>JAITYT010000560.1:405835-423478 GCA_025433975.1 Liostenogaster flavolineata | reverse complement strand
AGAGAGAGAGAGAGAGAGAGAGAGAGAGAGAGAGAGAGAGAGAGCAGCGTCGCAACGCGGAATCTCCGCGAAGGAAGCATGGCAAACATCGAGGCGAATATCTTAGGCGAGATAAACGCGAGAAAAGCCGCATCTAGCACGTTCAATTACAGTTAACGAATTACACCTTCCAATCGCGAACGAAGAACGATAAACTTTTGTTTCTCTATGGCAATGTGAAAGTACGCACCGCCTCGTGCTATCGTTCGACGCTAATAAATAGAGAACAAAGTACGTGCTCAGCGGGAATCTTATTGCGCGTACCCTTATCGCGTCATCGTACCCCCCAAGGATAGACCGATTTTCAGTCGATCTTTCTCTCTTCCTCTTGTCCACCCTCGGTCTATTTTTTTTTTTGCATCTAGAACAACCCGCCTAAAAGTACAACAGAGCAGGTGCGCAACTGGAGGTGACATCGCCATTTCCATGAGGATCAGAAGTCATCGGTATGGGTGACGTTTGTAGCTACTCGCGGGGGAAAAAATATTTGCGGGTAACGAACGAGTCACGATCATCGTACATCGTTGTTCGTTGGATCATCTAGCTCACTCATTAGGAGTAACATTGATCGTGTAAAATCTTTCGTATGAAACGTTTCGCTTAATGTGCGCCAAGACGGATGAGATTTATACCACGGAAGGCGTAATTAATTATCGAACTCCTGCGTAAAACTTTCACCACCACCATCGCCACCATTAGCAGAAGCGGCAAGTCCACCACAGCCACCATGCCATTGGCATTGGCATTGGCATCGTTGCGGCTATCACCATCACACTACCGTAGGGTAACTCGGTTGCCCGTGCTCTCGTATCTTGAGCTAACCGCGCATAAATCGAACGGTCTTTCGCCTCTTACTTTTTCCTTTTTGCTGGGTGCGTACTATAACCTAGCGCGGATTTACTTCGTCGATGCCATCATAAATTCTTCATCCGTGAAAAATGTCAGTTTTATTTCGTGAACGGTTACTCGCGATCGGTAACATTCGCTTCTTAAACGCAGAATTACGTTCACGTTCGAGAGCGTGTCGCTGAAGCGCACCTATGTACGAATCGTCGTTCAGATAAGGAACGATTCGTACATTATCTCTTGTCGTTGGACGTTCGTTAACGGGGACGCTCGATAGGCGGAGGAAGTTTTTACGTATTCCTCGATCTATTAATTCCCGTTCGTTAATCCCGTTGCACCATTTTCTTTATTTTTCGACTCAGCGTTCGAACAAAGGAAGTTAAGAGGCGTTTCGAGACGCGAATGATGAATTTGCACGTTCCATTAGCAGAGTTCAGAAGCCAATCGATATAAACAGCTCCGAAGAGCGAATGACCCAGAGCATCGATCAGACTCGTGCACAATGTAATTTATTCCGGACAAAAAAGAACCGACGTTTTTCCGAACTTTCGAAATACGAGCGACGATCGGACTTTCGCGCGAAATAAATTATTTCGAACCTTGACGCGACCTTCTCGCGAAGCGCGTTAAAATCTAACGAAATAAACTTTCGCATTGGTAAAAAGAATAATTTTCGCAATATTATTCCGAATCCTCGAAATTCAGGCGGGATTTGCTCGCTGTTGGTAATGCATCGCCGCGTCAAGCAACGAATCGCAACGACCGTTCCTTCGATAGCGTCGTATCGGCGAAAATAAGACGAACGAGAGCCGCCTGCACGAGCAGCAGAGGCAGCTCGATGCCCCTGATAATCTCAATAAACGGATATCGGATTTTTCGTTCGATCGGAGGCGCTCGGGCAAGCCGACGCGAAGAAGCAGGTCGTCTGCCACGCAACGCCGATTGCGCGTTCCGAGAGTCAGGAAATCCCCTCCCTCCCCCTTAATTAGCCTCGACGAGGTGAACTTTTGTACGAGTCGATTCTTGCGACACCGCACGCCTGACCTTGTGCCTTTTTTTATCGGTACGCCAAGGTGGTCGAGTACATGCGCTCGATGGCATGCGAGGAGGCGCGCAAGACCCGCCAGGACCACGAGGTGAAGCTGATGAGATTCGATCGGCTTCCATTGTCCAGCGACGATGCCACGCAGTCATTTAACCAGAGGGAAAACTAAACTCGAGTCTACCACGTCATGGATCGTTCATGGACTTTGGTATTTGTCGTAAATGGTTGTTGATCATTCCGCGTTTGTTATCACGCGCGAAGAACGAAAGGACTAAAATGTCTCGTCTCTCTCTTTTCCAGTCGATCCGTAGGTTAAACGCGGGACAAGGTAGGTCGAGTACCATAGAACTGTTAACGAAACTTGCGACAAAATCGAACAGTTCGAAATGTAATCGTCGATTATCCGGGATGGAGGGGTAAAATTGTGCCACTGCTCGAGGCGAAATCGATTCGGTTATTTTAACGATCGTAGGGTGGAGTTACGTACCGATTTTATCCTGCTGTCAGCCTGAAGAGATATATTCAGTGTGGATTTATGTTTGCGTTTGTAGAACGTAAAGTCGCGCGTCCTTGTTTCGACGATGTTACGGAAATCTCGGTGTGACGTCCTGGTGTCCTTTTCCGATCATCTTGATGGTCTAGTGCCTATAATTCGATTACGTGACTCGTTCGAAGAAGAAAGGTCGTCGTCTCGTTAAACTGTTCGAGGCGAGATCCGTCCACGTACGCGGATGACATATATCGTGGAAATATCTAGATTTGCGAGCGAATGCAAATATAAACATTCGTGTATCGCGTGAACAGATCTTTGCGAATGCGATCTTGATACAAATACCGCGACATAACAAATTATTGTCATAATTTTCTTTGAGATGACATCGTTTCGAGAAAGATCGCTCTGAGTAGTACCAACACACTTGTAACGAGAGTCTGAAAGATACGTATCGATAAAAATTCTCTGTGGGATCGTTCCAATTGATTTCCTTTCAGTCGACATGAATTTCGCGATGAGAAATGATCGTTCATCCACGGGATTTTTAAAAATTTTTTATATTGAAACCCGTTTCGTAACTTCATTTATTAATGCAATTATGCATTACGAATTTATGCTTCGTAGGTTTTCCGTACTATTTAGATCGTTAAACGATAAGACTAAAAGTTTTAACTGTAAAAGATACGAAGTACGTAAAAATCTTTCGTCTTCTTCGAAACGAATCACCGTTTCCGAGAATTTAGAGAAAGTTGTCCGATGACGACGATTTGCCGCTTCGATCTTCTCTCTTCCTTAAGATCTCACGAAGTGAGTCTTTTAATCTTTTAACCTCGACCTCATACGAGTCTCCGTGGCACTCGTGCTTCTCCCTATCGCGAATACAGCCGTTGCGATATCATAAACGTAAGGTCAGGGTGAACAAGACGTTTCCTGTACGCGATATAACAAAGGAACAAAGATGTCGTTGCCGAACCACGCGAAGCGTATCAACGTGAGAGATCCGTCGATGGTACGACGACACGTCGTCGACAACGACTTTATGAAAATGAACTTTTCCGAGAGATTTTATCCGGCGTACATTCAAGCTGTTCATTTCATCGACGTCTTTAAAACGTCTTGCGAGTCTTTGCTTGGAGTCCGATGCAAGTGCTGCACCTATCCGAGCTACGCTTTGGTTACGAGTATTCGAATTGTCAATCGTTTAACGTTTTTTTTTCTAGTAAAAGCAGTTTTTGACATCCTTTATTTCGCTTGATCGAATCTATTTTTTCAATAAGAACAGACTTTCGTATAAATATTTGAAAAATGTTGCTTTTGTCATTCATTGAAATTCTCGTATAGACAGAAACGATCAGGATCGAAGGATCGAGGAAAGTTTCTCCTTTAGGACGTTCTTCCGAGTTTTCTCTTCTACGGATTTATTTGTCGTGTAAAATAATTATACGAGAAAGAAGAACGACCTTTTGTATAATATAAAAATTCGAGAAACCTTGGTCCTGTCAGAACGGATTGCTATCGATATGTTCACTGGATACGCGCATAGACAAAGAGGCAGGGGATCGCGAATCGTTGCTTCTTTGGGATGATGAGTTAAAGATCGTAAATCCAGATCGTTCGTATTCCTCGCTGAAGAGGCAACAAAAACCTTTGCAGCCGTATCGAGAAAATTTCGCGTCAGTTGCAGACGCGTTCACGTTGGAAATTCACACGATGACGTTTGCGCGCCTCTACAAATCAACACTTATTTGCATTGACATTTGTAGCCCGATGTACTTTAATTATCTTGCGGCAGACGCGATGATATATTGCGAAATTCACTGCGTACATCCGTCTCGTCGTAATCAGATGCTCCAGAAAAATCACAGACAATTTTTGATAAGACTTTGAAAAAAGCCTGTGCCGCGGAAGTGGTGACGCCGAGATCTTGTAAATAAAGGATAAAATTATACCGAAATCGCGCGACACCTCTTACCGATTTGCTCGAAAACAAAATCGTGCGAATTTATAAAACCGTACGGACGACGTTCGGCCGTCATTTTATC
This sequence comes from Liostenogaster flavolineata, assembly GCA_025433975.1. NCBI lineage: Eukaryota > Metazoa > Arthropoda > Insecta > Hymenoptera > Vespidae > Liostenogaster > Liostenogaster flavolineata. The sequence continues at coordinate 419,013 of JAITYT010000560.1, read as the reverse complement.
GTTACGAACGAGTGATGAGATACGTTAGCGTCGATGGAACTGTCGATTCGCAGGAGCGCAAATTAGAGAAAAATTGGAAATGTCTATGGCGTAACGATATTATCAAGAGACAGATAATGTCACAAAGTCTTTGTCATGCATCGTGAGTTTGTTTAATCGCATAAGCTCGCGGGATCATATTTGATGCCAGTTTCTTTGGAACCCTGCGATGCATGATAATTAAATTGATATATAACGTAATGTAAGACGGACAAGTGCACACAATTGTATTAATTGGCCAGGAGGTCTTTCATTCAACTCTAGTATCTCTAATTCTACAACGTCTATGTGTACTTCTCGTGACGCGATGCTGATGCGTTTCACGTGCATGACTCTTTTCGATTTTTTTTTTATCGGATTTAATACCCAAGTCAGGATGAATTATTTTAGGCAATTTGTTAATTCATTATTTTTTAAGCAATCTTAGCATTCGTTCCTTTAACCCGATTAATCTTGTTCTTATGCTACCACAACTACTTTTTGTCACTCGAATTATTAAGAATGACCGAAATGGCGAGTTATTAGTTGTATCGTTCTAAACATTTTTCGTTATTTTTAAAAATCGAGTAATTTCACGCAGTGAGTCAGGTCGATGCATTTGCCGTTGGAAGAAGCATCCAGTGTGGCTGTGATTGGTGTAGATATTTTCTGCACACTTCGATGGCAAGCGAATCTGCGGGAGCGTTACGTGACGTGGTAATAATTTACGTTACACGCAGTCACAATAGCTACGTGTAGAACGTGACTATCGTAGATACGTCCGAATTTTTGAAAATCAATGAGTTATTTCTTGCTCGATGCTGCTCGACACTAATTTCCAAGCGGTCGACCTTCTTTCGTTTGTCAAACATCTTTCACTTGGAACAGGCGTTTTATTAGGCTTTACTTGACCTTTGACTGTTCGAAATATTATTTTATGTATTTTGTATATAACACCTGTATTTTATGATTCTTTAAAATATATAAGTATGTACTTCTAGAAAATTGTCCGTGCGATGGATGTTCTTTGAATTTTTTCCCTTTTGAAACGTGATTTCAATCATCTTGAATTCTGTTACACCTGAATTGGATCGCTGTCTGATGCGACGCCCAAAAAGGCTGAAATCTTTCGAAAGAACTCAAGATTCGAAAAAGTGTTTATGACTTGCTTCGAAGCTCATGGCAAAGCAGGGATACCTACATTCTTTTCTCATCGCTATAAAGTTATTTCGCAATTAATATTGCAACTCAATATTATAGTAGGACGTAGGAAAGCATCTACAGCCAAGTTGCCATGCAACTTTTCATTCGTAATTCGTGAGCAGTATCTCGTAAAAAAAATCACACTTTCGTGACATGGACGTCTTCTATCGAAAGTCGCTCGCATAACTCGTCTAAATCGTAAAGCGATGAGCAAGCGTGCACCGAACGCAGTGCAGACCGAGCGCGAAGAAAGAGAAGAAAGCCGAGGCGACAGCCGCGTCCTTTGGTCCTTTGGCGAGCCCAACGAGAGGCGCGCTGCCATGGGATTTGTCAGGAAGTGAAAAAGGAACCGCACGAATACAAAAAAAGGAGGGGGGGGGGCGGTGAAGCGTGCGAGGCGAGATCAGGTGACGTTAAATCGCGCGACAGTAAGAAGTCATGGGAAGCCGAAAAGCACGCGAGTTTACACAATCGCGATAAAATTGTTTGCGAGCGATCAGATGCTACTCGTGGAAAGGAAGACAGTGGGAGAGAATGATTACTGTGGAAATAGACTTATTGCAACGGTTCAAGCGTTCCGGATCACTCGTTGAAAACTATTTCGTTCGAGAAGGTCTGGAGTCGTTGCCAAATTGTGTTCGGTAGGAGTACCCGAGGCGAACGAACAAGGAAAGGAGAATAGGACGAGAAGGCGAAAACGATCGAGGAAATCGAACTTATGAGGAAATCGTGATCATTTTGCCGTCGATCGCACGTACGTCGATCGATCGTTCGTTCCTTCCTTCCTTCAGCAAATAAATAAAGAAAGAGAAAAGCATGCCGAGCAGCAACAGAGTCAGCATCGTCGACGCGATCGGTAAAAAGAACCTTGACGAACGGAATGATTCCCGTGAGTATTACGGATAATCGAGCGTAACGTTGCGTTACGACGATCAATTTCTTCCTTCATTTTTTTTTATATCGTCGTCGTCGTCGTCGACATTCTCATAGCTAGTAAAAGTACGACGATACACTTCGTTCGTTCTGATATGGCTATTTTTAACGAGAAGACGATGTTTATACCCAACCGTTTATTATCCTTCATAATTTTCAATCGACGACGTTTCTGTCGATCTTGGTACGATCAGCCGGTGGAGTCTAATCATGAAACTTTTAGAATTCTTGCTAAGCAAAGCGTAAGGCCGATCGACTATCGTGTCTAAGAAATTTTAAGAGATACGTGCGATCGAAACGCGTTTCTTATGCTTTTTTTTTTAAACCGGTGCGCGAAGACGTTCAAAGACGTTTCCAAGAATTTGGAAAAATTCTTTGAATGTATGGGTTTTTAATTCATGGAGTCGTTGGTCGAGGCTAATTATGAAACTTTTAGAATTCTTGTTACAGCAAGGCGTAATATCGATCGACTATCGCGTCTAAAAGATTCTAAGAGATGCGTGTAATCCAAACGCGTTTCTTATATTTTTTTTTATACCGGCGTGCGAGGACGTTCAAAGACGTTTCCAAGAGTTTTGGAAAAATCCTTTGAATGTATGGGTTTTTAATTCGCGGAGCTGTTGATCGAGGCTGATCGCGAAACTCGTTTGAATTCTCGTCAGAGCGAAGCGCCGGATCGATCAAGATCGCCGACTTCGATACGGCGTTGGTCGCCGCAGGATACGGAAAATTCCATTTCTTCTTGTTCCTGTCCATCATACCGGTGTCCTGGGCGTCCAGCTTCGACACGGGCAACATGTCGATGATTCTACCGTCGGCGGAGTGCGACTTGAATCTCAGCCTCTTCTACAAAGGGATCCTGAACGCCGTCGTTTACATAGGTAAGCGAATCTACGCTAAGGGAATCTTGCTCTCGAGTTAATTTCGAAGCAGACTCGTATCGAGACGCTCTCGTTTTCATCTTTCTTCCTTCAACGATATCAATCGACGCGGGGGATGTCAAGGAGTCGCGTCCAATCAATTTGCATCAATTCAAGACGATTAGAGTCGCAAGAGATCTTGTCGTACGGCATTCGATGTAAGCCGAATCGGTCGTCGAATCAATGTATTTAAAACGAATCATTGGAAAAATTAAAGAATAATTAGAATATCCTTTTAAATGAAAAGATAAACCTTGTGGTTCTATCATGGATGTTGATAGCGGTTCTTCTCCGCCGATTTTCGTTCATTCGACTCAAAAGCGAATTATTGGTATTACCGAAGAATAATTAGAATATCCTTTCAAACGAAAGGATAAACTTCGACTTTCCCAACTTCAAAAATAATCTTTGTCTCATCGATGGTCCTCGAAAGACTATTCGAACTTCGAACGATCTTTCGATCGACGATCGATTAAAAGTCGAAAGGTGAAAATCCGGCTTAAAACCGATTTGATGTCAAGCGCATTAGGATCCATTAAGAGCGTGCAATTAAGGGAAGTACATAAGTACGTAGGTAGGCGTACCGTACCGCGTTCCATGTCGCTTTTAAATCGTACGATGCTATCGTAGGTACGTGTACAGAGCTACCGCTGCATGCGGTTTAATAGTTAAGTACTTAGTCGACACGGTAATTTCGATTTATCACTGGTGACTACGCGGTATCGACGACGCACGTACGATTAATTGGCGACGACACGCTCGGAACGAATCGATGCCGTCCTACCGATAAAGTTTCCTACTTACTGACTTCCTACCAACCTATCTACCATAGGTATGATGTCCAGCGGAATCGTCTGGGGATATTTGGCCGACGTCAAGGGTAGACGATCCATCATCATCTACGGTTTCTTGGCGGATGGCATCTTCAACGTACTGGTAGGCTTCTCCCAAAACTTCTGGACGTTGGTTTTCTTCAAGCTCATCAGTGGTATTATGTGAGTCGTTTGGTCATCGAGAAAGAAAGATCGACGAATTTTGAGGGATATCGAGAGAGAAAGGGGACTGACTGGAGAATAGAGATCGAAAGAAAGAACAGAACTACAGATGTAACGAGTACACGCTCTCAAAGTGTTTTTCATTGTGGTTTCTTTTCTCTTTCTCGAGTGTAGTATCAGTGGCCCCTATGCTTGCATGATGACGTACTGTTCGGAATTCTATCTTACCAAGGACAGACCGAGAATTCTACTTATAGTTGCTTTCTCTGTCGCTGCTGGAACCGTGATCAATGCAGGTAACAAGAAACGTTCCGATCATGCATTTTTGTTCGATTCAAGAAATTTTGGAAAATTACACGATATTACAAGCGATTAAAAGAGGTTGTAGCCTTGCATGATATGAAGAATCGATTCTTTCTAAACTACATATTTTGTCATGCGTTCGGACATCTGTGGTGTTTGAAATTCGTGGAGGATGCTTGGATAATATCAACGATTTTAACGTTACTAATTTATTGCGAATTAAAATTAGTTAAAATGATTAAATTCGTGAAAACGTTATTATCCTTCAGGATTGGCTTGGGTCGTGGTACCTCAAGCTTGGTCTATCGTTTTGTGGGATGGTTACTTCGTCTACAACTCCTGGAGAATCTTTCTATCGCTTTGCGGCGTGCCAACCTTACTCGGTGCCTTTTGCCTCTGCTTCTTCCCTGAGAGTCCAAAGTTTCTCATGTCTCAAGGCCGCAACGAAGAAGCCCTTGACGTCTTCAGATTGATATATAGGGTGAACACGAATCAGCCGAAAGACACATATCCGGTAAGCGATCATAATTGAACACCTTTATTCATGAATCCTGAAGTCCTTTAAGCACGTCTTCACAAAATATTATATTTATACTGTCGATATATCGTCTCGTACCGTTAGTAGATCGAACCATTCCTTTTCATAGTTCCTTTTTTCAAGGAAGACTTATTAGCGATTGAGGAATAAATTTGCATATTGCGCTTTGATTGCGAACGCTACGAAGAGAAGATATTTAAATAAAATTTCGCGAGCGATCCTTTCGATGACGACGACTACGCAATCACGAGCGCAACTGCTTTCGCGACGAGTTCATTGGTAAGCTGTTGTGATTATTTCCAGATACGTGCACTAATGGACGAGTCGGAGGTAACGAGCGGGACGGACGGGACGACTTCGAACAAGTGTGGTTTCAAGGAGGGTATGCGTCAGATGATGCCCATGTTTCACAAGCCTTGCTTTTCTCGACTGATCCTGGTCGTTGCAATGCAATTCTGCGGAATGCTCGGGTGAGTTTACATTATCGCGCTTTGTTTCAATTTTTCTGACGTCTGCCCGAATGAAATGTTTATTAACGTCGCTATGCGCCTTCGCAAATACAATTATCGACACGTTTCGTCATCCAAAGATGCTGTATTAATGCGCCTCTTAGTCTATCGAATAACGCAAGTACGTCGATAAGACGCGTGTAATATAATTATTCTAAAGATGATAGCATTTATGAAAAAAAGGGAAAACTGAATAATCCTCTGGGATAAAAATCATTTCGGATATTTTCGTGCTTACGATTCAAATAGGCACGCAGTATTTAAGAAATTTGCATGAAATCGTTGAAATTGATCCAGTACTTGAAAAATAGCTGGAAGTGTAAAACGAGAGGAATTTTTCTCATGTCAACACTTATTAATTTCTAAACTCATTGATTGTCGTGATATCCTTGTGTCATCGAGTGGCATTCACGAGTTCTCTATGATTCTCTCGGTTTATCGCACGTTATGTCATTTCGCATGAGACACCGCTAAAGACGAGACTCATTGCAACAGAAGCTTATCTCTTGGTAAAAGCTTATCTCGTTTGAATTTAGATTCGACCTTGCACTTATTTCACGGCTACTCGAAACAATCTCGAATTAAAGTGACATTGATTTCGTAACTGGTACAAGGATGATCTTCGCAGCGATTTTGGTGCACATTGGCAAGGTAATCGCGCGTCCTTGCGTCAAGGCCAGATGGACGTCTCGCTTCTCGAGTCCAACGTTCGCGTCGACTGTCTTTAGACTCGCAGAGCGATCTTGCGCAAAATTTAATACGAATAAAATCAACTACATTTGCTAATTTCAAAACTATCGACCGAAATTCTTTTCAACGCGACCTTAACTCTAACTTTTCAACGCGGTATTTAATTTAAAAAAAATACCATGTTTTCCTACAAATTATACTGTTTCTCTTCCATCGAGCGTCTAGTGTAAATAAAGACGAATGTCTCTTTGAGAAAAGCAAACACGGTACGACGGAAGTCTTTTCACGTTTTGGTACTTGTCACTAACTACCAGCAACATCGTCATCGTCGTCATTATCATCATCGTCATCAAGGACGAACCATCGTCAACTGGATGTACCGTTGATCCGTAGGAAAAGTGACCATTGCTCATGGACACAAGGTCGCGGACGACGCGTCGCTTCCTCTCGGCAATTTCGTCGAACGTATAAATAATCGTCGATTCTTTTTCGTCGCGACGATCATCCCGCGCTTTCTAAATTAAATGCCAATCTTGTAAATTAACGTCGCGTTATCTCGCGCTGTTAAGTAACACGTACCCGTGACGGTAATAAAAGTGACATTAGCTTTACTCGAGGGATGACGCGAAGTCGACGTAGCACGCGCGTAAAGAGCCACGGGGTTTCGGTGAAAAAATTGTTGAAAAAGATCGCACGAATAGGAAGAGATCGTAAGAGAAGAAAATTCGAACGATGCTTGAATTAGAATAATCTGTAGAACTTCCTTGACGTTTTTGACTCTCGTTTGCGACTCGTTTGACACGATCGATCGACGTTCCTTTTTTTTATCCATGAGGTAGATTTTTTTTTACTGCCTGTTACATAGAAAGTTCTTGATTTTTTTATTTTTCACTTTATGCAATGGTATCTTTATATTAACGAGCTATACAGAGTTAATGGTTGTTTTAAAACTTTCAATTAGAATTTCTTACATGGAACCACCTTTTCTATTCATGTTTATAACGTAAATGAGACAACAAAATGAATGTTATTACAATTATTATTTAGTTCAATATCAAATTAAATATTATCCACTTTCGATTGTAAAAAAAAACCCTAAAAGGACCAGTTTCTGGATCATTGGTTGATCATTATGCAGACACGATTTATAAATTGGATTAACTGCACACGAAAAGAAAAACCAAAATTTTGAAAGGAATAAAAATAAAGATTTGCTGAGTTTTACAAAAAAAATTCAACACGATGTTACAATTATGGTTACAAGTTTATGTTATCGCATTAACCATTAAGGAAGTATTCTCATAATCAGTCCGATTTCCTCAGTTTTGCGAAAGCTCCGAGGAAACGAGATACATCGCGTTTTTCCACTTTTTATCTATAAACCTCGCGCGTGTATCCTATCTTCGGACTTTTATTCCTTCTCCTAAATTATAGGATTTACTTCTCTTAAATTACGGCGATTTCGCGCGACGGCAACGACGAAACGATCCTCTTTTATCTGTATATCGTCGCGTCGCTGTTGCTCGCGCGATACTCGCTTATGCATATGTTAGTGTCTCGATACGTACATACGTGCATAAGCACGAACACGCAGCATGAGCGACTTTAGCCTTCTCTTAAATTATAAGATTTATCCTTCTCCTAAATTATATATGATTCGCGTCGCTTACAATAACGGCTTAATAGACTTCCAACTGCAAATATTTTTCTCCATCAGACACGTGCGCATACGTTGATGAAAATTTCCACTGAAGAGTAATTTCGTCATAGTGCGAGATTGGTTAAAGACCAAGAGAAGGAAGGAAGCGATTTTACGATGCGTTATCGAAGGTTTTACGTTTTTTTCGTAGGTAGTTTGACAGAAGCACGCGAAGGCCGACAGTAACGATGACATGTTTAATTGAATCGCATAATCGTGTCTGGTGAAGAAATATCGCAAGATAGAATTGTTACGCATCGTCGATGAATTTTACTTCTTTTTTTCATTTTTTTTTGGTATCTTTCCTTCATGCCTCTTTATCAGAATCTGTGAAAATATAATTTTTAAAGACATAATTATGGTCGTGTTATCGACCGTAGAATTACGATATCACAATCGTGAGCGCAATCGTGGATATTATTTTTTTTTTATGTTTTCCGTTCATTGATTCGAAAATATCCGACCGTAATCGTTCCAATACCTTTTCGACTCTTACTCGAAGAACGATACTCGATCAAACAGGAATTTTACGTTCTTGATCGTAGCTTGAACACGATACGGCTATGGCAACCGCAACTCTTCACAGTGTTAGAACACTTCAATCCGCTCGACTACAACATCACGGATCACAATCCGAATTTTTGCGAGATCATGGACATCTCGACTTCGTTCAATGCGAACGCGACTTCGAATCTCGATACGATGAAAGCGACGAATTCGTTCACGGACTGCCAGAAGGTAAGCGAACCAAAAATCGACGAGTGAATCTTTTTTCACGAGCCGATACGTCGATCACTGATCGTCACAGTTATCAAAAAATGTATTAAGAGTTTAACTTCTTCATCTTTAGTTCAATTTAGCTCGGAATTTGAAATTTTCATTTTGAAATGTCGAACGCAAGCGTCTCTAAAAATTCGAACTTTTTCTTTTCTAGATCGAGATATCCGAAAGTATGTACATGGACAGTACCATCGTATCGCTGTCATCTAATTTATCACTCTTGATAGCCAGTATTTTTGTCAATACGATGGGTCATAAGAATATTTTGTGTGAGTTTCTTTTTATCGGTACCGTTGATTTCGACATCTTTAGAATCGTGCGCTACAGATCTCCTTATATTTTTCTTGATTCCAAATAAAACTTCGACACTTTATTTTCTACGTTCTCTGTCCTCATAGTCACTTCCTACGGAATATCACTCGCCTGTCTTTTGATCATGAATTGGTCCACACACACACTGTTGACCTTGGCATTGGTCTGCTTATTCGTTGGACTGATGTCCACGACATTTAATGCTGTAATCGGCGTAACAGTGCTTATGTTTCCGACTACGTTGAGGTGAGACAACGATATGATTCTTGGATGCATTATGTATATTCGAAAATAGATGACGATGAAATAGAGAAAAATCGATTGCATCTGTTAATTGTCGTCCTTGAGTGAGCGTCGCTGGTATCACATTAAAAATTCGAATCGTGCGACGTTTGGAAGCTTTTTCTTTTTCCAACAGGACTATGGCAGTGAGCTTGGAAATGGCAATTGGTAGACTGGGCTCCATGTTAGGCAATTTGGTATTTCCCATCTTGCTGGGATACGGCTGCATCGCACCGATCAGCGCACTGGCCTCTTTCACGTTGAGTGAGTTCCGTCTTTCGATCAATTTCCTTTTATTTTTAATAACAAACGATGATTTTGATTTTATAAAAAATATCTTATCGATATTTCTTACAGTGTCGATTATATTGACATATTTCATTCCAAACGTCAGACAGAGAAACGAAAACGAAAAAGTGTAAGAGGAAGGAAGTGTCTCTTCAACATGTCGATTACGTATCTTTTGATATTGGATTCAGTGGAAGTTTGTCTTTGTTCGCACGCAATTGCACATTCGACGACGATCCTGATGACATTGCAAAATATTTTGATGGTTACACGTACACTTAAGTACGAATGAATCGAGACGATCTGTATCGTCTTGATATTTCGGTACGTTGCCTGTCGCTGTCAGAGAAAACGAACAGTAAATCGTATCGATACAAACTGATTGAACTTGGAGTCGTTTACGTCGCGTAAAAGAAACTTTGATTCGCTATGCAAAAGTTGATTATACGAAGACACGAGTCGGTATTTCTGCTTCCAGTCTATGGACGAATATCGTGAGTTTAAAATCTATCTGTAAATACGTGTTTGCGGCCAGAAGCAATTTAACGTTGCACGCAATGATTTTAATGAAATTTAGATAATTTTTTAAAGATAAAATATCATTTCAATTAAAATTTCAATCCCTTACGATTTTCCATTGTGATAATTTAATAGTAATAGAAACGGTAAAATTTTTACTTTTTAATCGAGTAGAAACTATCGCCACTAATCCGAATAGTTCAAACGAAAGAGTACTCTTCTTAGAATAATTACAATTAAAAGTAGATATAGCTGACGTATTACTTATAGTACGCAATAAGTAGAGATCTTACAATTTCAGAGACATACCAAATTATTTAAATTTTTTAAAAAAAGCACATTTAGAATACTCTAGAAAAATAAGCTTTAATATAACCAACGATCTATCCAACTAACACTAACTTCTTCCTAAAGACGATTCAACTACTTCTAAGCTATTCGTTAGAACTACAAAAAATTATATAAAGAAGATCACGAATGAAATTCATTCCGTCGAGCATATCGCGAATCTTGACCGTAAGAAGATGCATATCTTCGGCTTTGGAAGACGATGACGACGTCGAAGTCGATTCCAAACAGAGAAAAGACAAGAGTGACAGGCAAAGAAGCAAGCAGGCACTCGGCACGCGACGTCCGTTCGTCCGTAGGAACGCGAGGTCCGCGAGGCCGCGCGAGGCCTTGAGTTTCACTTTCGACACATCCTGGAGAGCCCTCAGCCTTCACCCACATGCTCGTTCTCCTCGACTCCTCCTCGATTCCTCCTCGACTTTCGTGTGGACGTTGCCTTATCTCTCTCGCGAAATCTCGCCACCTACCTTCTTACTTCCTACAGTCTCACGAATCGAACGAACGACGACGAAGTCTTCGCTAAAAAAAAGTGTCGTTAACCGTTAGTACGACTGTCGAACGACGATTTCGTCCGTTCAATCTCGTTGTGTCGAAACGTAGCTGAAATACACGACAAAGTAGCAGAAAACGTTAAATATACGTTCATCGGATATTAAAAAGAGGCTCGAATCTCGGATGAACTTGTATTCGGTATTTTTATGTTATTACGGAGGGTCAACAATACGCCTGTGCGTGATGCGATGCGATATAGCGATTAAATCGTAATGCATGCCTGTACGAACGTATTTTTATTTCTTTTATAAAAACGCGTGTTTGCCTTTGGAATATTTCTACCGAGCAGAATCACGTTTGAATCACGTGTCTCTTAGTATAATAAATCGTGAGAGTTGCACTGTCTTTCAGCTACGAAAAATAAATTCACTGCGGCACGTTTTCCGAAACGCCGATTGAAATAATTTATTCGAACGTACGATGAGAGTTTACTCGTTTGCGATGCTTATCAACGCGATAATATCGATCATAAATGTATGCTCATTTTCAGTGACGCGTGTACAGTCGTGTTACGTTTCCAATTTATTAAGGCATTGGAGCGGTACGAATATAATTATCCTAATTTTAATTAATAGCTTTCTTTTTATAGAATCTGAATACGAATAATATATTTATTTTACGTTCACAGTCCTGAAATCGTGTAAAATTTGTTAAGACTTACTTCGTTGTAAGGATATAAGTAAAACTGTGCTTTTCGTTGATAACGTAGAGTAAATTTACTTTATTAAGTATTACTGCACTGTACTTACTGTATATATGTTATGTGTATAAGTACGTTTGTGTATAAACATATTTTTAATCATAAATGAATTTTAAATTATTTTTAAATTTCCTTCTTATAGCGTACAACGTGGCACTTAAGAAATAAATGTGGGATTCCAAGTGGCTGTGATTAAGTATTATCTAGAAAAATACGTTTTATCGAGCTGTATTTCGTGAGTCGATGTAACGTACGGAAAGGTTCGGCTGCGTTTAATCCCTCTTCGTGTCGGTTCCTTCGTTTTCTCGTAACTTCGATCGTCTTACGGAAGATAAATTTTCCGTTATGATTTTGCAACGTCTTCCACGTCGCCGACATCTCCGTGTAATACGTACGGCGTTGCGGTCGGGGGCGAAAATTCATCCAGAAATCTCGAGGAGTCTTGGATTCGAGAAGACTCCAAGAGATATCAAGTGCGCGATTGAAGGGGAACTATGGGGCAACGGAAATATTACGGTAGCGGGCAAACGTTCCTCCAGCGAAGTTGTATTTCGCGGGAGGAAGATAACAGTATCGCGGTCGATGCGATATATAGGGTGGATCGCCTAAGAATGGAATCTAAAATGCCGTCAGTTTTGATGGTATAAAAAGGTGCTTCAAGAGAAGTATTTGTTTTAATGAATAAATAAATTTCGGGAGGAGAAGATAAAAATTGTAGGGGAAGAATTGCGACGATGGTCTCCCTTTGCAAAATTGATGTATTATCACAAATTAAATAAAAGCACGTCAATAATTTGTCGGTCGGTCGAAGAATCGATCAAAGAATAAATCGTTTTGATCAATTTGCATCCTGCTAGGGTCAATGATAATAATAGAAATTAATAAATTAAAAATAATTCAAAAAATACAGACCTGGACTTCGTGAAAGAAAATCAAACGTTTAAATTTTGGACGACTTTAAATTTTGCACGATTTTGACTTAGATTTGCCCGTCGATTTTACGAGCTTCAATCATACCATTGTACATTTCCGGTTTTAACTTTAGACGATTCACGCTATATGCCAGCCATTTCGATGTGCGACTGCCTCGAGGTTGTCTTACCCACGCGCATTTCGCGTTACCACGATCGAGCCAAAGCGAAGGGCGTCGGAGAGAGACGGTGAAGCGAGAAAAGGAAGACGAAACGATCGGACGAATAGCTGCCGTGAAATTGCCATACGGACGAGAAGGATGGAGTCCTGCTCCTCCCTCGAACCTTCCATCGTTTCGTCGTCGTCGACGTGGCTACGGAATTATTAAGAGAAACGACTGTTCGGGATCTCTCTCACGAGGCGCAACAGACGATCGTGGCCCGATCCCGTTCGCCCCCTCGTTGTCCCTTGCTTCTGTCCTCCCTCACCGCCGCCTTCCGTTCGGTTCGAGCTCCTACCTACGGATTTTCCCGCGTTATGGATGGATTTACGGTTGGTTGTAACGTCCGGGCTGTGCGCGTCGTTAAAGCGCGTCTCAACGAACGGAATCGCTCCGTCGATCGGTCGGGTCACGTCGTTGGTTCGGGTCACATCTTTTGTCGCTCTTCACGTTCTTT
>JAITYT010000560.1:370229-387948 GCA_025433975.1 Liostenogaster flavolineata | reverse complement strand
CTCTCTCTCTCTCTCTCTCTCTCTTTTTCTTTCTAGGATGTACGCGTAAGTAGATAAGCATAGAAGAGTGCTTTTCGTGACGCGTACGTCGGTGACGTCGCGCGGGAATCGTAACGATCCTTGTTACGTATATTTGCTTTTAACACGTCGGTGACTACGCACGGTACTAAGGCGGCATATGGCGCGTTTCGAGAATTCATTGTTACGTACTTGTGGGATTTATGTACTTTTATTGACCGATTTAAAATGTTTTCCGTGTACATGCTAATGCGTAACGTTAAATGTTATTGAGAAAAAGGTTCGTAACGGCGTTGTTCCGAGTTCGACCTTGACACGGACGTGTTAAAATAGCTTTTTGTCTTGTAAGGTATTTTATAAAACAATTACCAAGATGTATTCTCTTCCAGGTAATATCGCAGTAAAAAAAAGTTCTCTCGACTAAAAAGGGTTAAATCGAAAGACAAAGGTTCGAATCAAAGAGACATCGACTTTACAATTCGTTAATTTTCAAAGACACAATTCTTCGAACGAATTTGTCACGGCGCGAAATTTTAAGGATTTAAGAAATCTTTCTTGAGATTTAGAAGTTGCAAAGTTAGGCGTAAAGTCACACAAACCATAAAACAGACTGGTAATTTAAAGAAACGAGAATATTTTGCATCGCGATCTTCATCCTCGCGATTAAGAGATCCTGCGCTATAAATCAAAAGCGAGGCGCATTAAAGATATCGTTTAAAGAGCGCCGACACAGGCCGTGTTTTACAGACGTCCGGGCATCTCTAATCCGAGAATCAACCCGCGATAGCCATGATTCCTCGATAATTATCCGGTACGACTAGTCGATAAGACGTTCCATTATTCGTAATGCTTATCGCGGATCACGCGAGATTTCGATAACTTTATTCGTTGAAACGTTTAATGGCGAAAGGGTGTCGATGTGAGCGCGCGGCATCGACCACGATCGCCGCGAACGTCGATAACTCATCGACCTTCGCCCCGTTAACGATCACCGCGATTCTCGTAGCTTCACTCTTCTCCGCACCGACTGCTTCTCACTTCGGTTCTCCTTTCAGTTGCAATTTCATTCCATCGATCACCTTGTGTATCAGCTAGTCGCCGCTGCTGCTGTTGTTGTTGTTGTTGTTGTCGTCGATAAATTTATTTCTAGCGTCAACCAACAGTCTCTCGCTTTGCCGTTGATGTTTTCGCACGAAGAATAAAAAAAACGAAATAAATATAAATATAGGAAGACTGTTATGTAGCGAAGCTCCTTGTACTTTACGAGTGTTTATAGCGAGATTATAGGCAAAAGCTTGAAATAAAATAAAATTAAATAAGTAAAACGGTAAATTGTTCTGTGACTTGCGAAAAGTTTTGATGAGAGTTACTTTGTAAATAGATTTCTGTTAGAAAAATTCTTTCTCGTATTCCAAATATGTCTAGCTGCACTTTTCGTTCGTCTTCGTTTTTTGAATATTTTAAAAAGTAGAACTTCACCGTGACGAAGGCGTTAAGGCACTTAAATTCCACGCGTTTTATTTTTCTTTTCCATCAAATCATTCCTTTCTCGTTATTTCGATATCAGAGCGGTATTATCGATAATAGCGAAAACCATAATATTTCGTAGTAAAGACGAAATAGCCGAAAGTCGATTAATCGCAATTCGAACGTTTCTTTTTAAATCCTGACGCTATTTTAAAACGGAAACTCGCGAATATCGAGAATAAGTTCTCGATCAATTTCAACGCGGTGTACCGTAATGTTCGTTTCGGCAAGCGCGTCGTCTTGAAGGGAACGCATCGCAAAACCAGCATCGTGATCAAGCGGCTTCGTAAGTTCGCACAGCTGGAGAGTACTTCGACCAGAGCGCGGCATACAGAAAGGGTTAATACCTAGGTGAACCCGCAATTTATCATTTCCTAATGATCGCACGACAATGCTAATCCCAACGGACAAGTGGAGGATACGCGCGATCGTGTTGCACGATTCTCCAATGGAAGTCGTAGCCCTTGTTTAATGATTCGACGTAATTGATAAGGGCGAACTATTACTCGCGCTTTTCGACTTCGTTTTTCGTCTCACGAGGAGCCGTGTCCGAGTTGGCGCCGGTTGGAATCCTCGCGTTGTTTCAAGAAAGATTGCGAAAGTAGTTATCGATTTTGAAGGAACATTTAACGCGTTAAGCGCCACACCAGTTCGTACAGACTACTTCTAAACTTCATTTACCGTAAGCTACAGCGTAACGTAAACGAATAGTTCAATGCCGGTTCGCAGAGACCGGCCCAACGTTTAACGTGTTAACGGAGAAATCGGTAAGTGGAAAAACGCTTTTTTTTCTCTAATCGAGAAGAAATATCGGAGAAGACGGTTGCCTTGCGCAACCACCGTCGTAAAATTCAATGATCGAGGAATCTCCATGACGTCGTCTCGATCGTCATATTTTCCACGAATGAAATGGTCGACGTTGTCGAATGGGCGACGTTCAGTAACGACCGACTTTGATTAGCAATTTCGAGAGACGCGACGATGTGTTTAATACCGAGTAATTTGACGACGTCCAAAGACGATAAACCGAGAACCGATGATTTCAAAAGGCGCGAAAATACGTGTTCGGCCTTTTGACGACACCCGATGACGATAAATCTCGATTGATGATTTAAATGGTTAGACGACGTGTTTTTTACGCAGATCGTCGAAAAATCTGGAAGAAACGGTCACCTTGCAGCTAAATGTATCACTGCTGCGTGTCTCTGGGTGGCAACAGGCAACGAGCGCCGACGCGCTCCCTCGAATCATCCTACGTTGCGGCACGAGCGAAAGTACGGCCGCATTGTTCGGATGTTGCTTTGATCGAACTTGTCGATACGTCGAGGAACACACGCGCTACGAGGAACACCTTCGACCTGGCGGCTGCTGCCTGTTCCTCGGTCAGTCAGCGACGGTCGATTCATCGTCGATCCTCTTGGCGAAGATCGTTCGTAGAGTGCTTCGGATTGATCGTGGTTAGGAAGTATCTATGCGCGATCTTGCGAAGGATGTACGATATCGAACGAGCTCGGCGATCTTTTAGGATGGATTAGCTACATCGAAAGTTATTACGACGATAGTTGTATCGATTTGCGCGTAGATGAACTATGGTTTGTCGTTCATTGATTACGACGTGCGTCGATTCTATCCCTCTTTCGCGATGGTTGAAATATCCTGTCGAGATAAAATGAACTAGCCAATTCCTCTCTAAAGAATATTATACGGAATAATGTAGAAACAAAGACGTAAAGTATTACATATAGACGATAAAGAAGAAAGAACATGCAGTATAAGATAAATTAAGTATTCACTTACCCATACGCCACTGCCCTCGATTGCTTCTGATCGGGTCGAAGGATGACGGAAGACTGAAAGGTCGACGACAAGTTCTCACCCGAATAATCTTTGTTTACCTTTTCTTGCCGGATTGTACATTGTTTGCTTATCTGTAGCGATTCGCAATTGTTGTTAAACTAGAAAAAAAATATTACTCTAAGTTTAACGATCTAAGTTTTTTTAAAAAACCAATTTCGAAACTATAATTATCACTTTCTTTTAAGATTATATCAGGGAGTGCGGAAGATAACGTCGTATTTTTTCGTCGATTTAAAAGAAATGACTTTGTAACGTATTTTTATTCCGACTCGACGATGTAATCGGAGAAAAGTCACTTTCACTGCAAACGTATCACTGCAATTTATCGGTATCGAACGAATGTTGGCACGCGCAAATACGATATTACTTTCCGGTCTTTGCAATATTAAAAGTTCTTCGGAAAGTCATTTCGGTTTTTTCCAAAATGTTTTCATAAAAACAACATAAAGGAACAACGTTTTTTCATATAAAAAAAAAACGAAAGGATTTTCCGAACAACCTAATACTTCCTTCCTAAGAGTTTCGACCGATTCCACGATTTGCAAGCGTCTCCGCATATTCCTGCAGGTGCTTCTGAAAAAAAGAGCAGCCGTTAATTCGATCGGTCATAGGAAATTGAAAGTATCGTCGTCCCGTCTACGGTGTAAAATCGAAGCGTCGAAAAAAAGTATGGCGAGCTTCTGCAAATTTGATCCTTGGTCGAACGGTTCGGTCGATCCGTTCGCGAAACTCCAACTCCAACGATCACGAACTCCACGAAACCGAGTTCCGCTCTATTCCCTCGAAATTGTTCGTTGTTTCGTTGACCCTCTCGGTAGCGACCACTGAGTCGAAGAAGGTTCGTTGATCTCGGCTAACGAACGACCCTGACTGTCAGGGTCACCGTGGCGACCAGTCGAGACATCTCATTGAACACGGGTCACTCGATCGCGGCTTCCTTCGTCTTGCTTTTCTCTCCTTCTTTCCTCTTTCTAGCTTCTTCTCCTCTTTTTTCTGACTTCCTCTGCTGCCCTCTTCCTCAGCCGTTCCCACCTTCGCCCACTATCGTCCTTTCGTAGCCAAGAGGCGACAAGTACGACGACATCGTCGGCTTGGGATACCCGGTGTTATCTCACGCTCCGACACCGCTCCGCGTCCAGTCAGTTGTCACGATTACCAAAGGCATTACCGACAAATTCATCCATCGCCGCCGCCAATAGGGTGCTTCCTCTTAATGACTCCTTTTTTCTTATCCCTTTGTTCGCCGCGTTCGACGTTCCTCGCCTCGCCTCGCCTCGCCTCGCCTCCAGACGACGACGCGACTTTCGGATTTCTTTCTCTCCTTTTTTCTTCTTCCTTTTTTTTTGTTGCGTCGTTCGTCTGGTCGAGTGCGCGATCGTCGCCTTATCCTTCCGGTTCTACGTGTGCGTAGCGGCGTGTATATTGTAGATTACGCGAGTAAGCGCCCGGAAAGATCGTGAGAAGTTTGATATCGCTCCTTTCGGTCTCGCGAATAAAACGCGACCGAGGAGGACCAAGATGACGACTATGTCGACGCGCCTCGACGGTTTAAACGATCGCGAGGAAGCGAGATACGCGAGTTTCTAGAGGTCGGAGGTGGCGCGCGATCGTCGAAGTAACGAGGAAACGTAGAATGCGCGGAGATTTATTATGCGATCTTGGGAATCGCCAGGCGTAAAAAAAGGAGTCGAGTTGCGAGAAAGGGTCGAGGGAAAAGAACGAAGGCTGCGAAGAAAGGTCTTTTTGCGAAGCTTACGATTCAAATTGCAAAGTGGGAAAAAATGGGAAAGTAGAAGTGAATGGGCAAAATATCGCAGTGAAAACGCAAGAAAAACGAAATGGAAAGAAGAAAGGAAGGAAATACGCGAAAGGCGACGAACGATAGGAAGAAACGCGGCAGGTAGTGGAAAGAATGCGAAATGCGCGCGAGGTGCATGAAAATATCACGAAATGGATGCTAATTAATTTTCAGTCGATTTTCCGCTCTACGTTAGTAATTTATAAAAGCGTTTCTTTACGAGACCGAATGATTTTCACGTACTCTTTAACTTTAACTTCAGATCGAGTGTTACTTCCGTAGTCGAGTTTCACACGACTAATTTTTTTCAGTATCTCACCATCTCGAAAGGCTCAGTTTTCTTCTCACGATGCATTTCATTACAACGATTCTTATTATTACAATTAATTCTATATTATTTATTATAATAATTATTGAGAATCAGGCCTTTAAATAAAAGACAGTTCTCAATCGCTCCCAGAGTATAAGTGAATTTATCGTTAAAAGGGAACATACAGAGGAAAAACAGAATATATTAAGCGCTGAAATGCCTGAGTAACGCAGTTACTCTGCCGAAGGCTCTCGCTCGACCCGAACCAACCAACCAACTAACTCGTAAGCGAAAAACAACGCAGGTATACGCTTCGCAACAAAAGGGACCTCCGTCGTTTGTGACCTTCATTGCACCAAATGTGCGGGGCATCTCGAGGGCACATGCCTGGGTAGGAAGGGTCGACTTAAGATTCTAGGAGAACGAAGATAAGCTTCGTAGCGCAAAATAGCAATATTCAACAATAATATAGAATCGTCCGAGGTATCTCTACGGAAGCTGATAACGAGTCCGATACTCGGGATGTTCGAACGCGCGAACGAACCCAACTGATCTAAATTTCGGCATCGCGCGCCCCTTGGTTTCCCCTCTCGGAACCGTTTTTCGTTCGTTTCGCGTCATTGGCGAATCGTATGGCGATATGGCGCAAATCGAAGGAAAAATCGGTCGGTCCAATGCTAGATTCTATATCGATTAGCGGAATCGATCGTTTGAAAGCCGCGCGTATCACGATTGAATCCGTTAGCTCTTGGATACGCGCGCGCTTCGTCCGTTACACATTCCGACGAGACAAGGAACGACCGGTGCCGAGGGGGCGGACGAGGGGTCGAGAGACGCTTTAGCTCCCGAGCATCCGCCTATTCGCGTTATTCGCCCGTGTTTTCCACCGACGACCAGCGTATCGAGCTCATTAGATCACTCTCGGCTGGCGGCAATTAGCCGGCGTGCCGTGGATCGCGCTCCGGCCGGAGCTAATCGACCGCTCGAATCTGAAGGTGAAAGGGCGATCGCACGATTCTATCGAACGCGGTTTCCATCTGTCGATCCTCCGCCGGAGCGGCGCGGTCCTTCGATACGATCGATCGAGCCGACTGCTTCGACTCTTTCGATCGTCTCTACGGTTTTTTCTCCGCATTTCTTTCGCCATCGTATTATCGTATTTGGTAGGTACGAAATTATTAGGTTGGTACGTATAAAATATTAGGAAAGTTCCGTCACTTAATGTCATCAGAAACTTCAACTTTGACTCCTTCGACCTGCTCGTTTCTACGTACGTGCTCGATGTATACGAGGAGAGATGGTCAGCAACCATAAAAATTATATCGTTCGGTAAATATTAATCGATCTATCGAAAACGTATTGGTTTTAAACCACTGGTGGTATGGAAAACGATTGCGAAATTATACGGATTAAACTATGAAATTTTGCAGCACCCAGCTTATCGGATTATCGGATCATTCGCTAATCGACTTTCATTTTGTTTAAATATTTAAGACAGCTTTTACGGGATAAACAGTATGAAAATGAAGACAGTCTGAAAAATTTCGTTTCCTTTCTGTCAATTCTTAACTATCCAATGTTGTATCGATCGGTGAACATTTTCTCTACTTTCCTACAGTTTTCTGCTATTTTTTGCTCGACTCGTGAAAGCAACAAATTGAGTCAGATTAAAATGTTTAACAAATAAGATCGATTACCAAATAGGTAGGAGCTGATCGCGATCGCACGAGAAGTTGATCTTAGAAACGATAACGGAGTCGTTAGTTTTCCTGTCAGTCGTGTGAACGACACCACGGCTTTTCTTTGTATTGTTCATAAAATTATTTTTTATCGTAAGCAGTGTCAGAGTGGCGATCGAAAATCGTCCTTTGTTTCACGCGCACGACAGATTTGTAGCGTAACCATCGTGACTCTGGAACAAAGAAGTGACCGAACATCGAGAAATCGAAACTCAGTCGACGCGTAAAGCCGAGCAGACGATGACCTGCCGACATAGGTGGGACAAGGAACTTACGCGGCACTGATGCAATTAACACGGACTTTCCAATAAAATAACAAAAACTATTCGAATGGATAGAGCGTTACGGCGAACGACCATGAGATCGACACGGTCACTCCCACGAATCCTGCGGACGATGATCATCGATGAATCGAGCCTCGTCTGTCTGTCCGTCTGTCTGTCTCTCTCTCTCTCTGCCTATGGATTCTCTCTCGCACGTTCGCTCGGTTTATCCTTGCCTCGTACAACGGACGTTTCGATCTTGACGGAAGGCAAAATTCTCCCGGTACGAGCGGATACGGCGAGTACCGATTGACGAAAAAAATAATCGGCGAGGCGCGGTACTGGGCGTGTATCTACCCGTCGGTTTAATTACGACTATTCGCTCCTACGGATGGACGTCGTAATTTTTTTACCTCTCTCTTTTTCTTCCCTTTTGCGTAATCGTAAGATCGATGTTGCTTCGATGGTGAGATTCCGTGAAACCTGGAGCGAGATGCCGCACGGAAAGATCGACGAAGAGAGAGAGAGAGAGAGAGAGAAGAGAAAAGATTTATATTGGGTTGGGGAAAACTGCGAAAATCACCTGTCTCGGTTTATCGCAAAAAAACCCCAGAAGTTCTATACCGATGGAACAATGATTCTACCCCAAAAATGGCAAAAAGTTATAGATCAAAATAGAACACACTTGTTCGATAAAGTTCATTCGAACGTATGAAAGATGTTGTGTGAAATTTATTGCTAAAATCCGCAATACTTTTTCCCCAACACAATATATTTATTAAAAATTTAAGAATATTCGACTTTATCGCTCGCAACCTTTGCCAATGTTGACGATGTTCTACCGTAAAAATTCTTGTTTAAACGATCTGCACGTCGATGCGACTATCGGAGAGATCTTGCATTAGGTGCGCTTTTTCCCCATTGGTTGCACGAGTGGGTACAAAGCGATTCTTCGGATGGAAAACAGAGATGGTCGATAGCCTCCGAAAAATGTCAAACGGCAGGAAGCCTTTGAGGAAGATATATCTTCTTCACAACGTGCTGGAGGATCGCGTGACCGTTCACTCCCTCCGTCTATTACTTTGGCCCTTATCCTGAGACGTGCTGCTATCGAGCTCGTCGTTCCTCCCTTCGAGCCTAGCACCGTACCCACGTTTTGCAAGGCGAACGACGTAACGGTACATCCGTACGGCTTCGTGCGAAAGGAACACTTTTCTCTGTTACGTCGTAAAATTTGGACAAGGTTCGAGAATTTTTCGATCTTCTTTTTCTTCGTCTCGATATGACTTCCGCGCTTCTCACCTTTCGCCTATTCTCCTTCCTTCTTCCCATTTTCGTAGTTACGCGAACTTTCTTTACGATTTGTAGGGCGATTTGGGAGATCCTCGATAACGTGCGTGTAAAACGAAGAAGAAATCTGTAGGGCTTCGTGCGAAAGGAACATTTTCTCTGTTAAGTCACAAAATTTGGACTGGGTTCGAGAATTTTTCTATCTTCTTCCTCCTTCTTCCACATTCTTTGTTCCTTTCTTCCCATTTTGGTATTTGCGCGATCCTTCGTGAACTTTCTTGAAGATTTGTGGTGCGATTTGGGAGATTCTCGGTAACGTGCATGTACCGTGCGTGGAAGAAGAAATCTCGTACGGCTTCGTGCGAAAGGAACACTTTGGTCTGTCACGTCGTAAAATTTGGACAAGATTTGACAGTTTCTCGATCTTCTTCTTTCTTCATCTATTTTCTTTGTTCATTTTTTCCCACTTTCGCTCGTGAACTTCCTTTACGATCTACGGGACGATTTGGCACGACCAAGAAGAATCTCGAAATTTATCGCGTGTCACGAATCGAAACGTCGAAAATGGTAACGCGTTAAGGCGCACACGTTCGAGGCGACGGTCAGAAGACAAGGGCGTTCGTTCAATTCACCTCTCGAGTCATCAACGCGGCTCGAAGATCAAATGAAAGTGTGTTTACTGAGAGTAGGGACGTAATTCAGTGTCCAGAGCGCAGAGGAACGAAAACTCGTAAGAAACTCTCACGAACTTTGTCTCCGACGAACGAGTCTTGAAGAGGACTGCCGGGTGGACGCATGCTGCGAATCGAAAAGTAAAAGCAGCGCGTTTCTTGCCTTATGTCTTGCAATTTCGTTTTTATGTCTTCGGAAGGACCCTTTGATGCTTCGTCCTTCGTTCGATAATGTAATGAGAATGAAGATAGAAAGAGGTAGATAGAGCGAGACAAAAGTTTTCATAGCTACGACAAAAATTTGTCCACCGTTTGCATGCGTTGCTTAAGAAATCATAATAAACGATTAACGTGATTATGGATATCAATAGTATCCTGGATAATAATAACCAGTTACTACTCGGACTTCTCACAATTTTTGTTAAATGATGATTCATGATAATGACCTTTCTATAAAAAAGAATTAAAAAAAGAGATTTTTTTTGGCAGTATCGATCGTAGCCCTATAATTTAATTTATTAAAACGACGCATAGCGTGTCTCGATTATCATCGTTTTCCGATTCTTCCAGCTCTTCTTAGCGCGATTCTATCAATAACGAAAATTTCGATCGAAACGGCCCGCACCGTGGCTCGCTATTGAAATAATTCGAGCGAGCATCAAAGTCTCTTCTCGCAATCGGAACGTAATCGAGAATGGGCGTTGGCCGAGAGTTTTCCTTGGACCGTCTTACCACGAACTCGTTATGACGTTAAACAAGCCATTTTCACCGTTACGCCACGAGAGATCCCTAAAACCTTGCCAACGCGATTAACGTCGAGAATTTTGCGCGATTCGTTGCTCGACTCGCGCACTCGTCCGTTCCTCTAAATTTCTGCCGACGGTGTACCGGTGAAACGACGTCGTTAGAGGCGTGCAGGACGTTAAGTCGACAGTAAGTTCACCCAGAGAAGCGTCGTAGCGTTCCTGAAAGCATTCCGCATCGCTTTGACACGTCCGAAAGGGTTAGGAGATCGAGTCGCTTCTCACGCTTAAAGATTCATTCTATGAAGCGTAAGCTTGACGTATCTCGCCTTTTTGCCTGCGCGTTAACGTTAATTATGCCGTGTACGCACGGACACTTGGTCATCGTTGCTGAATCACTCGTGGCACAGATTCCGGTAAATTCGTAGCAACGACGAGTTCGAGTCGCTCGTGAGACGATTGTTCCTACCGTGGATCGCGTTTTTACGTCGAATCATCGTAATTTATCGTAACGGATTCCGTGAATTAACGAACGTCTCGCGTGCCTACGTTCAAAAATTCAAACCCGTGGATGGACGTAGGATTTCTGCAGGTCGAGACAAGTCGGTCACGAGTAATCGCTGATTTTTCGAAACGATGCGCTACTACGCTAACTACGCGGAATGTTCTTCCGTTCATCGATCCTTTCGGTGCTGCATGCTCCAAATTAAGAAGAATCCCATTGTGGTAACTGGAAAAAAATCTTGAGATTTTCCGCTTGAAAATTGAACCTTAATTTTATATCAATTAATTCGATTTAATTCTGGAAAGTATGAACATCTCACGACAATTAATACTGACGTAAAGTCCTAATATGCGCCATTAATATTGATTATCTAGACGTACAGTCAAACTTGTGTTCTGTGCGATTTTTTTTATATAAATTCCATTACGGTGTTGGCATTATTACACCGCTGTAATGTCTTCTATCGGTGTACACATGCGCACTGTAAGGCGCTGATCGCCTTTAACGTTTTTTCTAAGTGCGACCTTTTTTTTTATGCGGTCCCCCTCCCCCGCATAAAACAAATTTTCTCCAATATGTTGTAAAAAGTTATTCGTTACAAGTATTTATGAAATTTCCGAATATTTGCTCTTGTGCGGTTTCTTTTACACGGCCCCTATCTACCGCACAAAAACAGGTTTGATTGTATCAGTCAAATCTGTCTCAAGCGCATTATCCTTGTATCTTTCTTTAAAAAGGACGATAAAAATCGTTAAGACTTCTGGACAGTCCGACGACCTGGTTACAGTCGAAACTCGTCCTCGAGTCGGCGAGGATCGCGAAGACCTGACCTAGGTCGCATCGCTCGGCACGTTCGAGCAGGAGGGACCGTCGAGACCGGCCGGATGGTTGGAAGGTGGTTTGCTCGCGCACGTGGCCGCACGGTAGTGGCGACGTGTCGCGCTCCTACGTGAAGTTCACATAACTCGAACAATGGGTGGCCTCGAAGAAGAAGCTGCAGCCGTAACTGTTACATTATGCCGCTCGGAGCGAGGTGCAGCGTCACCCGGGCTATCGTGGGTTTCGATCGACCCTCGTGGATATTACGGGTCTCTTTCGCTTTAGACGTTGCTGGTGCGTTCTTCTTCTCCTCTCCCTCCGCATTCACCCTTCGCCAACGAGACCGAGAGACGCGAACTCGTCTCTTTCCTTCCGTACGCGTCAGTCGGCAGAGCTTGAGTTCACCAATCCCGATTTGTTTCTCCGCGAGCTGCCGAGGAACAGCGCGTTCCTTTATCCCCGCGGTGCATCGTTCGAACAAGCCAGCAACCGTGGAAAGGAAGCGAGATTAAAGATGCCGAGGAATCTTATCGACGCTCGGATCGTAAGGCTTAACAGTCGTTAAGCTGGTTGTTAATCTCGCGTGAATGACCGCGATCATAAAGCATCGCGATTCGAGCAACGCGCCTTGTCGAACTTGACACGTCTCAACCGCGGAACAATGCCTCTAGGAATTTTTTACCCACCCGCGTTTTCCCCTCCGGCTCCCTTGGGAAGTTTCGAAGCCGCGAGAAAGTTTCGAGGGGATCGCGTTCAATCGAATTCCACGATTGGAGCGGCCACTCGGCTTCTGCGAATTCGTTTGAACGAAGTTACGTCGAATTGCCGCAAGAACGTTCTCACGATCGGCTGTCGTTGGAAAATTCTAGATCGTCCGCATCGTCGAAGACTGCCGGGAGATCGAGGTACGCGTGATGTCGAAATCCGCTTTTCATTGTGCTCTTGTTGTTCTTCAAGGAGAAAGATTCGATCGTTCGAAAAATCGACGACGATTCGACGAAGTTACGAAACTGTACGGAGATCGAAGAAAGCGCTAGAAGATCGAAATCGTTTCCATATCTCGTCTTCGTCGCAGCTCATCTCCAAAACTTCCATCCCTCTCACTCTCGTTGAATATACGAGATAGCTGGATAAAAAGCGGTAAAATCGTATGGACAATTAAAAAGGCGCAAAATACGAAAATTCTCTTCTCGTCACGCTCTTATAGATCAAGAAGAAAGATTCGATTCGCAACGGAAGCCATACGAACGGAGGCTATCGCGCGCCTACCTTCCATCCTTCGTCCGCAGCCCTCGCTTCCTCGGTCGACTGCGTTCGGGATTCGCACTGACCCCCGACCGCAGAAATGATCCTCGCCCGATCCTAATAATAATTTATTATTGTTAGCCGTGGCTCGCGCTACCCGCCGCCCATTGGACCTCGCTGCCGTCTTCCTCGCTGCTCCGTTCTTTCCTCCGCTCGATCCAGATCGGAAAGGCGCCGCCTTCGAAGCTCGACGGGCCTGGGAATCGAACCCGGAACCCTGGCTAGCTGCTTGCTCGCTTCCTTACCTCTCGGTTGCTTACTTCCATCCAACAGCGGCAACGACAGCAGGCAACGGCACCCTCCTTTTCTCTCCTTCTCGATCCTAGAACGCGTTCCTTCAAAGACCAACGGCGAAACCGTCACCCGCGCCCGCCTGCCTGCTAGCACCAGGCTCCCTTTTCATCACGACGGCCATCGCCGTCGCCGTCGATTCCGTCAATTTCGTCGGGACGCGCTTTTCCCGTTACATCCCCGTGCGAGCATCGTCGCCGTTCGAATATCGCGGAAGTACTCAAGTCGGAACGATCATCCTTCCGTACTTACCGCGGCTCCACCCGTTCGCGTCTGCTTGGCTTCTCCGCTGTCTTTCTGCCCGGCGAAAATTCCAGGGAATTTCTACGAATCCGCGAAGATTCGCGTTTGGTTCGACTCGCCTTTCGCTTATTTCGGTACTTCCGCCATTCGATGGATTCCGAGTTAAAATCTGCCGATCTGTCGGCATCAATCCATCAGCGTCTTTTGTTCCAACTTTTTTCTTGGAATGCGACTCCAATTGCAAGATCGAAAGTTGTTCCTTCGATAAGATCGAGTCGCTATTTTTTTTACTATCGAGCGTTTAAATCGAAGGTTCTTTCTTGCGACTCGAATCATCGGGGATGTTCGCGTGAAAATTCATTAGGAAGGACGAAGAGCTTGAAAAATTAATTTCAAAACAGGAAGGAAGAAAAGGTGACGCGACGCCGAGGTGACGTTTCTTATCTATGTCGTAGCTTTGGCAGCGTTACGAGCAGACGCGGTACCAATACGTACAAAAATGTATTTATATATATATATATAAATGTAAGCCAGCGAAGCTACGTAAATAGCTAATTACTCTGGTAATTGCTTCGTAAGTATACGTCAGAAGGACCGTATTTAATTATGCGTTTGCGAACGCATTCTAGTCTGCGTCTTCGCGGTTAATTACTTCGCGTATATCTCTGTAACGTATACTTATGACCCTGGCAATTATGTCGGTCTATAGCTCATTGCTTGCAGAGCCACACATTCGCGAATGTCAATTTGAATGACGACGTGCGAGCGAGCGACGTCGAATTAATGATTAAAGTCGAATCGGGGCGCGAACGCGATTAATTCGACGAACGAATTCAATTCCTTATTTTCTAGAGACGTAAGTAAGTCTAAGACGCCAAGTTCGTTCAGTTTTTATAAAACGAGGTAATCGAATGGTTCGATTTGGTAAGCTTTTTTTAATTTAAGAAAATTAAACATTTCATACAATGAGACGATCGACTAAATCGATCTAATATACCTAACGAGTCCATCGAATTTACCCTAGAAATTACTTAAAATCTCAGAGACGCACGAAACCGTATCGATTTTACCATGTCGCGTCGCGTCTCCTCGCCACGAATTTAAAAAGCAAAATAATCGACTACAACGCTCCGGCAAAGTAAAAAACGTTATTTAGAAAACAAGTACAGAAAAAATCGTCTCGCACGCGAAATCGCCGCTTTCTTTATATTCTCCAGAAGGTCTCGTGCAGGAATCGATGCAAGAGTCGCTCCAAACGGTCTCGATCTCGCGCTCGTGAGCTCGAAGTCGCTCGAATTTTCGCGCCAATGCGTCTCTTCCGCTTTCCCAGGGGAGCTTGAGAACACGTAGGAGGGAAAACAGGACGTAACGAGGAGCTTGGTGGGCGCCGTGGAGCGTAGGAACGATTGCCCATGGAATTGCGCCGGTAGTCGGAGGTTCGGTAGATCGACGGTCCTTGAGTTCGGCAATTTGCCTTCGGTGGATGCGAGCGCGATTCCGTTAGGCGAGTGCGAAGCGGAATCTTCGCGGAAACGCTTCGCGAAGCGACAGTAGTTCCTTCCGAACAATGACCCTTTTTACAGCTCGTGGAAAGAAGTCTATAAGAGTAGAAGATTTCTACTCTCGGTCGTTGTCTCTCTTCCTCGCTCCGTCTTTCTCTCCTTCTTTCTCCTTTGCCGATTCCCTGCCTCGTCGTATCGTCTATCTCTTTTCTTTCCTTTCGATTCCTCCATCTTTTTCTCTCGCTCTCGTTCTCCCTCCTTGCTCGACTTTCTGCTCTAATGCCCGACCGATACGAATCAAGACGTTATCCTGAGCGAGACGAAGAGAGACAGACGGAGAGACGAACAGAGAGACCGAGAGAGAGAGAGAGAGAGAGAGAGACGGAAGGCAGGAAAATGTTCTTCGAATTCTTAGACTTCGTCGTTGATCTTACATTAAATAATTCATTGGAGAAAATGCGTGCGTGCGATCACTGGTCTTCACTGTAAGGCGAGAGACGCGTTTAATCGACGGGATATACGTAGGCACGTAGCAATAGGAAGGTATCGACGGTGCTAAGCAGGTAATTACTTCATCGTTCGCAGGAACAAATCGACTGTTACGCAATCCGGAACGAGTTATCGTCGTACGTTCGTTTCTCAACCTGAATTTTTTCATGTTTTTCCTAACGCGTATCGATTGCAACGAATTCCCGTGAGATCGATGCTTGAAAAAATATCAAGGATCGACGAAGCTTCGATTATTGTTATTATTATCATCGTCGAATACAATCGAATTACTTTCATTCTCAGAGATTTTTGAAATTCGAACGTTGTCCATCGATTACGTCCACGTCGTGTTTTCGAATAGTTGAAAATATAATATTGGAAAGAAATTTAGACGCGTCACGGAAGGGTAAAAGAACGCAACGGAGGAATGGAAGGAAGACACGAAAACGCAGAAAAGATACAGCGGCGATTCACTGCCGATCGATGCCGTACTGGAGGTACGGAAACGGTACAAAACTCGATCGTTTCTCACAGTCGAAACGCGGAAGAATATTCAAGCGATGCTCTGCTCAACGACAACGACGAAGACGACAACGACGACGAGTAACGTTTCCTGCGTATCGCAGGAACGCGTCGAAAGCGCTGGCGCGGCACGGAAATCGTCGATCGCCGTAGCTCCATCATTTTCG
Source organism: Liostenogaster flavolineata (assembly GCA_025433975.1). NCBI lineage: Eukaryota > Metazoa > Arthropoda > Insecta > Hymenoptera > Vespidae > Liostenogaster > Liostenogaster flavolineata. The sequence continues at coordinate 371,889 of JAITYT010000560.1, read as the reverse complement.
CCTCGAACTCCGGGATTTCGGTTCCGGCGCGTCGCTCCAAACTCGAAGAAGGATCGAAAGCGGAGCAAGGAGGAAACGTTCGTCTTCCGTAAGATCGGCCGGCGATTGGCCGAGCCACGACGGCCACGTGTCCATGGGATTGGCCCTAAGCGCCTTTCCCCACCTTCGGCAAATTCACTTTTTATCGTGGTTATTACAAAACTGACCGGCATCTCCTAGACCATGTCATTACGGCGCAGTGCTCCACTCGGTGAGCATCCTCTCACGAATACCCACCACCACCATCACCATCTCCACCTCCACCTCCACCATCACGATCACCACTATCACCTTCATCACCACGATCGTTACTAGAACCTTCACCATCACCATCGCCACCACCACTAGCTTCATCTTAGCCTTCACCATCACCTCCTTCACCACCACCACCACCACCACCATCACTTGCAGCCAGGCGCAGTGGCTCTTCTACTTCTACCACTTGGACGTTCTCCACCACCACCTCCTCCTCCTCCTCCTCCTCCTCCTCCTCTTCTTCTTACTTCTCCCTCCCCTTCCTTCTCGTCCTTCTCCCCATCATCCCACCTTTCGTAGCCCGTGGAAGACGAGCAGCCACGCGCCGACATCTCAGCCAGAGAGTGTTACGATCGTAGAGACCGGTGCACGCTAGTTGCTCTACATTCGCTCGTCCATCATCGCTATCGCGTACCCCTCTCGACGGCCACTCTCGATCGTCCTTCGATCCTTCACTCGACACGTCGCTCTTGCGTCGACCACGCTCGCACGTACCTCCGCAGCGACGTGGATTTTTTTTCACGAGGGGCGTCTCGCGAAAGAGGAAAATCGCGGCTCGTAAATAAGGGGGGAAAAAAGGAGGAGGATCGATAGGATCGTAGGGTCGGTTGGATCTTTAGAGAAGAGTGAAACGAAGGAGAGAAGAAAGACGACGACTAGGCGACTCCTCGAAGAATCCACCGCCTCTTGCTGGTTGGAACGGAAACGGTACCAGCGTTGCTCGGCTCTACTGACACGCGCCAGTGGAAAAGGACCGTTCTAAGTACTACGACTACGACGACGACGACGACGACGACGACGACATAACGACGACATAACGACGACGGTGACGTCGACACGTGGTAAAAGTGGTGTTACGAAACGCATGCGCGTACCGACGACGTACGCACGACACGACGGCTACGAGAAAATTGTTTCCGAAAATAACAGCGACGACGGCGACGAGGACGAGAAGGACGTCGTTTTTTACGGGACAGTGTTCTGTGATACGTGAGGAGAGATTCTCGGTGCTAGATTCGAAGACGGTCCTGTGAAGAGGTTCGCGAGTGGAAGGCGGAAGATCGGAGGACCCTAGGAAAGGAGAGAAACGGGAAGATCATGGCTGGAATTCGGACGAACCGGACGATCGTCGGATTGTAAGTGTTTATTTCTTTTTATCTGTATGCAAATCGACACGTTTTACCTCGTCGTTCGAAATTGTTCGACGATTGGAATTTTTGAAGGTATAGGTTTCTTAACAGGGGTTTAATCAAGAACGTAGTCGGTCCATGGAACGATTTCAATGGATCGTTAGTGTTATTTGGATCTGCACGAAAATACGATACATTCTATCTTGTCGTTCGAAATTGTTTCAATGATTGAATTC
>JAITYT010000560.1:352869-369749 GCA_025433975.1 Liostenogaster flavolineata | reverse complement strand
GATCGGATTTCTTGGACGTATGTGTTTTTGAACAAGGGTTTAATTGGATCGAAATCGGTCCATAGATCGCTTTTAATGAAAATCGAGTAAATGTTAATATTTTTCTTAATCTGTATAGAATATCGACTTCTTTTTCTTTGTCGTTTAAAATTGTTCAAAATTGTTGGACGTCTGAAATCTTTGTGTTTCCGAACAAGGGTTTAATTGAATCGTAGTCGATCCATCGATCGATTTTTATTACGAAGGATCATAAGTGTTATTTAAATATCTTATTGTCCGAAATAATTCGATGATCGGACTCCTCGAATTCTTTAACAAACGCATACGTTTCTGTAACGATCGTAGCCGATTTATGGAACGATTCCAACTTTGCTTCGTTGAATACCTCGAGAAACGAAGCGTCGGTTGCGTTTCGATCTTAATTACGTCGATTTAAGGCATCGCGATTAACAGATACGATCTATCTTCGTTCCATAATCGTAGAGATATTTACGATGGGCGCGAAAGCGATTCGACGACGAGCGGGAAAGGAAGATTCGTTTACGTAGAGCGCATCCCGTGCGAGAATTCTCTCGTAGCGTCACCTCTGTCGCTCTCTCTCTTTTACGGACGGTTTACTACGCGGAGAAATATGCAAATGTTGCTTGGAAAGTCGAGAGACGCGGCCGCCTTGCGACGATACGGTCCCTGCTTTGAGGAACGCGATGATATTGTTTGGCAGAACGCGAAAATGCGAAAATCTCTCTACATAACGAATATTTAGCAACGACAATGACGATAATCGGTACAATGATTCTCCGATTCAACGATTTATTTTATTGCGTTATTTCGATATGTGACGCGCGTTTTGTTAGTCTTGCAACGTCTTTTCTCGCTTGTTACGAGCGCATCGTACGTTCGATCGAGGAACTATCTGAAAAATACTTTTTAAATACGACGAAACTTCGCAGCTGTGTCTTCTCTGCTTGAAATCCTAAAACTAGACTGATTCAGATTCACGTTGAACGTAGAAATGGATAATCGATCGTTAAATCCAATGTTTTCCATTCTTGCGCGCGTATCATGACGAAGTCCAGATCGAAAAGAAAATTTCTCTGGCGAAAGAAGAAATCGTCTGGAATTTAACGCGAAAGGAGACGATCATCTTCGTAGCAGCGTGGACAATCCGGAACGACAAGCGCACTTTTACATCGCGCCTTTTCGAGCAAACGCGCGTCACCGACTGACCGTTGAACTTTCTTTCCTTTCTTTTTTCGCCTTCTTTCCTCGGTACCTTCCTTCCGCGGACGAGTTTCGCATGGTACACGTCGCGAATCGTACGCGTCGCGCTCTTATTATCGTCTTAACGTTTCCCTCCTTGCGAACGAATCGTTATTTACGTTATTTTACAGAATCGCGACGTCTCGAGCGCGGTAAATCGTCGTCGTCCTTCGATGGAACGAAAAACCGACCCTAATACGAGGAAATGAGCGAGCACCAATTTTAAACGACGATCTTCACGAGCGATTCCATGACGAGGTTCTCCCTCTTCATTTCGAGGAATTACCGAAAACTCGTCATCGAATTTAGTCGAATCGATGTCGATCAATATACTCAGGCGAGGAAAACAAATATAAATATATCTGCGCACATATGTATAATCCATCCGGGAAAGGAGTATCCACCGTGAAGCTCGCATTATCTCGCTAATCTGTTATCCGGTTAACGTCGCTACGGGCTTGGGAAATAGCAATTACCGCGTCCTTCCACTTAAAAGGCGACAAACACACCTCATTTTCTTTTTCCTCGCGGAAATCTGCCCAAATTTGGCGATTTTAAACGGAGCCATCGATCGTCGAGACTAATTTTTATTCGACGATGATTTTTATCGATTTTTTATTCGATTAGTTTATTTGATAGGCATTGAACATCGAAACGCATTTTGAATATATCTGACATTTCGAATAAATACGAAGAATCCCCCTTTATTCGATGGAATGATTTAAGTACGATCATTCGTTAGGAATTATCCTTTTATACCTATCGTTAAATTACGATCGCAGAGGTATAAAATATTATTGGAGAACGAATCGGTATTCCTCGATGAAGGGGGAAATGCGCGCTTCTAAACTTCATCGTTGACCGTGACACAATTATTACTTCCACGGCACGATCGTTTCTGCGTTCCGCGCGCTAGCGCCGACCACGATCTGCCGCTCGATACCGTTACCATAGATTTGATACGAACGTCTTGTCGCTTATTCACGAAGGAGAGCTTCGCGCGGAAGATCGCGAGGAAACCTGTTGCATCGTCAAGCCTCGACGTTGAAGCTTGCTTTTTGCATAGTACGCGTATAAAAGAGCAAGAGATGAACGAGATCGCGAGAAAATCGCGTTACGCGAATAAATCGGCTGAAGTGAAAAAACGCGTGGCTAAATTAAATCAACGATTAATTTCCAACGTAGAAGACGCCGTACGAATCTAATTTTTGTCCCTTTCATCTTTCTTTGCCTCCCGATGCTTCGTGTTTAGCTTCAAGTGACAAAAGATTAGAGATAGACGGATAATTTCGAGAAGAAGGAAATTGATCCTTCGAGTTTTCGATTATCAAAAACGCGAGGGGAAAGGTAGTCGCGGGACTGAGCGGAAACGAAAGGACAATTTTTGAAAGAAGGATCTCATCTATCGAAAAAGAAAATTTCCATCCTTTGAGAAACAGGACCTCGATGCTATGATTTTAAGGTGATCGAAACGTGAAGAAAAAGGTAGTCATGTGATCGACCAAAAACGAGAGGACAATTTCGAGAAGGAGAATCTCGTCTTTCGAAGAAGAAAATTTCCATCCTTCGAGAAACAGGATTTCGATGCTTCGACTCGTAGGTCGTCGAAGCGCGAAGGAAAAAATAGTTACGTGACTCATCAGAAACGAAAGGATAATTTCGAGTAGGAAAATTTCATTTTTTCGAAAAAAAATGTTCATTCTTTGAGAAACAGGACCTCGATGCTATGATTTTAAGGTGATGGAAACGTGAAGAAAAAGGTAGTCATGTGATTGATCAAAAGCGAGAGGACAATTTCGAGAAGGAGGATCTCGTCTTTCGAAGAAGAAAATTTCCATCCTTCGAGAAACAGGATTTCGATGCTTCGACTCCGTAGGTCGTCGAAACGCGAAGGAAAGAACAGTCACGTGACCGAGCAGAAGCGAAAGGACAATTTCGAGAAGGATAATGCCGATCCTTTCGCGATGACGGATCGTCGTCGTCGTTCACCGCGATCGAACCCGTCCTATCGCCGACAAATCAAACGGGACATTAACCACAGTGGTCGGCCGGATCGTGCACTGGTTTGCATGCACCGCGAAAGGAAACGATCGTGAGCGAATCTAACCGCTTCGACGGTCTTCTTCTGGTGCGTGCCTGTTAGCCTTCTTTCTCGTACGCGCGTAAGCGATGCGTTTCTGCGCGTGTCGGTGCGTGTCTCCTACCACGAGTGTCGATCGCTTACGTCCAAAGGACATCCAGAATCCGCGTCGAGCTCGTATCGACTCGAAACACGCATCGATCCATCTACCGAGCAACCAGCGACTTATTCGTCGTCCCTTTCGCGTTCAACCGTTTAATCCTGCGGTAAAAAATTTCTCGTGCACGATCGATATTCCTGCGGTTTTGATAAACGCGACGAAGTGAACCTTATATACGTTCGAACGAGATTTCCGTTCGAAAGAGGATTTTTCGTAAGACGATCTCACGAAGAAAATGTCTTTCCAAGACGTTCAATGACATTCCGACGCGCATTTTTTTGGCGAAATGTACGATATCCATGGATGTTTCAAAGATATCGAAAGAAAGAGATATTTTCTTAATGTAATTCTTGATAATTAAATTCGATCTTCAGCGAGAAAATTTTAAGGATAAAAGAACGAGACGATTTGAGTCGATTTTTCGTAAGACGATCTCACGAAGAAAACGTTTCTCCAAGATATTCAATGACTTTTCAACACGGGTTTTCTTTTGCGAAATATATGATATTCATTGACGTTTCAAAGATATCGAAAAAAAGGAATCTTTCCTTGATGTAATTTCTGATAGTTAAAATCGTCGACGAGAAAATGTTAAGGATAAAAAACGAGGCGATTAGATTCGCATTAACATAATCCAAGAGGCTCTAGAATGCAGTTCCTCGTCGAACTAGCAAGTAAAGGTCTTTGAAACAAGCTCGATACCCATGTCGACGACGCTAGCCTCGAAACTCGGAAGTTCGAGACACCTTCCTTGTCCCAAGATGCGTGTAAGTCGTACGTTCGCGATAATTCCATGTAACTGCAAAAGCACAGCCCACCACCGATCGTCGCTGGTTTCGAGTCTTGCGTTCTCGCGTAATCTACGCAAGGTTCGTTGCAACGACGAGGACGCGTTTCCGCACGGACGGTGAAGTTCAACTTAAACGTATTCCACTTTGGATTTCCGTATGAAAATCGACCGTACCTAAGCCTACTTGATATTCCTAGCGTGTTCCACGTCGGCTGACCCGAAGGTAAAATTACGAGTGCAAGGGGTTAGATCGATCGTAAGGCAGATTTTCGGATTTGCATACCGACGACTGATCGGCTATTTGTCCATGCGCTCGCAAGACAAACTCGCGCGATCTACGCGTCCTTCGTAAGAACGAGGACTGCCGATCTCCATCGAGGCTCACGCAAAGATTCTCGGTTGATTCTGTTTCGCTTTCTAGCCATTGATCCGACGAAGGACACGATCTAAACCAAAAGTCTCGACGAGGGAAGATTCGGAGCTTTCGAGTTCAAAAATTGAATCATCCAAAGTCCATCGAATCGGTCGTGGTACTACAAAAGTCATGAAAGCGACAACATGGACCAAAATGACGAGTCACGTGATTTGGAAGCAGCGACCCAACAAAGAACTCGGTCTAATCGATACTAAAAAAATCCAAGAAAAGGAAATTCCGAGTCTCCGAGTCCGAAAGTCGAATCAATCGTGGTGCTAGAGAAGTCACGAAAGCGACAGAAGCGACCCGAGGAAGAAGCTAAATTCGAAAATCGAAGGACTTGGAGTGCGTGGAACCGGTCGAGGCGCCGAAGAGGTTACGAAAAGGGCACACGGACTCGGCTAATCGCGTAGGGATCGCGCCGCGAGCGAGCGCATCGCGTCGCTGCAATCCTTGCACGAGCTCTCGCTTAATCGCGCTGCGCGCGGACATCGATCTCGCGGGAACAACCTCGAGGATTAGCCGAGACTGCGGGAGGGCCGCTTTAAGGGCCTCGTAGATCGCAATTCTTACGAAGTTAATCGTATGCGCGTTCGATCGTTGCCGCTGCTCGGAGGAAGACTAGGAGAGGGGAGGGGGAAGGAAAGCGAGTTTATCGCGTGGGTGAGAAGTCGTGGGCCTTACGAAATCGCGCACGGACAGGCGGATGAGCACTCACACGTCCAAGGAAAATCAGTGGTCGGTCGGACCCACGCAGGACGACTAGCCGCGACTTTCCTACTTGCGTCTTCCGAGGACCAACGCAAACCGGACTCGACTGGTGGTGCGTGGTTAATTTACAGCTAGTTCCACGGCACGTATCCCCATCCTTCGTATCTTCTCTCCTCGTCGCAGCATCTTTTACGGAGCCCGCTGTCAACCCGTTCCGGATCGCGCGATAGCGGAAGTGCGCCCGCGTCCTCCGTCTCGTCGTCGTCGCTGTCGTCTTCCTCCTAGTCGTTTTTCCTGGTCGTCGTTTAACCCCTTCCCATTTAGTTCGACGGAATCCGTCTGAGGTAAAAAAAAGTTGAAGGGTCGAAATCGGTCACCACTATCAACGGTTTTATCATCAGAAAAAATTTTTCCGCGCCCGATTTTCGAACCTGGCTCGTGATATTCATGTTTGGGCCAAAATCTTCATCACGAGCCAGACTCGTCCAAGTACGGGAAGGGGTTGATCTCGTTTTCGAGGTCCTTCGGACGTTCCGTCGTCTTCTTTTTTTCTCTTTCTCTTTTCTTTTATTTAGACATTTTTACTCAGAATTATCAACATTTCGTGTCGTCGCTTCTGGTCGAAGTCTTCGTTTCTACGACGTGCGCGCGACGACAGGCCGGTGCTCGTTGTTGTCGCCTTCGGTCGTCGTCTCCTCGACGTTGTCGGTTTCGCACGCGTCTCGTGGCGAACGACTGCCCATAGGCCGTCCATCGAGATCGAAGACGCGGACTCGGTGCCTTTGGACTTGGGTGTGGTCCGTCGCTGCCGCTACGGAGATCGCGATCGATCGATGATCCGAGCGGACGTTCGTCATCGCGAGGAAGAACGTTTTCACATAACCTCGTTTACAGTCGTACTGTCCATTGCCACAGTCACATTTCAACAAAGAAATTTTTCTCAAAAGCGTTCCATTTTGTTATTTGTCTTGAATTTCGTAAGGATATAAACTTGGTAATAATGCTGCAAAAGCTGCACGCAATATAAACCAGGCGTTTGAGAAGAATAATATTAACGATCGAAAAGTGCAGCGTTGGTTTGAAAAATTTCGGTCTGGTGATTTTCCCCTAGAAAATAAACCGCATGGAGGACCCAAAACTGTCTGTGAAAAATGATGGTCTAAAAGCATTGGCGGGAACGAATCCAACTGTATCTACAAGGAAACTTGCTATCGGAATGAAAGTTGACCATACAACGATATTGCGACACCTTTTTGAAATTGGTAAAATGAAAAAAATGGATGAGTGAGTACGTATGCTAATCGTTACTAATCCGATTTCATCGAGAGCCATTTGTAATATTAAATTTTACAGCACCAAGCTTAATCACCGGATCTTTCGCCAACCGACCTTCATTTTTTTTACTTTCTCATTTTTTCCCATTACCCTTGTCAGAGGGTGCAGCTTACGCATTCAAAATTGACCGTACCTGTATTATAACGGTACTCTCGTCACGACGTACTAATTAGACTCCAATCGATTGGAGAAGAGATGATCAGTGATTTTAGGTTCGAAGTAACTTGGACTCTTTGAAGACAATCGTGGCTCATCGAAGGGAAAGATCGATGCGACGGAACCGAGAATCATTTCGTAAACCACGACGACTTCTTTCTAACCGGTCGTAAACTCGAGACACCGGCTTCGCGTGGAAACGCGCTTATCTCCAATCGCCTTTCCATCGTGGAAATCGAATCATCGCCAAAGCCGTTCGCCAGCGCCGCGTTCTTACCGAGATAAAGACGACGCTAAGAAGCAATTAGGCATCGAGCTCGGTGTAACTCTCCCTCGCAAGGGAGGCGAGCGGGACGAACGGATTAATTGCGCTGAAATTCCGCGCGGAAGAGCGCGAACGGAGCCCAGGATGGAGGAAGAAAGAGGCGCACAGGGCCTTTGATCGCTCTCATTGAATTTTACGACTCGGAAGTAGCGATTTTGCGCTCGCGCACCATCCAAACCGTCGTCGATTTATCTACGCGTATTATTCCAGCGAGGAGGGGGAAGGGGGAGACGATACAACTTCCTCCGTGGAAAAAAATATTTACAAGAAGGGTGCAGCGCGAACGAAGAAAAATAGCTGGGACGAAGGGTAGGGGAGTGTGGTGGGTTTGGAGAAGGAAGTGGCGAATAAGAAGAGGGGTGAGGAGGTGAATGGGAGACATAAAGATCGTAAGAACGTTTTACGATTGTCTATCCGGGGTCTAATCGCGAAGAATCGAAGCAGTTCGTGGTTTCACGAATGGTTCGATTTCTCCCTTCTTCGTCAATTTTCTTCTTCTTTTTTTCTTCTTTTCGTAGCCTAGTACCCTCCCGTCTTCCCTCTTGGCTTCCTCCCACAGCGAGAGGAGATCGTAAACGCTTATACGAGCTTACGAACGGTGCTTGTGTTCCTACGCTCGCAACTGAGATCGCTTTAATTTAAATCAGCGATTAGACCGACGCGGAAGCTAGCTCGCTTCTCATTCGCGAGGCACGATTAGCTGTTTACGAGCTGGCTATGGAGACGAGCAAAAACGGAGAATGGGAGAGAATGAGAAAGACAGTTCGACGCGGGACGCAAGGGTCGTACCGATCGATATTGATCTATTTTTCTCTCGTCGTCGTTGGATTTTCTTCAAGCGAAGATGTCGAATGCAAGAATTTGAGTAGCGACGTGTAAAATAAGAAGAAGAAATCGGACGCCTTAAAAGACGAGCAGAACGTGTCGGAATATTCCGTGATTACGGAGATCGAATAATATCAATGTACTCGTGGGTAGTGTCCTTTTTTTATTCTTAATCGAGGCAATGACTCATCTCTGACTTATTTAATAATAATAAAACAAGTTTTACTAAATCGATTTAGCGTAGAATGTATCGTTTCACACGACGTAACGTTTGGAAATAGCTGGTAGAGACAGTCGATGGTGTTAAAAATGAATTGGATTTTTCCAATGAAACATTGTGACGTACAAGAGTCAGCCACAGCGACTGACACGTTAGTATCGCTTCGTATATACGTCAAAGGGTTAAAAGATATCGTGATATCGCTCTCTTGCCTCTCTTTAAATTCCAATAAGGATCCTCAATCAAAAATTCAAGGCAATGCGAATGACAGAAATGTTATCGATCGAACCGATGTTCGAATTCCGAATAAAATCGTTTCGTAGACGTCGAAATATCCATCGTTCTTGGAGAAGCATCACGTAACAATTCACGGCTGAACGAGCAAACGAGAGATTACAGCGCGGAAGTAAAGTAGAAAAAATCGTTCATCTCGAAAGGTAATTCACTGTTCTTGAACACGAAGGTATGACGCGTTCCTGGAGGAGGACGAGGACGAGGGCGACGATAATGATGATAAATAACGACGCGTGCACGCGGACGTGCCAGGGCTTTCGCTTATGCAAATGGTTTAACGATTACCAGCGAATCGATGCTAGATACGAATTCGGTGGTGGATACGAGTCCAACCGCGGACTTTCATCTCGATACGCGAGAGGAAAGCGTTTCTCATGGACGGCGTCGTAGGTCTCGAGGAAGAAGCGTGCGATCATCGTGGCAAATGTAACTCAGCTGCTCCATAATCGAGGGACGCCGCATTGCGAGAATTTCTGGGTCGTTGACGCGCCTCCACGATGAAAGCCTCGAAGATTGATTCGACGAAAGACGCAACGCGAGTCCAGATATCTGAACGGTACGAAACGCGAGCGATCATCGAGAGGAGCGAAGCTAGACGATACGTGGTACGACGTAATCGAGAAACTCTTCTTCATTCCGTTTGGATAACCCTTCGAAGGATCGTCTTGAAATTAGAAAGAAAAGGACTCTCGCGACTGATTCAATGGATTGAATTGATTTCAATCCTGCTTGCCGAATCGCGATTTTGGAGGAAGAGTCGCTCCGACGCTTGGAAATTTGCCAACGTATACCACGCGTATATACGCGATTTTATTTATAAAATATAAAGTTAGGTCGTCAAGGACGAAATTTGTAGTTAATAATTTTTCTACAAATTTTCAGCAAATTTATTATTTTTTATTATTATATTTATATTTTATTTTATTTTATTATTATTATCTATTTTCATTATATTTTATTGATAAAATATAATGTTAGGACGCCAAAGATGAAATTTGTAGTTAATAATAATTTTTCTACAAATTTATGCTTAACTACTTGATATGTATAATAAACGCACTTCGTTGAGAAGATGTTCGATATTTCGTTTATTTTTTTCCATAGAGCGATTCGATCGATACATGTCTAAGGATCTCATCGAATTCTTGGAGATCACGAGCTACGAACTCCTCGTTGATCGAATTTACGATTCAATAATACGGTGAAAATTAAAAACACGATTAGTGAGAACGGAAGAATTAAAGAGATAAAAAATCGTCCAATCGAAAACGAAAAGACGCGACGTTTTGAAGTACGTAGAAGTACGAAAGATCTAGAAAGACGCTTCTCTTTTTTAAGGAGCGTCTAATGGATGGGTATCGATTCGTCAACGTTCAATGTTCGTCGTAATCCTCGTTACACCACAGTATCGACGTCATACCCTGGCATTATTCGCGCTGCACGGTGGTACTTTCCGTATTTTCCTTCTTTTTCTCCGCTCGTCCTGGCCGCACTTCTTCCTTTTAGCGCAAAATTCCTTCAAAAATTCACGAAGGCGCGTGAAATCGCGCGATCGGTGAGGTCTCGCGCTCCTGGCGACCATTTGCATGGGATTATTAGTCGGATGATAGTCGAGCGAAGTCGCTCGACGCTTACTGATGCGCGACGTTGATGTCGACCATCGAGGGACGTCCTGAAAACGAATCTTTACCTTGCCAACGTACGGACGACGATCGTATGCCGAGCGAAAATAAGAAAACGAAGAAAAATAACGAGGATTTTAATGACATGTAATCGAAGTACGAGGGGCGCAAACAGTGCGTCTCTTAGGTCTCTTTTTTACGCGGAGAAAACTTATTACGAAACCATTTCGCCAGTCTTTGAAGATTGAAGGGTGCGAATGCAAAGCGCCACTCGTCGCTGCTTCTTCCTTTCTCTTAAAATTCTTCGAGGAATATTCAACGAGTCGGTCCACCCGTGTGTTATTGAAAATTGACGGGTGTCGATGCAAAGTGCCTTTTTTCGGCTCGTAGGAAATTTCAATAACTCCTCGTAGGAGGGACTTTCCCTTCTGCCTCCCTTGATCTTTCTTCTTCTCCTTTACCTTCCTTCTTTCTCTTTCTAACGTCTGTTCGAAGCCACGGCCACGTGGTAGGGTCGACGACGAACGAGCAGCAGCACTTTACGATATTTACATACCGCCATCGAGACACGGTGGTAGCCGACGATTGCGAAGAGAAAAATTGGATACTCGTTTCCTTCTACGCTCGGATGCAATAAGCGCAGTTTTATTCAGCTGGTTAATGCGTGCATAGTTGCAGACTTGCGATAGTTTTAGTAGGCGTCGTTGTAAGACGATAAACCTGGACGTCTTTCTTTCGATCTCGTTTTCTCCACGCAAGACTTTCGATCGAATCGACCGTGCGAACAGGTCTATCCGCGCGTTTAATACGATCGTCGATAGTAGTGTTGGCATAAAATAAAGAAGACGAAACGGACAGGTCGAACGCATTCCAGTTCGATCGTCGAATTACTTTATTACGTTCGATCGATCCTAAATGAAATATTAATTCTCGAGTTTGCCGGACGTCTCGTATAAAATCTCGTACTACGCATTTCATTCTCATCGTCGTTCACCAACGCGTCTCTATCTCCGATCGAGGTACGATGAACACGGGAGAGAAAACAACTCCTCTCGTTATTACGGCGGATACTTCGGTATTTTTTCAGGCCGTTGTTTCGAGCCCTTTTCCGTCCTCGCGATACTCGATAGAAAGAGAACGCGGAGCCGACCATGTATTCGCGAGGCGAACCTCGCCATGCTGCCGATGAAACGTACGAATCTCGAACGACGTCGTGATAGACACGACGGATGATGAGATCGGACTGAATTTTGCTGTTTCACGCTCTTCGCTCTTGCGAATTAAATTTTCCGACATAATGACATTTATTTCGGTCATTGGGAAGTAGAACGTTGAAATTTCCGACTAGTATTTTTCTAAAAGTAATCGACCATCTGGAAAGTATCCTTCGTCGTTCCTGATCGACTTACAGTGATACCTTGAGATACGAGTTTAATTCATTCCGCGACCGAACTCGTAAGTCAAAACTCTCGTATCTCAAATCAATTTTTCTCATTGAAATAAATTGAGGTATGATTAATTCGTGCCAGCCTTCAAAAAATCACTCCGATTTTTTTGTTAAATGTTTTCGACGTAACAAAAATATATTTATAACGAACAAGTATTGTATGAAACTAAATAAAACCTAATAAAAGAAAATTTAAAGAAATAAACAGATATTGTTAAAGCTAATTAGCGTATGGTACGTACGTATTAATTTTAACTTTACTTTAACTAATAGTAATTTTATTTTCTTTTGCAGCAGTTCTTTTCTTCTTTGTCCTCCTTTTGTCATTTTCATCCGCAGGGCGTTTCAATAGAAAACTGTTCAAGTAGCTTTGTTTTTTCTCCCTCTGTGATGAGTTAAGCAACTATCGAAGGATCAAATCCTCTTTTCTTCGACCTTCCTAAATGATCTCATCGAACATCTACACGGAACAGTCCATTTTCTCGACTTTTTTACCGAGTTCTGGACTGGATCGTCGATGGAACGTTCTATCTCGATAAAAATTCTTTCATTCTACTTCGATCGTGCCAACTGCACGAAAAGCAATATACCGATACCCAATAAACGTCTCGCGTGGTAATAAGCCTGTCCAATCGTCGCATGACGCGCGTGCAACGAGTTTGAGATGCAGCGTGAACGTATGCATATGTTTGTCATCAATCTCCTCGAAATAAACGAGAATCTTCCGTCGTACCAGTCGTCACGCTGCTGTCGTGTCGAACCATTCTACGATTCTCGACTACTCCGAACGAATAGAAAACTAGCGGGGCGATTCTTCACGCGTTCGGCCACTCCTGCGGTCTCCTCGTGCAACGACGATGTCCAAGACATGGTCGAGGATAACAAATCGAGCGCGATGGATCTTGGACACGGGTGGACGTAAATTGTGATACGTGTAACGGCCGGACGAACGATTGCTAAACGTGACCGCTCTAGGTCGAATGCGCGCCCTTAAGACGGCGCTCGAAGCGCGCGAGGCCAAAGAGTCGACGATGTTAGGGCGCGATTTCTCATTGACGCGCTCTGTTCGAGTCAAACGCGCCTTCACCAGCTGTTTTTCACGGTGACGATACCCCTGACGGCGTTACTGCTAATAATTATAACGACGTCAGTGAAGACGATGCTGATTTCGTGTGCGTGATATTTTGTTTAACTGATTTTCGAATTGACCTGAAAGGAAAAATATTTCCATCTGGATGCGATCGTCTTTGTCTAATTTGCGATTCAACAATTGCAAGGAAGAGGTCTATGCTGAACACGAGATTCAGTTCGTATCGTTAGACTGCCGAGTACTTTTGGATTTTTCTAGAAAACAGGGAGATAATAATGTTAAAAAAAGAATAGCCTTGTCTCTTTAAACTTACATTCGTGTTAAATTCAGGGGTTCGTTCGTGTTAGCGAAAAATTTGGCAAAAATCGTTGTAAAAAAAGTGATCGTAAAAAACAAGGAATTTTATTGGCTAAAATTGGAAATTCCGATGACATACGTATCTCGGTATGATCGAGTTAAGGGTTAACAACTTCGTTTGGATCTTTCAATAAGATACAATGATAGAGATAAACGTTAGAGAAGAAAGTGAAATCGTCGATCAATAGCGCGGCATCGCACGATTCACCGACATCTTACCGCGAACGATGTACGAGCATCCCTGCGGTATCCGCCTCGTTAAAATTTCAACGTACTCCTCTCCCACAATCCGGTGCGTACTTACACGGAAAATCGCTTGCGTCATCGAACTCCGTTTATCCTCTAGGTCCGACAACAATGAAAGAAAAAAGAGGCGAAGTGGAAGGGGCAAAGATCGAAGGAGAATAAGACCGGGAAGAATATCGATTCTTAGGGATTCCTGAATAGGCGAGGCGTATCGCGTATCGATTATGCGAAGTCGATGCACCTATTGATCGAGCTAGATCGACTTAACGATTTAAATAACGCTGGATCGTCTCTCTGATTGTACGATTCATCGTCGTACCGGTTGAAATAGAACTTGACGATGAGGGTCTGGCATTGCAACAACGTCAGGAGGATCACTTATGGTAGTGGAGGGCTACGCGTTCGAATTACACGGTTTCATCGTCGAAGAACGAAAGGAAGGACGTACGCGCAGGACCTAGAGACGCCTAGCAATTGCACCGGTCGCATCTGTTCGCCTGCTAGACGGTCGATCGGCTCGGTAGACTAGCTAATAGCTGCGCCACTCGGCTGTGCCTCCGTATGCAGCTGCTGCCTTTCGATTCGCGCTTAGACCAGGCGAATAAGAGGTAACTTCTCCGCGTACTACCGGGTCGAGTCGATTCCGCGAGTGGCTAAATGGCACGATGATTAAAACTGGCCATTAGTCCGTGCCCCTCGTACGAATCTAGCGACGCGTAGCGGTTAGGACGACTAACGGATACGTACCATGCCACTATAACCGGCGCTACGCGCGACATTAAGGTCGTTCGAGCGTCGATCGGGACGCAGGTGACGCGCCAGCGCCAGAGACGAGCTTCCTTTCGCTCGAGATGAACGGCCGAGGACGAATCGAGCCACTGCTTCTGCTCCTATCGCTGCGATTCCGTGTCCGATTGGATCTTTTCCTTTCTTCCACATCAAGAGGACTGCTAGCTCCATATCGTCGATTTGTCGTTTTGGACAGTAATACAGTGGTACCTTGAGATACGAGTTTAACCCTTTAAGTGTCACCGACGTTGGAGAATTTTCGTTAAAGCGCCCTGAGCGACTTTTTTTTCGAAAGCTATAAATATAAATAAAAATTTACATTTTATTTATTAACTATATATATATATATATATTATAAATTAAATAAAAAATACATAAAATAGCCTGGCGATTTTCGCATGAAACTAGGTAATTGAACATGGCACTCAATGGGTTAATTCATTCTCGACCGAGCTCGTTAGTCAAAATTCTCGTATCTCAAATCAATTTTCCCCATTGAAATTAATCGAAATTAGATTAATTCGTGCGAATCATCCCGATTTTTTAATTAAATATTTTCAACATAGGAAAAATGCAATACGTACAAATACACTCAATCAAAACACCGAGGCTAGCTCGTACATCAAATTTTGACTCGTAACTCAAGGAAAAAACTGGACGATAAAACTAGTGACGGGTCGTATCGCAAGGTACCGCTGTACCTTTTACATCGGTTTTTTGGGCTTACTCTTACCTCTCGAAATCGTGAAAACCGACGAAACATCGAAGTACTCGTATGGTTTCAAGAAAAATCTATCGAGGTGAAATTTATCGTAGTTCCTTCGTCCTTCGTCAGAAATTGATGAGGTAAGTCGCGTTAAAGTCGCGCGTTTCTCCAAGATATAACGTGAAATCGGAGCGTCTTTTTCTACTTGTACGTAGGTGCACAGAAGCGTACTGATTTGCGCAGTTAATTTACTAATTGTAGACGCGTCGCATCGCGTGTCTCACTACGCGTCTGTCCGCTGCCGTGCCATTAGGCGGACGGTCACGAATGAGAAGGAAGGAAGGAAGGAAGGAAGGACGGACAGGCATCGAAGAGAAATAAAAGTCATCGATGAGAGCGTATCGCTGTCGACTAGCTGTCACGCTACATGGACACGCGTGGGTTTACGCATTTATCTACGCGAATAATCCCGCAAAGCAGGAGGAGTCTCAAAAAGGAAAAAATTAAGCGTTCGAAGGCAGCACGCAATCGATAAAACGATTTTTAACCTTACTTTAAATCGTCGTTTTATCAAGCACTCGTAAAAGAAACGACGAAGAGTAGAATAAAATTAGCCACGATAACTTTCGATGCGAAAAGCGCGTACAGAAAAGTCTGTCGTTTCTTTTTCAAAAATTCCGCCGTTTCTTCTTCAAAACGACTCACGCCGTTTCGCGATGAAATCAGGCGCGTAATCGTCAGACACGTTTTCAGGCCACGATCGAAGACGATCCAACCGAGACGTAGAAAAGTCGAGGGAGAAATTAATTTCGCGAAAAAACTCAACGATAGTGTCGCCGGCGTACGAGTCGCGTGTCCGTTATAACGCAGAATATCGTCGCGTATATCCGAGAGCGCGGAAAATCGCGCTCGTTCGTAGACGCGTCGAGGATCAAATCGCGCGTCCGACGTCTCGTCGAATCGATCGTACGGGCAGAGTCCTGCTGCGCTCGAAGTTACTCGTCTCCAGGGCATTCGTCTATCCCACCGTATTATATAATCGTTAGTCCTCGGTGTAACGACTCAATAAGAAATTCCAGTAATAAGGCAAGGCATCTTACACGATACCGCGAGATATACGTTAAGCTCGATTTTCTCGGTAACGCCCGTACCTTGTAATTATATCGAGAGGAAGCATCGGATGGGAGATACCACGCGGCAATACGCACGCACGCACGTACGTACGCGGATACGTGTTAAATCGATCTTCGATGTTTCGCGTACGGATGTAATTTCCGTTCGTTAGTCGGAATTATTTGCCCTTTCGAGCATTTCAGCGGGATCGCAAACGATATGTAAATTCACGAGGATGCTGGATAGAAGAGATACAAAGAGACAAATACATTTTATCGGATTGCGCGCCAATCGTACTTCGTAATTTTTAAGGGCTGATAGATGGAAAAAAATTGCGTTCTAAAATGGCAAATTCGGTGCTAATTGGCCGTTGAAAGCATCATGAATTATTGCACTCGATTTTTCTTCGACTCGAAAGTGTTTTTGTTGTTCACGGCGTTCGCCAAGCGTTCGCGAAAAATGCGATCGAAAACGTATTTTCACGAAGGCGATAAAACGCTGGCGAATGACGCGATATTCAAGCTGAAAGCGAATAACTGCGACACGCATCGATTATCGCGTTCGACTACCCAAAACTTAGTAGCTTCGTTAAATGACAGGATGCGACGTTCGCGATTTTCACCGGCAAAGGAGTAACGAGTATACGAGGAAATTGAGCAAGAAAGAATTGCCCGCGTTCGTGGAAATTTGGAGGATCTTAGCCAATCCAAATAGCGACGAGGAATAAGCGGCGAACAACTAACTGTACGATATTAACACTGGATTGCCCGAAGAAGTCATTTTGACTGCTTTGTCGTATGTACGGTCACCTAAATTTTTTTCTATTTTCTGTTTTCTAAGTGAAGCAAATTTTCTTTATTATTTAATATTTATTAATAACATATTATGTGACTTTAAATATTATAAGATAACATTAAACATTATTCTTAAATATTTTTG
>JAITYT010000560.1:333416-347375 GCA_025433975.1 Liostenogaster flavolineata | reverse complement strand
AGAGAGAGAGAGAGAGAGAGAGAGAGAGAGAGAGAGATCGCACATCATTCCACACCCTCGACACCTACTTCACAGCCGCCCACTCATTCCATTCCTCTTCCTCTTCTTATAATTGAGTCGATTAATAATTAAACGTATTCCGCGTGTTGAGTTTGTAATGTATATTGAGATTCGAATTGTTTTAAAAGGGAAAGACAGTGGAAAAATGATGGGAATCGTACAAGGAAACGAGAGAAAACCAACTCTTTTTACGCAGTCGTTATTTGTTTAACTTTTGCTTCGCTGTCGTGGAACTATTCGTTTGATCGACATGAAAGTAATTTTTTGTTGGCAAATAGTCGATGTTATGATTTGTTTCGAATGACTTCTGTCAGAGTTACGGTTATGAACAAAATGGAAAATATATAATCGATTAAAGTTCGTTCTTTGTATAAAGAATGGGATTTTATTTCGCGGTAAAAAATCAAAATGACTTATTTGCTAATTGAATAAATAAAGTCAACGCGAGCTCGAAAGTAATACTCGCAATCGGATGGAAAATTCGACGCGTTTATAACGTACCAATGGAGATTTCGATGAAAATGCATTCCCTTCGTGCGACTACGCGATAAATCCCGACGAAGAATCGTATCGTCACGACGACATTACCGTCTTTCCACTTCGGCAACGTTTAAAACGTCGTTAAAACGAGGAAAGCAACGCGTATTGCGTCGGTAGATCGCAGAAGCGATACAGCGAATCGTAAAATGTTAAAACTACTGTTAGCGGCGTTGTCGAGGACGTTCTATTCGTATTACGAGAAGAGGTTACGCGTAGGTAATAGTAGGAAGAGAGACAAATACGAATCCGACAATGATCGTTACGTACATCGTATTACATAGTATTACGATAGCCTAATGATACCCGTCGCGAATAAGTATACGGAATCCCCCGTAATACGTGTACGACAACGACGTATAACGTCGACGATAAAGCGCAACGGTAGATAAAATTAATGAACTGCAACGAAGAACGGCGGTGATTCGTTAAAAAGACCGCTCGGTAATTTTCGATGGATTCGTGCTGGCATTGCCCCTTCGTATCCTTTGGCAGTTTTTAATTCCGCGAGTTCGGAGATGCGCTTCGACGTACTTTCCATGTTATTTATTACGCGATACTCGACGCTCGTGCTCGGACTTTGTTATTACGAGAAAATGTCGAATATCGCATAAATAATATATTTATCCAATATTAAAAAGAAATTCGATAAAAGGAAATCTAAAGTTTGAACGAATGGATTCGATAAGGAAGATACTCTTCCAGACTGTTTTTTCTTTTTGTTTATTTACTTAGATAAGAATTCTTATTCGTAACGCCTCGGCCTTGTAACGAAGCATCGCGTATAACGCCAATGACAAGGCGCGATGATAGATAAAACTAACGAATTGTCGCAAAAAAATGAAGAAGACTCGTTAGAAAGGTCTTACAATTTTGGTGTTACTGCCAGAACGGTCACTTCGAGGCTGCTCTTTTTTTTGCATTTTTCTTCTTAGCTTGGTAACACCTCGTTGGCTTGGACTTTGACATCGCACGATAATATCGACGGTGCGATTGTCCCTTCGCGATTATTTTTTCTTTCTTCTTTCCTTCTTACTTGGGCAAGAATTTTTAATCGTAGCGCCTCGACCACGTAACGAGGCATCGTTGTTGGCGGTAGAAGGGCGTGATTCCTCTTGCGACGCCGAGGTCATCGTTACGAGTAGACGTACTCGTATCGTTGACCTTAACGGTTCGTCGCAGGTCCCGGCAGTCGTTTCTCGTCGTCGACGACGACGACGACGACGACGACAAAGACTCGTACACGAGGAAACACTCTCGCCCGTTGGCTTCGTGCCGACCAGAGCCCTCTCACTTTCGCATTTGCATACTGAGCTATTTTTTCTTCTCTCTTTTATCGCGATTCCATCCTTCTCGCTTTCTCGACGCTCCAATCTTTTTTTCTTCTTCGAATTATCATCTCGTATGGTCTCGTGAATCGAAGCAACGACGAGGGATTGATAAATTGCTTTTTTACTTTTAAAATCGTATCACTGGCGCTTACGACGCGAATTCAATCGAAGAGATCGTGGAAATGCGATGAGATCTCGAAACTGCAACCATTGGGTAAAAATGTTCCATATCGTATCGAGTTAACTATACTAGCAAAATTAACAACGTTTCGATAAATCATCGAATGCATTTCAAATTGATTATTTGTAATTTAAGAAGTTTGCTGTGTTAGTATGCGAACGTGTCGCGATGTGAAAAAATCGTCAAAGGTTTCCGTTCTTCGCGCGATCGTAATAAAAATCACGATTATCGTAAAACGGAAGAACAAAGGAATCGGTCAGAAAATAACAACTGAAACATAGTCTTTTACTGCCAGTCGGAAAATGACCGATTTGATGCAACAGTACGTATAAAGGCATCTAGAAACAATGGAGATCGTATCCTTCGGGTACAGTTGCTTTTTCACAAGTTACATTCGTTAATTACCCCTACGACACATTAGACTTCGCTAAGCACGTACGTACGTCTAATCGCGCTCGAATGAAACGCGAAAAAATGGTCGATTCATTGGAGCGCTATGCTCACGAATGGAACAATGACTCGGTCGTCGTCCGAGTGCTAAGGAATTTTTTTTATTAGTTTATTCAGCTATTTTATCGCGTTGATCGTTCCTTTTACGTGGCAATTTTTTCCCTCGAAAAGAATTTTCTTTTGTATGGAGTGTTGATTCATTGAAAGTACAGATTTCATCTTCAAGAATTGACGTGGTATTCGTCTATAAAAAATCAAGCATTGTAATTATCAAGATACTCGATCGCGTGATCACGTTGTCCTTTCTAAAAATTCGATAAGAATTATTCGGCTGCAAAAGTAGTCAAGTACAATTCAAATGCATGAAATCGTACGTTAAATGCAAATGATAGAAGTTTAGAAAACGATTTAGTGAAAAAAACAGAGAGATAGAAACATTTCGTTTTTATTGTGTCGTATCAACAGGAAACTTGGAGAAAATCAAGATTTGCGAGTTCCTAATCGCTCAAAAAGCTAGCCGTGTCCGTGATTTTGACGCGCGTACAGCGAAATGAATGAAAGACCGGTCCCTGTCGTTTCCTGAAAAGTTGTACGACCACTCGGCGAGCGATGGGAAAAAGTACTGACCTTGCGTCTCGATGCAAGAACGATTCGTCGACGGTGTCACTTTCTCACGAACGAGACTCAAACTTGTTTGAAGTTCGACGAACGTTGGATACATTCTTGAAGCAACGACATGTTGCTGACGTAACCTACAAACGTAACGGAAGAACGTTCGAATTGAATTACGCATGCAGACACAAATTCCGATCGAATCGAGAAAAAGCATTTCGGTCTACGAAATTGGCGTGCGTAAATTCGTCGATACGTTTCTCATACGTTATTAGTTAACGATCGTTTTTAGATCATTTCAACGAAACAAATCACGGATAACAGACAGTAAAAAAAAAAAATTCCAGCGGAAAAATTCGAAGAGTACGAAAGAGGTAATGTCACGAGCGACGAGTTTTTCATGCCAATAGAAGAACTTTCGCTGCGTAGTCGCAACTCGATCTTCTTACCGATCGTGGCAACTCTAAACCCAGGCAAAATGTAAAAGGTTTCCTTTTTTACCTAGGTAAAGGATAGAAAAAGAAAGGAACTATCCATGGAGCGATGAAAAATCGTAGATCGTTCTCCGCTCTCCACGACTCTATCTGGAAGCAACGGTAGCAGCGATATCGGCAACAACAGTAACAATCATAACAGCAGGCGATCTCTGGTCACGGCGCGCAAGGTCGCTCCGTTACCTCGAGATTTCGAGGTCGACCACGTCCTCGTCCTAGAAACCTCCGTACGAGGATGTATCTCTTCGTGCCCCTCTCTTCTCCCTCTACCACTCGTCAGAACAGACTCTTCCATCCGCTAATAGTATCCGCCACAATGCCGTTGCTTGTTGCTGCCAGTCGGGCTACCGCAGATAATTTCAAGAACCATCGTGACGCTCGAACAATGTAGACCTACTTGTTTGTAGGATACGAATAGTTGAGTTCTCGCGACGTTACTCGAGGAAACGGAAAAAGGATAGAGCGGGAGAGAGAGAGAGAGAGAGAGAGGTAGAGAGGAGGAACTCACGGAACGACCAGAAGTAACGAGTTTCTCGTCCGAAGCTCGATTAATCATCGCGACGACGCAACAGTACCAACGTTTGACGACGATTCGCTTGGTCAGAACCGCCAGGTTGATCGTTAAGCGGTCGTCTCTACAAACCGCATCTTTTAACGCGTTTACCCACGGATTATCTCTTCGATATTGATTAAGTGCACGTTCGTTGAGTCGCTCCGAATACCTGTGGACTCGCGTTGAATCCAGTCAACGACTTACTCTCCACCGATCTAGTCTCAGTCTTCCTCAAATTTTCAAAAAGTTGCAAAGATTTTTTGGGACGAACCGATGTCGAGGGGAAGTTCGTAAATTTAATGGCTTTGCAAAGAACGCGAGCTACAACCAGCACCTTAAATAGCGAGGATCAACGACCATGAAGAGCCTGACCTAACCTACTTTGATCCTGATCGAGATACTTGGAATGGAATGTTAAGTTCGAATCATGGCGTAATCAAGGACGACTGTGGTTAAGCGCAACTTGGGAGGTTGGCGATGCGTTAATGTCGTCGAATGAGAGTGTTCGCGTCCGGTGAAGTTATCGTCGATATCTGGCCGCCACCGGCTACTGCTACTCGTCGAGAGTTTAATCCAGCGAGAGAGGCATTTCATCTCGACTCCGGTAGTTTGGAGGCAGTCAAGGCCGACCTACTGCGGGATAAATAATGTATAGCCAGCACCGGGCATACCCTGAAATTGTTTTAACCTAGCGAGGAGGTAGGCCGTGGGCGATGCATTCATTAGCTCGTTTTACGGGCGAATAACAGAGCAACGGTTAGACACCAGACGCTGTGGTAACAACGTGTCAGTCGTTCTAACGGTGCCTTTCTCTTCTTCTGTACCGTCGTTGCGCCTCTCCTGCGTCCGTTCACTCTTCTTCTTCCTCTTTGATTCGACGCTGCTCTTCCTCCATCGACCTCCTTCCCTCGCACGATTCGGAATTTAGCGTCGATCGTCCCTCGTTTCACCGTGAAACACCGGCGCCCATCGGCGATAGGCCCGTCAAGAGACGAAGACGTCGTGCCAGCCAGGCAAGCGCTGGACGATCTTCTACCTACGATCCAACTTCAAGATCGTTGGAAGGCCCTGATCGAACGTACTTCCACTGACTACGTCACCGATCCTAACAGAATCTCGCGCATGGTCGAACACCTCTATCACTGCCACGTTTCCACGACCTAGAGCCAGTAATTCAAGATGGCGAAGACCGTATCGATGGGCGCCTCGCAATTTTCCATACGTCGAACAATTCCATCGGAGATGACATCATAGACCCTCACAAAATCTCGCGTATTGTTGAAAACCTCTACCACTGCCACGTTTCCACGAACTAGAGCCATCGATTCAAGATGGCGAAGACCGCGTTGATGGACATATATCGAACAATTCCATCGGAGACGACATCACCGATCCTAAAAGGATTTCGCATATGTTTCAGAATTCAGATCGAGCTCTGATCATTGTTCTCGACGAGAAAAGCAAAGTTCCTCGAGAAACGGGGAAAGGTATCGACTCTCGATGGTCGTGGCGGCGACATCGACGAACTTCTGGCGATTTCCCGAAGATCGAGCGGATCGCACGACGTCGCACGAAGCTACGACGAAGCTTCTGGGTCGAGGTTGCGGTTATCGGCGGTTTAAGGCGGGCAACGACGACGCATCCATCGGATAATGACCGTTCCGCGCTTCCGGGAGGGCTTCGCGCTCGGACGTCGTCGATGTCTCCGGTAAGGCTGCAGTTATCGTCGGTGGTCGGTTGCCGGCTCGCCGGGCTGCAGTTCGTCAAACGACCGAGCGGGTTAGCCGTGACGTCGTCGGAACGACGTTAGAACCGGACGCGACCCCCCAGAAACGCGGGATTATTCTCGCCTCGTTGCGCTTTCCCTCGTGGTGATGCCGTCGCGGAAGGAACTGTCGCGTCGATCCTAACACGACGAATGGACGTTCGTTGCCCCGTCTATGTCTATGTCTTCGTCGTTTCTTCTTTGGCAGACGCGAGAAGACGAGCCGTGAGAATTATTCTTTTTCCACCGGACGATGAGAGCGATCTGATCGATGAAAAGGAGCGAGTCGATGGCGACTAAAGTGACGATCTCTCGATCACTTGGCAGCACCGAATCAACGAGACGATAGATCGTTTTTCGTTAGACGTTTAGGCTCTGTTGATAGTCATAGGGTCATCGCGACAATCGTTGTTTCGATAAATGCTTTTCCTTGAAGTTACGAGTAACTTCGTTGATTGGTTTTCCAACAACTGGTTGGTACCTGTCGTTTTCGAACCCTCCGATTTATCTCGCTGGTGATTCGCGCATCCTCTACGACGCGATATTAGATGCCTTTTCAATCCTCGAGACTTCCTAACGACCTTCTAACTTATCTTAATTTACCTTATCCCGGCTTGGACTCTTCTTTTGCTCCCTGCTATTACCATATATTCTCTTGGCTTGATTTTATCGCTTCCGTTATTCGGTTCGTTCATTCTCATCGATCCGATTATTCGTTACGTGCGCTTTCTTCTCTCTTCTTTCTTCCTTCGTTTTTCTACATTCCTTAGGTATTACTGTTTTTCATCGGTCGTACGGTTTCTTGAAGCACCAACACTCGCGTGCTTTTTCTTCAACGCGCATAACTAATCGTAAGCTTCCTCGCTCATTCGTAGATCTCTTCAAAGAACCCAACTCTACATTCCCATCGTTAACGTACAAATGTCTACGAACGCATGTCGCGTGTTTTCTCTTGATAAAATCTATTAATAACGTTTACCGCGCCGTGATTTTTCCATTCTTTCTTATCCCTCGTACTCCCTTTTGTTTTGATACCTATCTTCTATTTCCCATCTTCTCTTTAGAACGTACCGTTACGAAACTTTACGCCGCATTAAACTTCGCTCCACCTTCTTCCGTCTATTTACAATACTCTTCCCAGTCTTCTCTTATTAATTTCCATCGGTATTTCTTGCACCAAATCCCCCGTCTGAGAACTCCGGAGATCAAAAATCATTCGACGCTTTTCCACGTGCGAGAAACATCGAAAGGAAACCGTTCAAAGGAAAAGGAAAGTCACGACTTATCGACCGAACACACGTACGTAAGCGAGCACGCGAGTCATTGGATCTTCTTTGCGAACCCTTCAACGATCGAAAGGCTAAGTAACAATCTTGGGTCATCGTGATTGTTCGAGGGATCGGTTTGTTGTGTCCTTTCCCAC
The DNA here is from genome assembly GCA_025433975.1 of Liostenogaster flavolineata. NCBI lineage: Eukaryota > Metazoa > Arthropoda > Insecta > Hymenoptera > Vespidae > Liostenogaster > Liostenogaster flavolineata. Next base: position 339,969 of record JAITYT010000560.1, on the reverse strand, counting down.
AGAATGGCGAACTTTCCAAGTTCACGACATCTTGTCGCGCATCAACGACCGTCCTCGTCCTCATCGTCGTCGTCGTTCAGCACGAATAGAACCGGTGCATCCGCATGAACAGCGCTTCCCTGGGAACGTTCGCGATGCCCGCGAGCTCCAAGAACGTTCCTGCAAATCGGATCGAGATCGGTGCGGTAATGCGCGTTAATCAGCTCGACCTAACGATCCGAAACCGGATTGGTCGATCGTCGTCTTCGCATGATCTGGAACTCGAGGATTTTTCTTGCCTGGATCGAATCCTCTCGAGGTAGAGACGGAGATTGATTATAATCGAGAGGATCGTCTATGCCTGGAGCTTCGGTAGACACAAATTGTTTTTTTATTTGCATCGAATTTTCTCGAGAGATTTCTAGAGATGTCGCCAACGCAAGAACTATCAGCGACGGTGCCAATCATTGTCACCAGCACCAGGGCTACCAACGATGGTTCCAACCTTCGTCACCATTCCGAGCTGAAGTACACCTATATGTTTATATACATGCACGTAATATTAATTTGACCTTCGCATTCTGACACTCGCAGATCTGCAGAACCAAGACTTTTTTTCTATTTTCCATCGAATCCTTCAGCTTCTCGAGATAAAGGCATTACGTCACCAGCGTCAGGACTACCAACGATGGCCCTAACCATCGTCACCAGTCGGAACTCAAATAGACTTATGTGTTTACATACACGCACGTGATAATTATTTGACCTTTTACATCTTCCTTCCTTTCGAATTTCACGCCATGCGACGCCTGCCATTTGCACCATCTGTAATTTTGGCTTTTTCTATTCTTCGTCGAATCGTTCAATATCCCGAGGTAGAAACGTTACGACGTTACCAGCACCAGGACCATTGATGCTCGTTTCCACCGTTGACATTGTCCAGAGCTCGAGTGCGCTCGTAAATTTCCATACGTGTACATATCTACGTGTTCTACGTGTCTTTGTTCTTAGTTTCTCCTTCCTCCCCCAAATTGCTCACGATGCGATGGCTGACAGTCGGATGATCTGGAGAACCAGAGCTTCTTTATATTTCCTTCGAATCCTTCAACTTCTCGAGATAAAGAAATTACAACATCCCAGCACCAGGACCACCAACGATGGTTTCAACCATTCGTCACCATTCAGAGCTGAAGTAGACCTATGTGTTTACATACACGCACGCACTTTCTGGCTTCTGTTCCCGCTTCTTCTGGAATCTTCTCTTGGATGCTTGACAGTCTACCTCCTTCCTCCCACGTTATTTCTCATATCTTCTTCTGTTTGTCCACTAAGAACCTTGTCGCACCCGCTTACGTTCACGCCGCTTCCGACTGTGTCACGTATTTGCACACCACGTGGGTGGCAGGCTTTAGGTCAGGGCAGTGACTTACGACCGACTAGCCTCTCACACACCGTGTTTTCCTCGATGACAAGAAGTTTCCCTCCGAAGTCTAACACTAGAAACGAATTCTAGAAGCGTGATCGTGTTTAGCGTTTTTTCACTACAAAGACAAACCTGCTACTGTTACCGAACGTTTTTCTTCCTTTCACTTCTCCTTTCCAACGTAATTTAACGATTACTGATGTCATTATCGCGCGCTACGAATTCCGTACGATAAAAATACGCGTCCGCTGTTGATCGCGAGAGGCAGATCCTGTCGTTTCAACGAAAAGAAGAAGATGGAGAGAAAGAATCTTGCGAGAGAAACCGAGGCGGACGAGAAACGAGCTGGATAAAAGACTAGAGAAGGAAATAGATGGGAAAAAGGGAGCGGAGAAGGGAGTTGCGATATCACGAGTTCTATTACGCGGAGGCAGGCAAAAAAATGACGTCGAGAGTCGCGCTAAACGCTGGTAAAAACAGCATCACGGATGCAATGAAAGGGTGCATCGTTTCTCGACGTTGCGAACGAAGCGTGACGTAAGGAAAGAAACGGCGCGGATAAACGAGGAGAGGCAGAAGAGGAGGGAAAAAAGTGGGCTGGTGCGAGACGAACGTCGATATCGACTGTCGATGACAAAAAAAGGAGGAACGGACCTTCCTCGTGGTACGTAGGCTTCTTCCATCCATCAACGGGCGTGCGTGGGTAAGGGCGGAGGAGAAGGGGGCTAGGGAATGCGCGATTCAGGCTCCATCACGCGTATCCCGTCCGTTGAAAGCGCTTTCGAATATCTGAATGCCGATGGAACGCAGACACGCGTCGCGATATCGCCTCTTCGATCGACAATGAGGCACGCGCCTCTTCATTGTACCTCGTCGATTTCCACGATGAATCGACAAACTCTAAAAGAGGGAACCTCTTAGAGGAGCTGGTAAAAAAAGAAGCCGTGACGAGGAACGACGAGTAGTGCGATCGAACCTCGACGTCGGTGGTCGAATTTCGATCATTTTCGCGCGAGAATTTCAAAACCGAGAAGAACACCCGATTGTAATCGATTAATCTAGGAAAGTTAAATCGTTGATTCTTGTTAAATTCCGCGACGTTCTATTAGGTTGTTCGGAAAATAATTTCGTTTTTTCGCAACATAAAAACCCATAAACAATATTAAAAAAAACAAATAAAACATAAAAAACAATTTTCATTAAAAAAATGAAATGATTTCCCAGGATTTGAGCAGGAAGATAGCTGCGAATGTAGGAAACGTTTAGCTTTGAAATTGAAATCTTCTTTCGTTCAGAACCGTAAGCGTCTGTTCGAAAATCTTTCCTCGTTTTATACAACAGAGGAATGGCTTCTATTGAACATGACTCTTACGTTGCGTTTGACTCACTTTCGTCTTCATATTTTTAAAAAATTACATTTTTACTTTTAATTGTATTATTTTATTTATTTAAAAAAATTGATAATTAAATTAAATAAAACTTGATTTTTTAAAGAATAATGATTATTATTCAATCGTAATATTACGTAATACCTATGCTTTTTCGTGAGATTAATTCTATCGTACATCGTATTACTCATCCAGTCATTAGTCATTACGACATCGAGTCCTCGTTCTTTCACCTGGAGTATGCCGTATCTTCTCGCACGTATCTCGTTCTGTAACCCGTTTTGGGTTAGGTCAGGTACGTATCAAGGCCAAGCGATATTGTCGAGAGGCTCGACGAAACGTTGCGCTCGCAAAGTTTCCTCTTATCCATCCGTTACGAAGGACGTAAGTCGAGGGACGAAGCGCTTCTTCGAGGAATCCTTTTGATCTGGGAAGCTTTATTGTCGCTTTGAGGGTACTAAAACGAATCATTTCAGGAAATTCATTCATTCAGTCATTCCAGGAAACGATTTCGTGAACAATGAGTGGAGAAGAGGAGGAAGACTCCGTGAACTTTCTTTGTTATATCGTGCCCTACGAAAGGCAAGCTCCTCCTAATATGCGCGTGTCTCTTGCGTGTTCTGATCGACATCGCAATCAATAGAAGTATAAAAAAAGACTCGATTAAATTTCAAAGTCCTCTTGCAACCAAACGAGATATCTTTTTTTTCGTTACTTTCTTGAGCATTATTTTTATCGCCTTACTTTTAACATTTATCTTTGCGTCTACGAGTCCCAAATTTATTTCTAATAATTGATCTTTCTGATGCAGAAATTTGAAAAAAATTGGGAGAACAATAGGAGCATAATTTTCCTCGTATTCTTTTTCTTCTTTCAATTTTTCGAAAGTGGCGTGCTTCGACTTCATCACTGACTAGAAAAGTCGAGTATGATGAAAAAATGTACTGGGATCGCGCGATTGCAGAAATAAATTTAAACGGCAAAAAATCGTGTTGCTCGTTGATCTCGCTGTATGCTCGATCATTTATTCCGACGGGTCAATCGAATGCAACGATTACAGCGTAACGACGACATAGAAGTTCCCATGCGATGAGAACCGTACCACGCTCCTCTTGGCGCTTTTGCGGAGAGGCGCGCGTGGCGTAGGACGTAAAGAGCGGAAGAACACGGAAAGGGTGTCGGTCGATCCGTCGTTGGAACAGTGCTTTTACCGGTCGCGTAACAAAGGAATTATAAAGCAGCTAACCCACCGAGACAATTTGCCGTGTGGTTAACAAAAGCGACCGAACTGCGTCGGAGAGGGGAGAACAAGGCGATTCCGCGGTAAACCCGACGTTTTTATCGTCTCACGCGCCATGGCTAAATGCGTCGCGTGAAATTGACGTTTTAATGTCGATGTTACGTAAAACGACGCTAGGTAAATAACGTGTGTTTCTTGAAAAACAAAAGAAAAAAAAGAAAAATGACGAAGTGCTCGTACTTGTTCGCGAGATTTTTTGTTCAACGAAGCTGAAACGAGAAGATAACTTTTTTCATTTATTTATTCCCAATAATACCGATTTCAATTCAACGAAAACTATTTTGAAGATCGTCAAACACTTTCTGCATTTTCGTCGTCAAGTAGTATCGACTTTCCAAGGTTTTTTCGAAGATTTCAGCGAATTTATCGTCGCATCGATGCGATAGGATAATTACGTCATTCGTTACAACGCTCTGTGGTATTTTTGCTCGTCGACGTGTCACGCGTGCCGATTGATCTTGACCTTGAGACCTTGACGTAACCGTGCGTCATGCGAATGAGTCAAGCCAAGCGAGGAAAGTCTACCGCGGTATGCAGATATTCGTTGAATGACAAACTGCAGTTTACGTGCATTCTTATCGTCATTTGTGGCGAAGCGCGGTCGTGAATGTGGACTTTGTTACGCGCGACAGCAGGTGGCGCTCGACGAACGATGTTCTATCGCGAAGGAATACTCGAAAATCTTTTATTTTCGAAAATTGGATGTTTTGCGATATGCTTCGTAATCCTATCGCGACTGTCCATTATGGGAGTAGACTGTAATCGGATTGCCAATAATGCTACGAAAAATGCGAATCAAAACCACCTTTAAGTCGAATCATGAATTTTAGGTTCCGTCTTGGAGCAATATTTAAAAATCTTCTTTCACGCTCGAAAGTTTGAAATTTCGCGACTAGGTTCGCAATTTAATCGCGACAGTCCATTATATGCGATCAAATTGCCAATAGCATTACGAAAAATGGGGATGAAAGATACGCGAATTGGAAAACCACCTTTACGTCGAATCATGAATTTTAGGTTCCGTCTTGGAGCAATATTTAAAAATCTTCTTTCACGCTCGAAGGTTTGAAATTTCGCGATCAGGTTCGTAATCCAATCGCAATAGTCTCTAATAACAAAAGACTGCAATCGAATTACCGAAAGTACGAAGAACGAGGGTCAAGGATGCACGCAACCGAAGATTCGGCTCGAACGATGTCCCGAAGACGACGAGGAGCATCCGCCATCGATAGCCGAGTTTCCTAACGGTCAACGACAATTACAGGAGTTTGAGTACCCGAGCGAGTATCCGGCACTCGAAACCGTGAACTACGATAGTCCACGCGTACGCTCGTAGTAACTCGCATAAAAAAGAAGCATCGAGGAAGACGCTCGTATCCTTCGTGGGGGTCTCTGAACTCCGGAGGACACGTAGCTCGAGTATTTGCTTCCGGAATTACGATCTTTCGTCGAAGAAGAACGACTCTCAAGGATTCTTACCTCCTCTCTCCGTTCCTCCTTCTTACCTTCCCGAGCGCGTGCCATTCATTTTCGAACAACGTATCGAAATCACGATAATTTTGTCTCGTTAAGATAACGGCCTGGCGATTATACACGGCGAATGATCGTTCTCCTCGATCATTCGTGCGATACGTCGTACGGTTAAGCGCTCTCGAGCGACCGCGTAACGCTTCGTGTAACGTTTTCGACGATAAATGCCGCGAGAAGACGATTTTGCCCGATCTCCGTGGTTGGTTCGAACGATTCGACGGAAGTTCGGAATCACGAAGACCTAAGAAACTCTGTTGGTTTTGTGGAGTGTTGATTTACCCTCTCGAGAGGAAGCGGAGAAGTTCGCGAGGCTGGGAAGTTTGATCGGAAAACCACGATCTCCAGTGAAGTCGAATAAAGATGGCTTGAATTAAAATATTCGACGACAAAACGTAGGTATAGAACTTGCCGATAGGAGACGTTCATAGTGACGATCCTGCAAAAACTAATTCTAAATTAAAAAAATAATTGATCTCAAATTCGCTGCATTCTCAAATCGAGACGTTTCAACCGGTCGCATTTTCAGTCGATCTTCGGAAAGTTTCTCCAAAAATAAAAATTATCGTCAACGATCGTCATCCGTTCTTACGATTAATTCAGCCGAAATGCAACGACATCAACCAATAAAACACATCCTACATTTTTTCCAAGTACAGGGTGACCAATGGGAATGTGTTAAAAGTAAATACTTATTACTTCCTAACAAATAAGTCAAATAAAATAAATAAAACGCCATTTTGTAGAGAAAACTTGTCAATTTTATTACCATATATATATATGTGAAAGAGAAATATAATAATTTAGCGATTGACATACACAATATAAAAAAAAAGAAAATTTTTGCTCGCGCATGTCGTCCATTGGAATTAACACGGAACTGTAATCGTTTGCAAAAACTTTGAAATACATCATCCAACATTGATGTAGGAATGT
>JAITYT010000560.1:320302-333360 GCA_025433975.1 Liostenogaster flavolineata | reverse complement strand
TGCATTTTTTAATACTATTTATCAGCTCTGCGATGCTTTGAGGTTGTACGGCGTAACTTTCAACACATTGTCATTGGCCACCCTGTACTACGCGATCCTAATCGATTCGTTCGACGACTGATCCATCCGAGATAAACCCGAAGAATTCATTCTTCGTTATTTCACGCGCGCGATCGTACACTCGCGATGCATTCAACGCAGGAATTTAGTCCAGGCAAAGTAATTCTGACGATGAGAGGAGCGTAGACGCGTGCACCATCGAGCACGTACGTACTACGTACTCGCGTCCGTAATTCGTCACTTTGACGTGGCTCGTTTCGTTGTTTACCGAGATATAATAGCGCGCTCGAGGTCGAGGAAGAGCCTGGAAAATTCAAATTCACTCTTGCTGCTTCTTTCGCGGAAGGAAGAAGAAGGAAGTCGCGCGGGCGGGCAGGCAGGCGCGCCTTGCTCGCTCTCCTCGAAGCGAGGATAACGGTGGTCCGTTCCATGTGTCGCCTCGAGTAAACGTCCCCTCGGTATTCTCTCGTTACACCGTAGGTCCTTGCTTGCTCGCCAGCTCGCCTGGCGACGAGATCGACGCGACGCACGCGGATGAAAACGTTGGACTGGAATGCGCGCCTTTGTGAGTACACGGTGGGCGTCTGTGGTTAATTTTGACGGAAGACGCGTAGGTCCATCGAGCGGACGCGCGATTATGTCGCGTCCGACTAGGAGTAACGAGTAAATTCGCGGATTCGAGATTTTATTAAAGCCGATTGATAACAATCGATAGATTGATTTTTAGGAAATTTCGTTTCCTTTAAAATGAACTTTTTGTCTCGGTAATGCCGTGGAAACGTCGAGTTGTGATTTGGAAGAAGATTTCAAGAGCTGCGCGCTAATGATGGAATAATCGCTATCGCGTTGGTTAATTTTTAAATCGCGTGTGGTTAGAAGAGGTTAGATTAACGCGTCGATCGGGTGGATCGAAGATTTCATCGCGTGTGTTTGCAAGCCGATTGATAATAATCGATACGTTAATTTTTAGGAAATGTCGTTTCCTTTAAAATGAACTTTCTGTCTCGGTAATGCCGCGGAAACGTCGAGTTGTGATTTGGAAGAAGATTTCAGAAACTGCGCGCTAATGATGGAATAATCGCTATCGCGTTGGTTAATTTTTAAATCGCGTATGGTTAGAAGAGGTCAGATTAACGCGTCGATCGGGTGGATCGAAGATTTCGTCGCGTCGTTCTGAAGACGGTCAGTAGTACGCGATGCATCGATTTTTAAGAACTTACGTTTTTCTTATTTCAAATGGACGAACGTTCTTGTTTACACAGCACCGTACGGACGTCGACGCGGTGATTCGTAAGAACCTCCTTCGCGCGAGTTACGAACGAATGACGGGATGATTGCGAGCGCATCGCTACATTTTAATACCACGTGCGGTTAGAAGTAGCAAAAACGCCAAGGTACTCGAGAAATAGGGTCAGAAAGAGTTCCGTTGCTTTGATTTGCCCTGGTTGCACGCGGAATCTCGTCTCTAGTATCGATCGAAGAAGCGACGAAAAGTGGACGTTTCCAGGATCGAAAATGCACCAACGAAAATTAATTTTGATTCTCGAATGCTCTGACGATTATAATATCGTCGAAATAAAAATGAATCTGTCGCATTGGCCCTCTTAGGCCATTTGGTGATTTTGGAATTTTATGCAAGCCATTCGGTGCCAAAAATTTCAAGAAAAAACTTGGCAATTAACGAGTTAATATTCTTCCGATCTCGAGGAAGGTTCGAATGAAAGATCGATTCTCGATTCACGCGGATACATTTCTAAAGTACGCTCGTACCTGAAGAGAAGATCGTATCGAACTTCGGAGAGAAAATGAAGCCTTGGAGAGTCTCGAAGCCTCGTGCATTGGCGCGTCACGTCGCGACACGAAAGCGCATAAATACGACTAAAGGGTCGAACGAGTTTGCGATAACTTTTTGCGGGAGAAGGTAGGAGTTCGAGCACCCTCCCTCTAACGAACACGAACGTCCGTCGTTTAATAGGAACCGGCCTTGATTTACGAATACCCGGTACGCAGAAGCGTTCCTCCATCGAGAAACGAGAATCGTCGGCACCCGCGTCGAGAAAACCTCTCGACATCGTCGTCATTATGTCCCATTAAGCCTCGACCAACTAAATAAATAAATAATAATAACGAAGCGGTAAATAACGCCGGTCGTGCATGAATGCACCGTCGTGTACGAGTTGCATGGCTGTTTGCTTCGCCGTGCAGTCTGCCGTCGCGAAAAAACAGTCGAGTCGGTAAACCGTCAGTGAAAAGTGGGAAAAACACGAATGTGGAAGGATGGCCTAACAAATTATATCGTGTCGTTTCTTTCTGTCGTATTGATTCTTCGACGATGCTCCGCTAGGATGGAGAATAAAGCGAGAGGGAAAATGATATTGCCGTTACTTTCTTTTTAATGGTATCGAAGCGGCGTTTAACCGTCGTGAAGACGCTTTCGATCGTCTCGATGGATGAAATCTTGGAAAATATTGCGAAAATGTAGCGTAAAGACGCGCGGACCCTTTGGGAAAAATGGTCGTTCCGTGGAAACGCGCGGTCGATGCGCACTGGATACAGCGAAATCACTGACGGCCAAGAACAAGCCCGACTTCTCTTTCGCGCTCTGAAAATGGATCGTCTTGATGAGATTTCACGAGCCGGAGAAGCCGACGATGACGTTCTCTGCACGATGAAAGCGCATCGACGTCGGCTCGAGCAAAGTAAATATGTACAGATCGATGCGGAAAGCGCCAGACGTTTTCGATCTCGTTCGTCGTGCGAGGCGCGACTCGCTCTGCCTTTGATTTCGATCGAAAGTCTGTCGTTCGACGTCTGCGATCACTTCGATCGAATTTTACGATACGGCGACGTGAAGAACGAAGATGACGATGATGACGACGACGAAGTAAATCGTTCGCCGTCAGAATTCTTGTGACGAAGTTTCGCGATAGGATGACGTCGATGTCGAGAAGGAAAACAGAGACGATGACGAAAACGAAAGACGAGGATGACGATGACGAAGAAGATCGTTCGTCGTCAGAATTCTTGTGACGAAATTTTGCGATAGGACGATGTCGATGTCGAGGAGGAAAACGGAGACGATGATGACGACGATAAAGAAGGTCGTTCGTCATCAGAATTCGCGCGACGAAGTTTCGCGATAGGATGACGTCGCTGTCGAGGAGGAAAACGAAGACGAGGAAGAGGACGATGACGAAAACGAAGACTACGATGACGACGATGTACAGCGAGGAGGAAGCCATTGTTCTTCCGCGTCGCCTCGATTCCTCGTCGTTGCGGTCGATCGCTCGGCATTAAATTTCTCGAACGGTCATGGCGACCATGCGAATACGTACGTGCGTGCTCCCCTTGCGTCGCCTTCTTCCTCTATCTTTAATCCGTCGCCCGGAGCGTGGCAGAGAAGATAAGCGGCCAGAAATGGAACGGATGTCGAAGTGTAACGCGAGTCTCTCGTACTTTGCGCCTACCTTCTAATTAAACGAGACTCTGCGACTATCTTTCTCTCTATTTGCTTCTTCCACGTTCCATACCTCCTTCTTCTCCTCTCTTTTCCAATTTTCATCGAGCTTTGAAGATTCGAACGTTAAATCTTAGTTTTCCTCCTGTTGCTCGTCCTTTTGTGATCGAAACTTTTGGAAATACACTTGCGATCGTCACTATGACAGGAAAAATTCAAGGTGGAACGACACGAACTATAAAATCATGCGATAACAAGACGTTCTCTTCACAAAGATTCTCGTCGAAAAGAATCGATCGAAGCTTGAAATTTCATTCGGTGCCTTCGAAAGGATCGAGGTTGGATACGTTCGATCGGATTAAGAAACTTCGGTCGAGTTACGCTAACGCGAGAGTACAAAACTTCTCTTCGTTCCTTCGCCTGTCCACTGAACTCGTTCGAGAGATTCTCGAGAGAACCGTACGATTCGCATTTCTCCTCCTCTTTAGTGTCTCTTTAATCCAGATTCGCTTGGCCAGGCGTCACGATTCCGCCGTATCGACGTCTCGAAAACTCGGAATCGTTCGAAAGTACCGTTATGGAAAATCATTTTTATGGTAACGCTATTTTAAATTCAAAATTATGCATTTTCGAGCTTCGAATAACAGTACGTTCCTTTCCTTTTATCTTTATTCCTTGCGTAAGAAATTGATCGTTCGTGGCATTTCGGTGGCATTACGATATCGAAGCGACGACGTTCTTATAATTAGTCGAGAATCGAGACAATGGAATATCGACGCAATAATTTCGATTCGATCGATCGATTTTGCTTACGCTCCTGCCTACGCTTCTGCCTACGTGTCGAGCCGCATTCCGTCTGCGAAACTTGTCTACGTATCCTTTTATTTCGTCTCGTACTTTGAGGCGATTTAAAATTAGAAAATTTTAGGAAATTAATTAAAAATGTCAATTCGTTTTACCTACTACGCTTGAATCAAACGACTCGAGAACAAAATCGAACAAAAAAGGTCGTCATAGAGGGAAGAAGCGAAGAAATTTCGGAAACGTTCGCGACCAACAAAGAAATCGATCGTTCGATCGATGGATGGCCGGGGCGTATGCCAAACGTGCTAGTTCACGAGCTTCTGTAATTTATTGCGAGTCACAGGCGCATCTGCATTGCCTAGAGGCTCGGGACGCGATAACGGTCTTCGTTATACATTTTCCTACCAAACCGACCGACCAACCAACCAACCAACCAACCAACCCACCAGCTACCTCCTCCATCCAAGCGGCAGGTTGCCTGGCGTTAACGCGACATGATTTCTGTCATCCCGTCGATATCCACCTAATCCAGTTAGCCACGCTCGAGCGCGCTGGACTCCTCGAAACAAGTCGGACGACCGCGGATTCGTAGGGCAACCCACACGCCACCGAAAGATTCCTCCATTCCAGGCTCGATGCGATTTCCAGCGGCGTTCGAGCACACACCGGTTTTGTCCACCTCACCGCGGGCTTCCTTCCTTCCTTCCTTCCACTTTCTTTTTAGCTCGTTTGCCTCGCTCGTACCTTCCTTCCCGGCGGCAACCCACGATAAACCAAGATGGACCACCTGCGAGGCCCCGCAGGTGTCGAGTCTTATGGTTGCTCGCTTGCTAGCTCGCTCGTTACGACACTCCTACCCCTTCCTCTGTCTATCTCCTTCGGCCGTGTCCTCTTCGTCCTTTCGTTCCTCCGACGATCGCCCTCCAACCGTTGGGAAACACGAGAGACACGACAGAGCGAATCCGTCGTTCCTGGATGCCGCGAAGACGCGTGAAATATCGCAGGACACGCTCGGAATGATGATATCGATGTTGTCCTTCGATGAGGAATCACCGAGCGGCCTATTCGAGCTGCCTCGAGCGACCACGAGCACTCGAGCGTTATTCATCCTCCTGAATATCCTCCGAGCGTGCACGTAGGCCAGCTCGAGCGCGCACGGATGGGAATTGGCGAGTGTGGGGAACGGCGAGGCAGCAGAGGGCAAGCAGACACTTACCAACGCCGCTGTGTAATTGCGTCGGACAACGGACGGCGTGGACGACGTTGCTCCGGAGGTTTTGCGCATTGACTTTCGCGTTCCATAATTAAGTGCCGTTCCTATCGTCGACGATCATCGAGATATTTGTTGAAGCAGGCGTAGCCTGCGTACGTTCGAACTCCGTGATATTGGTCGTACGAGTTGGGATTTCTTAGGATGGAATTAGCGGTATCCTCGATTCGTCACGACGTTGAGAGATTATAGGACTCGGAGAGACGTCGTCGGGTCCTCCCAGATTGGAATAGGAATCACGGAAGAACGATGGCTTAGCGGCTGGGTGCGTGGCCTTTGGAGATGAATGAAATGTTAGCTTCTTAGCAGCGTCGATTAATCGATCTTTAGAGTCGGCTCGATCGACGATAGTTTCCTTCTGGCTTTGTCGTGTGTCGATGCTGCGAGCGAGGTAATTTTCGTTTTAACAGTTGGCGTTGGTGTTGATGGATGCAAGCAGCTTACTCGTGCTTCCGCGTTTCATTCGTAGTTAGGACATCATGAAAGCGCTTCGCGGCTATCTTCAATTTTCAAGTATATACTTACGATTAGTTTTAAAGAAGCGAGGATCTAAAGATGCTTTCGGGTCGTTTTAGTTTGTAGCGGCTTGGCAACAGTAGCCGAATAGAATAACGGAGAGAGTTATAAGAAAGTAACCTCTAACGTAAACAGATGCCGATACGATAGCGGCAACGGCACGGCTCCTCTCTTCGGGGAGCGAGGTTAAGAAGGAAAAACTGGGAGGAAGAGGAAAGGGACATTCGTAGCGCGACTTCCTAGGTGAAAACATAACGTTCGGACGCACTCTATTCTTTATTTTGTTTCTTACCATACCGTTTCTTATTGTTATTATCAGTCTTATCGTTACTATCACTATTATTATTATTATTATTAATATTATCGGTATTGTTTTATTATTGTTGTTGAGGTTATAACAAAGGTGTAGTTATTATTAAATGTAGGAGGTGCTTTATTACCACGATTAAAAATAACGAAAGGACGCCGCCTACAAGTTTATTCCAGCGAATTCCTATTGATAAGATTTCTAACGCGAAACACGATTTTTCTTTGAACTTTCTTGAACGTTTGACTGATGAAACGTGATATCGTCTTGTTAGTCTCTTTTCGTTAGGCATGATCAAGTCGTTGATCGAATTCTTTAGACGAGGCTCGAACGTCTTTAGGATCTTGAAGAGATCAGCAACGATGACAGCATAAGACGCGACTGGAGACCAAGATACGTACCCATCTTTGAACAGTCTAGCGAAAAGGTTTTGGATAGAGGCGCGGCACAAGACGACGACTTGGCTAGGCGTCTGCTGCTACCCGTTACCTAGTTATCCTAGCCCGCGGTTAGGAGGATCGTCTTACACGACCGGTCCTCTCGTATCGTCGGAGCATCCTGTTGCTCTACGAAGTGGCCGAGAGGAGCAACAAGAAGACCTCGCGACCACGAAGGCGTTTTCAAAAAGTCCATCGACGTCTCTCAGACCGTCAATCGCAACTCTGCCTCTAACTGTTTATATCGCTGTATATTAACATTCGATCACACTCTACTTTCGAACGAGTGACCGATAAATTGCCTGATCTTTTTGACTTCTTCTCGATCTTATTTTCCCGCCAGAGAAAAGAATTTCGATTAAATCGTATTTGAAACTGCTAACGCGATCGATTTACGAGATTGAACTTTATCGACACCGTTGCCATCTCGAGACGCAAACATTACGAGCTGCTTGCTCTCTTGGTATTGCCTAGCCTCGGTGGTGTCTTGCGATACGGTCAAGCTCGATCGAGAATCAGATCGCGTGAAACGATTCCGAACGTTATTTTGTCGGATCGCGCAACAACGCGGAGGAGCAAGAACCTCGCGAAATATTTGTGCCGACCGCGGAAACAATGCGGTTATTACCGATTCCTTAGGAGAAGAGTTCGAAGATTCGGAAGATCGAGCGGATAATAATTCAAGATTTGCTTCGGTAGTCGCGCCGAACGCGAAGAATGGAATGCGTTTTTTAACAAGGCGGAAAAAATTTCGTCAAGTTCTTCTTCTGCTTGACACGCGCTATTACTTCTGAAAGGTCTTCTTGGTAAGTCGACGCACCGAGTCGCGAAAGATTCTTTCTCGAATCATCACCAATACGAGAAATACGGCTTCCGATCTCGGCTCAGCCAGCGCTCGATCTTTTTCATGGTAATTTTAACAAAGGGTTTAGAAGCTCGTAATTACTTCGAGAACCTGCGTATGTGTTATTTAACAGATCTAATCGCTTTGATAAAAACGAAGGACGTAAAACGATTTTAAATCGAATGTTTTCTTTCTTTCACCTTCCACGTGACGCTCTTATCTTTCTTCTTCCTTTTCTTCGACCGCGAGCTGCGACAGAGACAGCATCGTCCAACTCGTACCTAGAAGAACAAATAGCAATCAACAGACAAAAAATCATATCTTTTTCATCCCTGTACAATCCTCCGTCCTTCGAAATCCAAGGAATTCCAATCTCTCGATCACCACGTGTCTCCATGAGGTCTCCCGTCGCGAGCATCACCTAGAACGAGGTAAAAACTAATCTTACGACAGAGCGGTCAAGAACGTCTCACTTGGCGGAACGTCGTCATTCGTTCTGGCAGAACGATCGAGCGCGACGACGTTAACACGGAGATTTATTAACGGTACGGACAAAGACGAGGAGAAGGTTGCTTGCCAGCTCTTTCTCTCTTGTTTTTCGTCTTCTTCCCTGGAGTCGAGCGCGTCGTATCGATGCGCGCGTCTTCCAGGCGACTAATTGCGACAAGAAGCCAATGGGGTTTCGCGCTGCTGCTGTTCGCTTGGGTCCGCTGCCCTTGAACCTTCCTTCTCGCGTCATCATTCAGAAACGAGACTGCGGATGATCGATTCGACATGGTCAGACGAAGATACAAAAGTATCTCGCGAGGTTATGTACTTATACCTAAGTGCGTATGCGAGTTCACGCTTGGGGTCGTAATGGCGCCTCTCAGCGGGTTTCGATAGCTTCGAGGCCTAGTTTAGCTCGGTCGTTTCAGGACAACTCGCTAATGGACACCGTCTCCGAGGGATCATTGATCGTTCGAAGGGTTGGCTAGATAGTGGGCTGGTATCTAGTATTAGTCGGACAGTTTTTCTCTTGGAAGACGAGCTTCGAATTGTTACGTTCAACCTGTGAAAATCGAGACTTTTCGGTCTTTAATTTTGTATCACGCGGGCTTGTACATCGCATAAACGATGCCTCATGAAGTCGAAAGGTAGGTCGAGTTAAAAAAAAATACCAGGGAAAGGAAAATTGTCGTTCTCTTCGATAAGGACGTTGCTCGAGTATATATAAGTAGGTAACGCGAGTGGATAATACTTTTCTCTGTGCATAGAATTTGTTCTCGAGTTTTGTCGTTTTTGTAAAATAATAATTAACGTTATTAATTTAGGGAAAGAAACTAAAAATTCGTTCGTTAACGTTCAGCAATTATTAACGTGAAATTAAATTGCGCGATACTCTAACAAGAATATACATACAGTATTTTTAGTTGCAATATAAGTAATATAAGTAAAATATAATATATTAGGGTGTCCTCTAAGTTCTTTCCGCACCACGCTAGGAATGACTTTGACTGGTTATGCTTATATAAACATGCAGGCTTATTGATTAGCCGCCTATGGCATCGAATTCAGTCGTTCCAGAACACAGATGAATATTTTGCAAGTAAGCTTCAACAATTTTGGAAAGAGGGCATAATGAGGCTTCCAGAGAGATGGAAGAAGGTCGTAGAACAGAACGGTTCATATATAACATAACAAATCAACCTTAAACGACAAATATCGTGTATTCATTTCGCATTAAAAAAAAGGGAAAGAACTTAGGGGACACCCTAATAATATAAGTAAAGAAATATATGAGTTGCATCGAAGACGCAGAGCAAAACATTATGCATCGATTTCACGAATTACCAAAACTAAAAGAATCGAAGGATTTTCGTACGGAATGTAACGCAAAACACGCATTTGCGCGATGTGATAAACGATGATGCTTCTTCAAACTCACGCGTTTCCGGATGCTAACTCCGCTTGAGGTCGATGTTCCTCTCCCGTGTATTTCGCACGAGAGTTGTACCGTCTCTTTCGACATCACGGGATTCGTACGTTCGTTAATATAATATACGACGGAACGGTACAATTTAGTTATCCCTTTTCGACCGTTTTATCGAACGCGATAACTTCCAAGGAATTCCACGTTGAGTTCTTCTCATTCGACAGCCGAATTATTTTTTTTCACGATGAAAACTGGAAGATCTCGCGAATTAATAACGCGTTCGAATACGTTCGTTAATTTTATCTCTGCTCGCAATAAAGAAGAAGAAAAAAACGTGGAAACGCAGACAGAACAATGCCCGCATTCTGACACGAGATACGCATCGAGATGCCTAATTGCGATCGAGGGACTTTATTTGCCGTTAGACCTTCCGGTGTAAGGAAATATTTCGATCTGCTAGTGTTTTCCCCTGTGCAGCCGTTTAGCTAGCGAAGTATCTTCGATGACTGAAAGAGGATAATTTCTGACGACAACTCGCCGTCTTGCGATCGATCGATTCGTCTGACATGAACATCGGCAAAAAATGAATCTTTTATCTTTCGAAAGAATCCATCCATCACTGTTTGGGTAAAACCGCTTCTTCGTGGACTCTGGGAAATTTCGATTATACCGTTACGTATTACTTACATATTACTTTGTTTATTTTACTCACACTTAACTTATAATTCCTAGTAATTCACGTATGTAAAAATAGTTCCTTTACCTTTGCTCATTGTGATTCGTTTTATATTCAAATTTATTAGCTATTCGCGTTTTCAACTCGCAGTTTGACACGATTTATCACAGACATTGCATACATGCACCCGTAATTAACATAACGTACTACGTAATTCTTACGTGTTACGTTATCCTTAAACGAAAACGTCTGTGCGATCTTGACTTTTATTCGTGAACGTGAAGGTCAATTCGTGAGTACGTCTCAAAGTCGTTCCAGCTCGGAGACGTCTGCGTCTCGTGATGATCCAAACGACATTAATAGGAGAGAGGGAGGGGGGGGGGTGACTCGATACGAAACGCATTGTTCAGAGTTATTCGTGTGATAGCACAATGACGCGTTCACATCGGGAAAAATCTTACGACGAAATCGACGCTCGTCGTGCCTTCATGGGAATGGAATAATCGCGCTTCGTGCGAGCCAAGACGATCGAGCGAGCGTCGCGCCGATCGTCGACCGGTGGATCCACCGATACGATTAATCGCACAGGTCGATGGCTCTCATCACGCTCGAGGGAGCGGACGGACTCGATGGCCGATCCAAGGATCGTCGAGACGCGCGATGGAGGAAGCAAGCTGTTGGTGAGAAGGGAGGAACGGAGGAGAAAACCAATTCGTCGAGGTCATCGAAATAACGGACAACAATTTGCCAATTGATTAACTGCGGATTCCAAGCCGTTCTTCGTTCGTACCACCGATTTTCCGTTCCAAAGATCGTTTTCTTCTCACGATGTGTTCCGCTTGATAAGGAGGATAGAATCCGAAGAAGGAGAGAGTGAGAACGTCTATGAAGGTACTTAACCCAATTCCCGCGGAATTTTTGAGATAAATTTATCCACGTGATATTTAAGAATACGTGAAGGTAATTCACTCGGTAAATTACAGGATCGATTTGAAACGAGATCGCGACGACCTTTCAACAACTCGCTCTTTCTTTATCGAGTCTTTTTCTAATCCAAGGAACTAATCCAAGGATCTCCAACGTAGCAGAGAAAAATCAATGTTCTGCAATCGATCCATTTTAAAGTCTTAATCCTTTTAGTGCAACTGGCCGATATATCGGCTTTTACATTTCGGACGAAAAATTCAGCGCGTCGATTTATCGGCTCACACCTAGATCATAGTTAAAAGCGCTATAATTTATTATATCGACCGCGGAGATCGAGGTGACACATGTTATTAAATTACCTTTCGCATTTCTCGCGAGTATCGCTGGCAGAACGTCCCACTAAAAGGGTTAACGCGTCTGTTATTCGCGACTGAACTACTTCAAACAGCAAGAGAGCGAATAGCCGTCGTACCGTGCGACCGACCCTTTTTAACGAACGACAGCTCCAAGCGCGTGTCGAATGCCTGCAAAGAATGCTAACGAAAGAAACTGAGAGAAAAGAAGTCGCAAGAAGGCTAGAAAACGAACGTAAAAATGAAGATAACGAAGGGAAGAGAGACACGATGGTAGAAGCAGAAGAAGAAGGCGCAAGAAATGTTTGTCGCGTGCCCGCGGCGAGCAGGAGTAAAATCGAAATAATTGAAGAGTTCCTTAAGAAACACCACTGCAAGAACGACAAGAAGAAGAAGAAGTCTGGAGATGCAAGGACGATCGAACGAGAAGGTCGAATAAGACGAAGAAGAAGAAGAAGAAGAAGAAAAAGCAGAAGCGAGTGTCGGTCGTAAAGGCAAAGTGCTGCGCGATGGTCAGTCGAGCACTCGCGCACGATTCTGCGTGTCGAAAGACGGGAGTTCACTCGAAGACGAGTACGCATCTTCGGCCGACTAATGAGAAGTTACGAAGCAACGCGGTTAAAAGCGTAACGAGCGACTCGGAGCTGGCACGTGCCGCCGTCTTATGATTTATCCTCCTGCAGTAAATCAGAAAACATCGAAGTTTCAACGTTCGTACAGCTTTTACGAATATCGACTTCCACACACTCGTTACGCCTCGTGAATTTACGATCTCCTACGGGATGCTGCCGCTGCCGTTACGATTGCGATTCTTCTTCCCCTTCCCCGTCGTAGCTCTTCTCCATCTCGCCTCACCCCGTTTGTCGCTCGGTCGAGCGAGGACGACGTAGCATCCTCGCGCTCGCTCGCGGAATCCTTCGTAATCCGCCTTACGCGTATCTCTCGCGAAAGGCACTAGTTTCCTTCCCGGGAACGGTACATTCTCGGATTACTATCGTTATCTCGCGATCCTTCCGACGTCGACGATAGGACATCGAGATTCGACCGGCGGCCGAGGCGGTCCAGCTTTGTCACTGTGACGGCGCGAGAATAACGCGACTTTGTTCAAAATCACTCGAGACGAATCGCGCACGGTGTTCGTTTGCTTACCACGTGAGTTTGGGTTAACGAGGTAAGGTGGCGCTTGAACGAGGCGTTGTCAGACGACGTTGGTGATGGAAACGTTGGTGGATAGAAGAGAGTCGTCTGTTCTCGTCTCCAGGAGCTACTTTACCGTGTTTCAGTAGAAGCGTCCATTTTTAGTCGGACGAGGAACGCGAGCGAGCGGAGGATTTTTTTGTTTTTAGCCTCTCTAGAATTTTACACGAAATCTTCAAGTTTAGATCGCGTTCTTTAACGATTCAACGACACGCCAGAAAAGATTTTATATACAGGGTGACCAATGGGAATGTGTTGAAAGTTACGCCGTACAACCTCGAAACATCGCAGAGCC
>JAITYT010000560.1:302306-319278 GCA_025433975.1 Liostenogaster flavolineata | reverse complement strand
TCTCTCTCTCTCTCTCTCGTCCTGTTTCTCTCTAATCGTCGATCTCTTGCTCTTTCTCCTCCTCCAGTCATGAAAGTCTCTTTATCTCGTCCTCCTTCTCTCTAGTCGTGGATCTTTTCTTCTCTCGTTCTTTTTTTTTCTAGTCGTGGATCTTCTCTTCTCTCGTTCTCCTTCTCCAGTCCTGGATCTTTTCTTCTCACGTCCTCGTCTCTTTTCCCCGACGTCTCCTTGCTCCGCCTCCTCCCTTTCTTCCTCTCGTTCGCGCTTGTTTCCTCAGCCGTAAAGAGAGAACGTATCAACCACGAAGAGCTGTCTCGTTTCGTTACGGCTTGATCGCGTCAAATCGCTTCTTCTTCCCTCGTGTTGTCTCTTCCATCTCCACTTCCTTCCTCCGAGAGAGCAACGAGGTAAGAGAATCGACCGCTCCTCGACGCGCTTTCGTCTCTATCGATTTCACCGCGATTCCTCGCGTCGATATCGTCTGGAGACGAGCGAGCGACGCTCTTCCTTCCTCCTCTCCTTTTCCTCTCGCTGTCATCGCGATTCATTTAGGGAAGACGGTCGACGCGCCGTGGGAATCGCAGGTTAGACCAGAGGAACGCAGCAAGCGAACGAGATCTCGCGTCCCGCCTGTTCGCTTTTAATTTCATAATAGGTTCGAGATGTACGACGCCGCTTTACGACGTCCCCGGGAGGAACGCTTTGTCCTGCCTGACGAGAGAGCCAAGATCGAGCGGAATTTCGTTAAAGCGGAGATGTCGTTCGTACTCGAATTTTCTTTTCTCGTCTCTTGACCTTTCGTTTCTTCACCTCGACGATCTCTCGATGAACGAGACTTTTACGCATAGATACTTGTATTTTTCTTTGAGCGTGCGTTTAGAACGACGAGAAACGGCGAAATCGAGATTGAATCCTAGAAAATTGCAATGAAACTGAGAACTCACGATTAATGAACGAACGTAGGATACAATAAATAAATGAATAAATAAATTGATTAATATTCGATGTATCGCAGCATTCAACCATTAGGTTGTTCGGAAAGTAATTTCGTTGTTTTTATGAAAAACAGTCGTGAAAAAACGAAATTACTTTCCAACCGACCCAAAATTTACCACTCTATCGATTATTATTTAATTATTTATAATCAGTCGAAGTAAGTTGGATAATCGTGAATAAACGTAGCCAGTGATCGTAGCTTGTCGATCCTCTCCACTTTTTTTTCGGCTCGAACGTTTTCGCGATCTCGCTCCCGATTTGGATGAAAAATACGAGGCGCTCGATTGCGGCGATCCACGCAACGGCCATTGTGTTCGAAACGACCGATTGACTCGGTAACAATGCGCTCGACGTGTGTTCGCGTACCATCGAAAGTTGCAGAAGTTCCTCGAGACGAGGAGAGCCAGCGGATTCAGCAGGTCGCCGGATTAACTCTCGAGATTTATCCGCGTTGTCGATAATAAACTATGATGCGGATGACAATGAACAGTTACGGAATTCAATCTCGCCGCGATGAGAACGAGAGTTTCGAGGGAAAAAGGTGACGGCCGAGGGGGACGAGTCGCTTGCCTTCCGCGAAAGATGAGAATAACCGTCGTCTTCGTTGTCGTCGTCGTCGTCGTCGTCGAATAACGCAATTTCGACCCGTTTCCCAGTCGGAGTCGCGCCTCGAATTACTCTTTATTACTCGGTGTTTCATTATCCTTCTTCGTCCATCACTGGCTTTGCTTCTCTTGCTGTTGTTTTTCTCGTTGTTCTTCTGTAATTTCACTTTGAAGAGGAAGCTTTCGCGAGTCGTGATTGAAATTAAATAATAAAAGTACAAACGATAGCGCGAATAGCAAAAGTGTGAAGCGTACGCAAAGATAAATAAGATGAAAAAAAAGAAAAATATCTTACGATCGGTTTAAAATTAATATTCGTCTTCGTCAACGTCGAATAGCGTAATTTCGACTCGTTTCTCAGTCAAAGTCGCACCTAGAATTGCTTTTTATTACTTGGTCTTTTTTAATCGTTTTCCATCGGACACTGACGTCTCAGTCGCATTGTTTCGCACTTTGAGAAAAAATGTCTCACGAGACGCGATCGAGCGCGATAAAAGCGTGAAAATTGAATCGTACGCAAAGATAAATGATACAGAAGGAAAAATTCCCCATGTAAAATTAAAAGTCGCCGCTGTAATTTCCTTCGTCGTCGTCAACGTCGAATAGCGTAATTTTGACTAGTTTCTCAGTCCAAGCCGTACCTAGAATCGCTTTTTATTACTCGGTCTTTCTTAATCGTTTTCCATCGGACCCTGACATTGTTTCCTCTCCGACCGTCTCAGTCGCATCGCTTGGCACTTCGAGAAAGAATTTTTCACGAGACGCGACTGAACGTAATAAAGGCGTGGAAGATCGTCGACGAGGTAAAAAATAAAACACATACGCGCGATCGTAAAAAAAGGAGAAAAAAGAAGGAACAATAAACAAAGTAGAAGCGAGAATTTCAATTTGAAATTAAAATGATCGCGGAGGCGTTGCGCGCGTCTCGACGATCCATATCCTCTTCCGAACACTCTCGTTAGAGCCGCGAGCGAAAATCTTTTCTATCTACCGGATATCGATTAGGCCTCTCATCGGACCGCCGATCTACCGATCTATCGGTATCCTCCCATCCTGTTAGACTCCATCGAGCTAAATAAAGGCAAAGAAGCGTCGTACATCGCGCGGAACGTTGTAATTGCGAGCTAATAACGTCGTTGCCACTGTTCATCTTCCTATCCCTTCTTCCTTTATTTCTTCCACGCGAGCTAAATAGAGAAGAAACTCTCGACCGGCAAGAAATTAGGGTCGGAAGAGAGATAAAGCCGCGATGAAAAAAAAGAAAAACCCAGAAAATACAAACAAGAAGCGGATAAAAGGAAGACGAATTCAACTTCTCCAATAATAACCGCGGTTGGATTCGTTTGATCGAGCAATTTTATCGAATCGTTTCCTGCGCGGAACACGATTTCTCGGGTGCCTACTTCCATTTCCTAGAAGAAAGAGAGGAAGAAGATTCGCGCGTGTGTCTGTACGTGCTCGTATACGTATACATATAAATATACGCGTAATACTTGTCTCTCGCATGCCGTCGCCTTCGTTTTCCTCGCGTACGCGCGATAACGCGCTTCATCGATGTTCTTTTCCATTGCGTCCTGTTAAGTCGAGACGATCCGAACGAGTCAGCTTCGATCTTTCGCACGGACGAACTCGAGTAGGAATTACGTTATTTAATCTCGCGTAAGTGGCCCGTGATACCGTATATTTCCGCGGATACAATGTTTTTCGAGACCAAGCGCGTCGATTTGTATCCTTCCTTTCGAGGCAATTTGCGATACAGATAGCGATTTTGTCGCCTTTCGTTAACGAACGAATTTTAATGGCAAAGCCATCGTTGCGTGTCGCGTAAGAACGTCGGAATCTGTGCGTACGCGCGTTTCAGCGACAGATCGCCAGCAGAAGTACGCATCCGTCTAATCTTAAAGACTTCTTCAATGCGTTCCTAGCTTCCAGAATGTTCGAAACTGTTATTCGAGAAATCGAGGAGCTTCTTAATTTGCATTCCTCGTATCTTAGAGTATTAGTGCCGGGGAATCCGACTTTTACACGAGTACGATCTTTCGTCCGGGATATGCCAATTTATATTCCTTGGAAACTTGAAAGTCATTCGATCGGCGACATCGGTGATAAACCTGCGATTCGAACGAGTATCGAATATTTAAGTCGCATCGGTCAATTAGCGATCGAATATTTTCGCAATGATGCAAGAAACCGGTGAAGGCGTAAAACGAAGACAACGTTTCGATGATTTCTCGAAGTTCGCTTCATTTCGTGAAAATCGATCAATAATGGTCTTGGAACTAGGGGCACTTCACTCATCGTGTCACGGAATTATCGAAGGCGTCAATCTGACGATCGATGAGTCACTGTGTAGGCAGATTTCCTCCCGATAAAGGGGAGATCTCCATCGTGTTAATATTTCCAGGAAGAGTCGAGATCGGTTTCTAAATAGTCTCGGTTATACATTGAAATATCGTATCTCGCGTCTACATCCCGTCGTTCGCATCGAACGAATCCGGAGGAATCGATCCAAGAGAAGCGCCGATCGATCGTCCTTTTTTACTTCGCTTACTTTATTAAAAGATGCGATCTCCGCTCGATAAACATCCTTATTACAGGATTCGATCTTGTTCGCTTCCTTCACTTTTCCCTCTATGCGCAACACCCAAGAAATACATTTTACACTATTATAAAATACCATTCATCTTATACCTCGCTTATTAGCGCTCTTATTAACTATTATTGTTGTTATCGTCTGCAAAAATACGAGAACTTTCTCGTATGGAATTTTTTTTTCTTAAATTTTTTAACATTGCTCGAATTACTCTTACTCTATATCGCAAGTGGATTCTCTAAGATAAATCGAGAATTATAACCTTGCCGAAGGGAAACGTGAATCGATTTAACCAATTGCCATTCGCTCTTAAATGTAATCTTAAAACGATCTTAATTTATATGGTATAATTTCTTACCTGAAATACAATAATTCTTTCCATATGCATTTTTTGGTACCATCGCAAAGAAGGAAGTTATTCAGGGGTTGAATTAGGCGAGTACGGTGTAAACGAATATACTACATTTTCATTCGAGTATAAATTGAAGAGACTTCGAGGCACTTCGCGAAAACGGAGCGAATTGCGATCTATCCTCGTCCTTTCGATATCCTGATCCTATTGTTTTCAAGGACACGACAAAGACAAAGGCATGCATGCATAAACCAAGTCGACGAGAATCGAATGGAACGGTTCTGATGCTTCCTGTTCGGTCGAATCGATGATTATCGAAGCGAAATCGATCCGTGGTCGTCGCTCCGACGACAGGAGGAAAGTGGAAGCTCACGAGAAGGAGAGAAAATCGCGTTACCTCGGTCGAATCGTTGTTATTGGACGCGTTGGTAGGCGCATGGGCAACGTTGGCGCGCGTCGCTCGGCACGCTCGAGAAGAAGCGCGGTACAGCATTGCAAATTCTCCTCCCTCGGGCCTCGAAAAATAAGGAAATTTAAATATGTAAATCGAAGACCGATAGCGATTGGGAGTAAGAACCGTTTCTTCTGCCTCTTCCTCCCCCTGCTCTTCCGCCCCTGCGCCTACGCCTCGTCCTCTTCTTCTTTTCGTTCCTTCGATCTGCTACCGTTTCAACGCAATGGCCTCTGCAACTACGCGTGACCAAACGCTTCTCCTCTCTTTTCCTCCCTTTTTCTTTTCTCCTTTCTTTCTTTCTTTCTCCTTCCTCTCCTTTCGCTCGAACAGCGTGCGAACGTGTCCGTGCATACGCGTGCCTCTCCGATCCTCCTTACGTCCAGCCAGGAGATTTATTGTCGAAGCAGCGCGGAATTTCTCGACGAAATCGTCATTAGTCGCGAATTCTTCGGATAACGAGGCCACCGAGCGAACCTTCGGACCCGATCTGTCGCCGATAATTAGCCGACGTTGGCGCGGTAACGCGTTGCACGCCGATGCGTCGTTTCGTTTAGTCTTCCTCCTTTTCCTCCTCCCCGGCATTTTACGAGAGAAAAAGAGAGAAAAATCTTGCAGACAACGAATATCTGCATTCTCCTTCTACGTCGAACCGTTCGTCGTTGCACGTAAATTGCGCGCGTTCCAATATCGTTGAAATGCGTTGAACGAAGAAGAGAATGTTTGGTAGTGAACGCCTGCGTTTTTCTTCTAAGTGCGTCGGTGCGGATGTAAAAACGACATAACCGGCGATTTTCTTTTCTCGAAATCGAGTTGGAAAGATGGAATCTTTTAAAAGGAATTGAAATGAATTCGAGATTCCGAAAGTAAACCAATATTTGCGATTTCAAAGTTTTCCGCGACTCAACGTCTGTAAGCGTTCGATAAGGCGTTCGAAAAAAATTCGAACAACGTTTTACGACGTTCTCGTGATACGTTAATTTACGTACGCATTAGAAGTATTAGGTTGGTGCAAATAAAATGTCGGATTTTCTTTACATGCGAACGTTTGTCTTTCGTTATGCTTTTGCTTTTGGCATAACTTCGTTTATAGTCGTACTATCGATTGCCAGAGTCACATTTCACCAAAGATTTTCATTTTTTTTTTAACATTTGGAACAGTTTTTACAGGCTAAACAGTATGAAAACGAAGACAGTCTGAAAAATACTATATCAAAGTTCATTGATTCTAAAGATCAGAATTTTTTTAAGACATTCATCTATGCATTAAAATTTCATTGGGGAAAGTATACCGAAGCAAATGGAGCATATTTTGATTAAATAAACAGCTTTTGAAAAAAGTTACGCAGTTTTATATAATATATTCACAAAAAAATCCGACATTTCATACGCACCAACCTAATCAAATCGAGAAGGAAAGGAGTAATTTAGCACCTGACCGAAATCAGTCTCGTCTACCCTCCGACCGTCTGTTCTCCTGGTAAGAAAAACGACGTTAGACGACCTTCGAGCGGAAGAAAAAAGCGATAATAAAAGACAAAGAGAAGGACGAGAATGGAGATCGAAAATTGATGGAACGCGAGAAGAAATCGGCGTCCTTCTTGCAAAGGAACGAGTGCTTGCGTTCCTCAGGTTGTTCGCTCTTTTTGCCGGTTTCCTCTCGATCAACGTGACATATTATCTCAAAGGAATCTTATATTTTTATCGAGTTTTCACTTTAATCGTATTTTACAGTGGATATTACGTTGCCTTCTTGCCGTAGTTGTCGTCGTCGATGCTGTAATAACTTCGTGAAAAAGTCGGTGGCATGGAGACGAGGGGAACTCAGGAAGACATTGATTTGCTTCTCGTTTCTAGGGCTGGAAGAGATAAATCGAATAACGTTGAAAGCGTTCAAGGAAGAGAGCCTGGAAAATGGATCTATCGTTTTCTCCATTTCAGAAAGCAAACCATACTCGTACTCACAGAGACGGAGAGGGAGGGGAAGGGTAAATATCTTCGCTTTACCCGAGTAGATTCGGACCACCGCAATGATAGCTTCTTTTTCGACGAAAGCTGATCGAGCTGCATTGAAAATTCCATGTCGGCTTAAAATACGACTTTTCTCCTTACTTTTTCTCTCGATTTCGACGAGTCTTCCTCTTAACTAATTCATAGGTCGACTGGCGCCAGACTCTTCGATAAAATCGTTCTCTTCGTTTCGTTCGATCGATCCGGCAAGAGATAACATAAGTAGGAAGTGGCGAACAGGAGTGAAAATGCACGGTAAGTGAGAGACGAAAAAGACGATTGTACGAAAAAGAAAAGACAACGTATACTTCCATTTACGTAGGCGTACGTACGGAGGCCAACGTGCCGACGAGAAACGAGCGACATGATTACTCTTCGGGCCGTGGAACGTTGAGGAAAATTGACTCTTATCTTTCGTTACTCTCGTATACGCGAAGAACGTGCTCGGACAACGGATCGTGGAGAACGTGCGCATCGACGTTTACGCGCTCTTTAAATATGCGAACCGACTTTCCAAGGGAACGTGGGATAAATAAAAGAATAAAGAATTTTAACAATTTTAACAATTTAATTCGTACGCTAATTCCACACAATATATTTAATTTGCCGTTGGCTGACCGTGAAATAGAAAAGATAATCGAATAGTCGAGAAAGTATCGAGCCTTCTTAAATAAAAATTAAGACAACCATTTTATTTTATTTTATAGGAACATTAAGAATTTAATGCATCTCCGACTACCTAATATCGTATAATATATTGGAGATCGAGTGAATACCGAAGCTCGACACGAAGAACACCGAAAGAAACGAAGATTAAAAACAGTAAGACGGAGAGTCAAGTTCGTCCACGAAGATAAAGGCGGTCGAAACGAAACACTTGCTGGAAGCGCTTCGATCATACAGTCATCGTCGATGCCTACGACGGTAGAACGCGACGATTACCAACGAGTGGCGCGAAACGAAAGAAGAATAAAAAAGGAAGGAAAGGAGAAGAAAAGCGCGCAAAAACGTATCGTTGGAAAGTGGTCCGTCTAACAGTCGCGACGAGCCGCCGTCCATTCGGTCGTGCTTCTTTAAAGCACCGTTTGCTAGCTTCACTCGTCTGGCGCGTAAGTCATTCGTTTATTCTGCATAGAGCGACGCGCAACGATAATAATTATTATGAACGGTGAGTTAGCCTAATCTCGCTTTCCCATCGAGATTACTTAAGTGCAACGGTAACTCCGCGCGTCGAATCGCACCCTTCTCCTCCTCCTCCTCCTCCTCCACCTCCTCCTTTTCTCCCCTTCCTTCCTTTCCCCTAGCCATTCTCGAGCTCCTCTTCCGCATAGCTTCGCGTCCTGCGCTTTGCGTCTCGTTCGCGCTCCCTTTTGTGTTACGTCGTATTCGTATCTAATGACGCGCATGCTCGGCATTATCTCGCGTTTCCACGCCGCAAAAATTCGCGAAAAAGGACTGCAACTTCCTTCTACGACTCCCTCTACGTTCTCCTCTTCTTCTACGTGCTGCTCGTTCACGTGCGCGGATGCAGCCTCGTTTTAAGCGTAATCTCGTAAAGATGAGCACGCATCGACTGACGTCGGTTTTCTCGCATTTTCTTGCGTTTTCTTCTTCTTGCGAGTGACGCGAGACGCAAGTTTGTTACACTCATCTCTTGACTATAAAAGTCGAAGAAGTGCTCTCGATAATCGTGGAAACGTTCTAAGAGTGGATTCTCCTCCTCCACTTTCATCTTTAGGTTTTCTTTTTCTTCTTATTCGTCTTTTTCTTGTTCCTGAGTGCTACTCCTTCGCGTGCGCAGATACAGCCTTGTTTAAGCGTAAGCAGGCATCGATGGACGGCGGTTTTCTTGATTTTTTTTTCCTTGCGAGTGACGCAAAACTGAAAAATGTGACGCGTTCGTTTCATTGATCTCTCGACTATAAAAATCGTACATTATTATTGAAAATGTGCTCTGTAAAATCGTGGAAGAAAAGAACGAAGGAATGTGACGTAGAAGCGAAGGCAAGTTGGATTTTTAAGGTGTTAAAAATTTCATTCCAAAAAGGGAATTCGTTGGTGCTCGACCGGATTGAACGCTGCAAGAATTCATTCGAAAAAATTTTTCAAATTTTATCGAAGGAAATTCACTTATGCCTGAAAGATTTATTTGGCAGTCGACAAGGATAGATCTCAAAGTTATCGTTGACTTTTCTATCGAATCAACGTTAGAAGACACAGGAAGAGGAAGAAAGACGTCTAAGGACGCGAATGAAATCATTTTTTTTCATACTTTCAATTATTTAAATTTTTCGGAATCTCGCCTTCGATAGAAACTCGCGGTTTCGAAACAATAAATCGTAAATTAAACTTCGATCGTTAATTCTACCATTGAATCGATGTCGGAAGAAAAACGAGGAGGAAAGAAGACGTCAAGGGACGCGAACGCGATCGTTTTCTTTCGTACTTTCGATTATTTTACGAAGGAAAGAACGACAGAAGAAAAAAAAAGAAGGACACCTCTCGATTAACCAGGTCAGTCGTGGGTTCGGTCGAGTATGGCGAGAATGCGATGCCGTTAGCTCGTAAATACTTTATTGGTATCGATGAACCGCAACGTGTGATATCCTCCTCGTTATGGCATGTATGATTTTGATACGTCGTTCGAACGGGGTGATAATGTTCCCTCGTACTTATCCGCGTACACTCGCACGTAACGGTGCCTTTCGGTTTCTTTTCGATCGTGAATCGTTCTGAAATCGGATTCACGAGACGCGTCGAGATTCGAATCGCTTCTCGCGCACGAGCCGTCGCGTCGTTCTCCTCGAATTCACTCGATCGCGCGACGCCTTTAACGTTTAACGAATCGTTACGAATCTTCCACTGCGGAAGCGCGAAACGCATTTTCCATTTTTATGACAAGATAATAATTTTGTCCAATTATCGATCGGTACTAAACGAATTTCCCCTTCCTTCTTTTTTCTTCGTTCTTCGTCAATAATTTATTCGCGAATAAAACAGTTATCATCCTGTTTCCTTGTATGGATTTTGTAGCGGTTATTTTCTCTTTTATCATATAATTTTTTGCGTTTATGGGAGTAGTGGCACCGTCGGCAAAAATGGCGATTTATCGACGCGTTTAATCGCGTCTTAATTTGGATTGAAATTAAATTTCAGTACGATTCGAAGATGAGAAGGTGAATTCTACGCAAAAAGTTTGCTAGAGGATGAAATTGGCTTCGACTGTATTTTCGTCGGTAGGAATGTCTAAAAGACGCGATGCGAAGCATCGACATATGCCAATTTTCAGCCAGTCCTGCTGACGACGAATTGCATTACTCGGTCTCACGGGGTCCGCGTGAAAAATATCTTTTATACGACGTAAGCGCGCCACGATGAAAACACCGTTCGATCGTATTAACGACTGCGCTCTTCGGATTAAAATGGACAGCCGCTTCGCGTTTCACGCGGCGCAGCAGCGCGTTCTCCTTTGAAGGATGATAAAAAGTTCTTCTCTGCTACGAACGTAGACGGTAGGCAGCCACATCGAACCAGTGCTGCAACGACATGTAATTGCTTCGATAAGGGTGATAAAATGGCGAACGTACCTCTCACGGGTCATTTATTATCCAGAACTGTTAAATCTTTCTTTTCAGTTTATAACGACTCGTCGCCTTCCAAGAGACGCTGCTAGAAGCTGAACGAAACGTCGATCACTGGTTGCCTTAATACGATATATTATGACACGATGAATCGAAAATTTTAATCGAACCTCCTTCGTGTCGATTACTTACGATGCCGTGGAAATCCTTCGAAACGAGATCAGTGGTACGATAACTTTTCTTGTTTCAAATACGCGCTAATTTCGATTATTCGACGATATCCTCTCATTAATTTTCCAGCTGATAAGGCGTTTCTGTTAACGCGTCTCCGACGAGACACATTCTTTAGGAATCGAGTGCCAAGCCGCGTGTCGAGCAATCTTCACTGATTTAATAATGCACCGTTATTAGTGTACAATTACGACAATATTGCATCTGCGAAGATTATACTCTTCATTGAAATAAATCACATTCCACTGTCATAACGATAACCGTTATCGCGTAATTATCGGCAAACTTCGCACGTGTCTGGAAACGAGATCCATCCTTCACCTATAAAAACGAAATGTCTCGTGTCCCGTTGGCGATGCGTTTCATATGCACGCTTAAGCGTTCCTCCTTTTCAATCAAGCGTTTTTATGTTTTTTCTTGTCCCCTTTTTTTAAAGGCTCGAGTAACCGTACGTTACTTAGATTCGTTTGAAACGAGTCCGGAAGGAAAAACCGAGGATCTACGATCGAACAAGAAGGAAACGACCGCGATGCTCTTCCTCGTCGTCCTTAGGATCCGTCAACTCTCGTTTCTGCCTCTTCCTCTCGCGTCGTTCTTAATTATCCGCTAGATGCAAATCCGCTCGTACGAAGGCAGGAACGATTCGTACGTAAGGAAGAAGCGTGACTCGTTTAGCTCAGAGCGGAGCGCTGCGCTCGATTTTTCGTCCAATCGCTGTCAGTGTCTTCGTCGATTTTAAACTGATCGTGAGAAATATTATTATTATCTACAGAGTCTATGCGTGGTGTCGACCTCGGGGACTATTGGTCGGATCGTGGGAATAATTCTAAGAAAAAGTTATACGTTCGTAAAGGCGACAAAAACGTCCAGAGAAAAGCGAAGGGTCGATGAACTTTTTAGCAGTGTCGCTCCTTATCTCGCTTATATTCTCTCAATATTTAACTTTCGATTAGAGTATTTCACAAAAGCAAAAAAGTTCCTTGCGCGTTGGGAAGAAGCACGACTCGTCGAGCTCTAAACAGAGCTCTGCTCTCGATTCATCGTCGAGTCGCTGTCAACGTCCTTGTCGATTTCAAATTGATCGTGGGAATGATTCTAAGAAAAAGTTAGACGTTCGTAAAAACGGCAGGAACGTCCTGAGAAAAAGGAAGACTTGGATGAACTTTTTAACTGTGTCGCTCCTTAAATATTCCTCGATGAACCGAGAGAACATTTAGGTTTCGATTGAAGCGTTTGAAAAACGGGAAGAAGGTTTTTTTAAAGAATTCTACGCTCGTAATAATTGTACTTGCCAAAACACGTTAAATTATTGACAAAATCTCTAAGTAACACGAAATTCGATATTCTGTGCAAAAATCGAAGCCCCTTAATTTCGATCGAATTTCCGTCCAACATTTTGTAAGATCGAACTAATCCATGCTAAATTTTGCTTTTAACATTGGACGAATACGTATCCGATAATTTGCGCTTTTACGGTCGCGTCGGCGATTAAATCTCGAATTAAACGCGTAGGAGTACAGCCACTCTCGAAGTCGTAGAAAAAGCTACGAAAACCACACCGATCGTTTCTCGCGTACTTACAAAGATGACGCGAGCAACGCGATAAGAGAACGGATGGATCGACGAGAGGAGAGGGACTGAACGAAGTGACATTTACTGGAAGGATGCCTCGCGTGGAAAATGTTATATTTTACGATCGCGATATCGATGACACCCGGACGTCTGAGGATGTCTTGACGACTCGTCGTCGTTCCAGACAAGGATAATCCGGATTTCTAGGAGCGCGGATCGCCTGGATCGGTACCGTTCATTTTTATCGGCCGTTTAGATCTTCCAGAAAAATTCGAGATCTGCACGACGCTCCGTTACTTTCTTCTTTTCGCGGTAAGATCGACGAGCGCGTGACCGTTCTTCCGAACGACGAGCACAAAATCGATAAATTAACGCGTAATGATTTAACGGCCGGTTGAAACGGTAAAGCGATCCGGTAGAACGAACGCTCGATGACGACGAAGGCGTTCGCCGATTGCTCTTACGACGACGACAACGACGGTGGCTCGGTTCGTCGTATGACGCAACGACCGTCACTACTTACTTATTTTACTGCCTTCGAATTTCCGTTGCGTTACGACCTTCGAGCAAGGAGTAACGGATCTGACGTGGGCTGGACTTGAAAACTTGAAAATATCGATGCACTGCTACACGTGTACGTCTTATGTAAAGTTAATTATTATAGTTGCCAAAGGAGCATGGAAAACCTTGTCTTCAAAATCGCTATAAATAAAATGTTGCATTGTGGAATTGCGTTTATGAAGATTGAACTGTCAGAATTGATTAAATAAAAAAGTTAAGAACACTGTTAGGTCGTTCGGAAAGTCGTTTCGTTTTTTCCCATTTTTTTCATAAAAACAACATAAAAAAACAAAAAAAAAAACAACGAAATGACATCTCCAACAACTTAATATTTAATCTAAAGTAATGATTCTTAGTCCAATGATTTTCTTAATTCGCAAACGACGAAAGTATTTTTCTATCTTCATCGAGTATCGTGATAAATATGATTTAACAAAATCGAATCTTTTTTCCGATCGTTTGCAAAGCAATGACAGGTAACTTCTTTGCGGTCGAGAAAAAATTGGCGATCTTCGTTAGTGGACTTCTGTCGCCCATTTTTTTTCTACGGAAGTTTTCACGATCGAGACACAAGACGTCGTCGAGCGGCTGGACCATTACGAGGTAATAGTGACCGTCGAACGCGCAGTTGGAACCAAGTTACCACAAACGTCGAATTACGATCGCGGATTAATCATGGGTCTTAAAGGCCGATCCTCCCGCCGTCGTTCGAACGTGCCCGTTACACGATGCCTCTCAGCGTCGATGGCGTAATGATTGGGCCGCGACCTTGATCGCGTTATAACAGTCACGCGTTACAACCGTTACGTAGAAAAAGTGAAACGCGACAGGAGGAATTTCGGTTACGTCGAGAAACGAAGGCGGAAGGTCTTCCAATCGTACGGCTAAGATCTTCAAACCATTGAAATATAATATTAATAGAATGCATGCTATTAGAAAAATTCTTTTTTTATAGTTTCAGGAATGCGTTTACTCATTTCAAATTTTTCAAAGCTTGCGAAAAATTGCGAAAGAAACGAAACCTCTAGCTTCTCAAATTTTATGTACTTTTGGCAAGGTTTTTCGCTTATCGAAATATTCGATACGATCGATTCGAAGCGACGAAACTCATGTCAGTAGGTAAAACTGTTCAGAAATCGGATATTAAAAATGGCGAACCTCTAAGATCTAACACGCAAGATGTTGCGTCAGACACCATTCGCGTGGTAAACGTGCACTTATAGCACGGAGTCCCGTTCAGCGCTGCCGTACTGCCGGCCAATTTCGCCGTGGTGAAAGGGGTTAAAGTTCATGGTCGGGTCGACGATTATGATGTTTCCCCGTTCGGATAAATTCGTTCCTCGTTTTTCAATACTCTCGACTTGATTCGATCCCAGAGGCATGCGTCGCGCGGCTTTCAGCTGAAATCGGTGATCCTCTCTAAAATAAACAAACCGGCATTCCGGCATCGCATAGTAGCCTCCTGGAGATTAAACAAAAATTCCTTTACGTGTTTATGGAATTGATATCGCCTATACAAGTTGGAAACCGGTAAAACAATTCCAATTGCAAAATTTCAATCGAAATTATTCGATTAAATTTCGAAGAAATGTCAGAAATATTAAATTCACTCT
Source organism: Liostenogaster flavolineata (assembly GCA_025433975.1). Classification (NCBI taxonomy): domain Eukaryota; kingdom Metazoa; phylum Arthropoda; class Insecta; order Hymenoptera; family Vespidae; genus Liostenogaster; species Liostenogaster flavolineata. The sequence continues at coordinate 304,713 of JAITYT010000560.1, read as the reverse complement.
GAATCAAATCGCGATATTCGTACGAAGGACGCTTATCGAATCCGAAATTACTCGAACAAGATCCTAGAAATAGATTAAATTTCGCGCGGCTTCGCCTTTCGCGAAATCGACGACTAGTTGCATTTCGAGAGCGACTCGACGCGGACTCGTCCTTTCGACTCTCCTCCCATCGATAAGTAAATTACCGTCCCTAAGAGGGGTCGAACCCCTTTCGAAGGGGTTAACCACGACTCCCTGGTGCCTCGTTATTTTCTATCTCGTGCGGAAACTCGCGATCGACTTCTCTCCGACGGTTCTCACAGTTCCGACGGAAAGGCCAGCGATGCACCGGCTAGCTCGGTGGTAAGTTATCCCCTCGGTAGCAACGAGAGCGTTCTTCCGTTCTTTTTAATGGCGGCATCGGTCGATAGCCTGCGATAACGACAAAAATAACCGATAAAAGCGATAATTCGTTGTCGGTTGTGAAAGCGGAGGAAGTCACGATCCTCCATTTTTCCAAGCTCGAGCAACGCGTTAGCGCGGGTCGCGGACTCGACGCTCCTGTAACATCGGAGCTACCGTCGACGGATGCGCGAACGACATTCCCTCGATACGGTTAAAAGAGTATCGCGTAGATTAGAATTTCCTCGATACGCTCCTGTATTTCCATCGAATCCGATACAATTATCGCTAGATGTTCCTCGACGTGTCACCTTTCGAAAAGAAATTTAACCTTTTCACGGCCAAATTTAAATACCCCTATTTTCCGCCATTGATTCAATTTTTTTCCAGTAGACCGACACGTACTTTTTAAATTAAATACAAACTCGATAAAATTTTATAACTGCCCAGGATGTATAATATTTATAATAACGAGAGAACGAGATTCTCCGGAAGCGGAGAATTCTAGATGAGCGGTTTCGGGCGCCTTGGCCGGGAAAGGGTTGAACACTGAGAATGAGAATGACGAAGGCCTTCCGTTCGACGAACGAAACGCTCGACTATCACAGATCTTACCGTTAGTCGCGTTCGAATTTTATTTTTCAATTAACAACGATGACACTCGACGCGCCACCGTCCGAACTGAACGCGTCACGCTCTTGTACCACCAGCCGTACTGCGAAACGGATGATAATTCGATTGTCAACGATTTCGAGAACCTCGAAACTCGTGCTAACGGGACGATGACTGTTGCCGCGACTATTACCTCCGGTAAAGAGTTACAGTTTAAGAGAGACGATTATTATTCGCGGTTACTCGGTCCGGATGACGTTTACTACCGTTCGTAGTACCGATCTAAATCAAAGCACAGAAAGGCAGCGACGAGAGATAGAGGTAGAGCCAACCGAGGCGGAGACGGTACGAGAACGAGAGAGACAGAAATAGAATCGTTCCTTCGTCATCGTTGGAAAAGTCGGCGTGCTTTCGAAGGCACCGTTTATTCGACGTGGTCGCGTTGCTTCTGCGAATAAAGGCAGGATGGTAACGTTATCGTTATCGCTAGCGTCATCGTCGTCAGCATCGGCATCAACTGGAAGAATGAAAAGTACGCTTCCTAGCGATCAATCTCGGTAACACTTCCCCTTTGGAGGAATTCAGAGGGAATAGGCAGGCACCGCGATAAAGCGTCGTATTATTACACGAACTATTATTAACACGTTAGTTGCCACTTACGTGTTAAATTATGACGCAATAAATGATAAGTATCCATAACGCGCTTGCATCGCTATTAATGGTCAATATCCGAGCGATGAGTGCGATAGCCGCTATGCTCCGATAGCACCTTGAGTCTGCCTTTGAAAGTCCGTATCTACTTACAACGGCACGCTCGTTGTCGCCTGTGAATATCGACTCGCGTTACTGTCGGGTCGTCGCCTCTCCGAGTGTCGATCAATGACATCCATGACGTACGTGCTTATGACGCGCCATGACACGCCTATGACGCACTTATGACGCGTCGAAGTCGGTCGAACGCTCTCCATCGCGTGATTCGTGCCGTCGAAAAGAACAAAATTAAAGTTAGATGCGAATTTGGAATGGAACGAATGAATATTTATTCGAAGACGCGCATTAGAGCTTGGCACAATCAAACACTTCTCATCGCTCGATTCGTGCCGTCGAAAAAATCGACATTAAATTTACACGCGAATACCAAATTATCCAGGATATTTATCCACGCAAGGAACGAACTCGCGACACGGTCGCGTTGGAGCAACATTTAGCCAAGCGCAACAGTCGCCCCGCGTCTAAGTAAACACAGAGGATAACCGCGAGAAAGAGCGTGAAAATCCACTAAAAAAAATATCCTCGCGTAATTTCCCGCGATTGTGTCCGTGCGAAACGCTTGCGTCCAACTTTCGAAGCCGATGCGTTCGGCGCGAGAGGGAAGAGACGAGCCGCGATGTTCCCACGCGAACGAATAATTTTA
>JAITYT010000560.1:280380-292303 GCA_025433975.1 Liostenogaster flavolineata | reverse complement strand
AAAAAAAAAAAAAAAAAAAAAAAAAAAATCGAGATAAAAGTAGAAGAAGAAGGAACAGAAAGGAAACAATAAGAAGTGGAATAGCAAAAGAAAGACTATCACGGTGAATCGTCCGTCCGGTTACGGTTAATTGGCGTACGGTTACCCATCGGCTTCCTCGAAACCAGATTGACGCGAACGAAAAAGATGATAACGCGTCACGAGGATGGGATAGAGAGGTTCGAGTGGGAAAAGGGGAAAATAGTGTAGCTCGTTTTGCCAAGACGAGGAGAGCCAAGTGGCTCCTTCCAACGACGAATCCGCGTATGCACAGCAGAGGGAGCTTCGAGCGATCCGTTAGGAACGATTGAGCCTAGGAAAAAGACGATTCGAAGACGATACGGACCGCGTAAAAGTAAAGCTCGATCCGCTATGCGAGGAATTCCGTCGGTCTTGATTCGGTCTGTTTCCCCGCCGACGCGCGTCGTCGTTCGATCATCTTCGCGCCACGCCACGCGCCTCTCCTCCTTTTTCGCCTTCGTCGTTCGTCACGCGGCTTCTTCGAGTCGACGGGAGCGAGTTCGACGCACGAGAGGCACGCGTATGCGCGTTCGCACGAGCCTCGATCGAGAATGAACGCGTGGACGGGTACGAGAGGGTGAAACGACTTCGCGAGTGGCGTTTTCCTTTTTTTTTTTTCTTTCTCTTTGGATAAGTACAAACGAGCATCGAGAGGAAAATTATCGCGACGGTTTCAATGTTAATCAGCGTGAAGGTATTGTCCAAATTGATAAAGTATTTTTTCCAACGGATTTGTTGAATTTTCTCTTCGAGGGGAAATATTTCGATGAAGTAGCTGTGCGTGTATTTTCTCTCTTTTTCTTTTTTAATCGGGCAAGTTGGATTTGAAAAAACTTAGGAGAAAATTTCTGGATTTCCTTTTCGTGTACTTTCTTTTTCTCTTCTTTTTTTTTTGAACGAGGTCGATAGACGGAAATATATTCGCCGGGAATTCAAGACGTTTCACCGTTACGGCTATTCCAGTATCTAGTGGATATTATTACTCCTTCGATATTTATATCGCACTTCAGGATCACGATTTTCCAGTTTGAGGGAATAACTCGACTCGAGAAAGTCCGAATTTCTTCGAAGAAGTTACCGTTAGGCTGGCAGTTAGGAAGTACGCCGCTTTAACGGGCAACGAACGAAAATGTAGACGCCGGGACGCGTCCTTTTATAAAAAAAAAAAGGTTTCCTTACGACGTTACGCGACTGGTTCCACATCGACGATGTTTAGAAGGATATATTCTCGCTAACAGTATACCGCCGAGCTCGCAATCTTCTTCTCAGGTTCTCTCATTAGCGTCGCGAGATAAGACCAAAATGCAGTCTGCCTTGACCTGCAAAACGACAGAGCAGGTTTCAGTTATGAAAACGGGAGAGTGTTAACTGACGCAACGACAATTTGCACGGCGGTAACGAGCGTCGTCGCGTCAACAAGTGACCGTGGAAACGGCGTCACGAAAATACAGTTTTTACACGTCGATGAGACCAGATCGACTGTCAACGATCTGACTTCGGCGATGTGTTGTCACGTGTGAAGCGATTCTTACGAATTGTCCAAGTCGATGTTGTACGTACAAAGAATAAACATTTGTTTTGCATCTTTTTATTATAGCGTGTAAAACAAATCGCGTCATATTCGAAAAGTTATTGGAAGAGCTTCGAGAAAATTAGAGTTTAGACTGTTCAGAGAATTAAATCGACTGCGAAAACTTGGATTTTAATTTCGATAACAGAAGAACTACAAAATTTAGATACGATTTACTTATAATTTGCATAATATGTGAACTAATACGAATAAACGCTTAATTTGCGTATATTTGCGATAATATAAAGTCAAACGAGAAACATTTCGAAAATTAACTCGATCGATCAGTTCAATCATTTTTCAAAATTCGTCTTCCCAGCAGTCGATAGCACGTCAGACACATTGACGCATTCTTACAGGTTCGACTCGTCTTACAATATCGTCAAAAATTCGTTCGACAGGTTTTCCGCGTTAAATTAATTTCCTCCTGTCCGTTCGCATCTATGAAATCGAACGATCGTTCATCGACTATCGCGTTCTACATTAACCAATATTAATTGGAACAAGCAAAGGCGAAGTCGAGGCGAGATGGCCAAAACGTACGCTTCGAAACATCAACGGTTCAAATTATTCGCGCGATCAATAATCACGGAACGACGAAAGTCACGAGTGAACCAAGATCGTAAATCGCTTGAAAGCGACAGCGACGAGCGTCGTTCGTTTCGAATCGCTACGGTGAAACATCGAAAGCGATGATGCGTCTCTCTCCACGGATTACGTATACTACTTAAACGATCGACTCCTTTACTCGAGATATCGACGAAGATGCGCACCGCAGCTGCATCGACGTTACATCGATGGAAGATCGAACGAGATAGAAACGTACTAATGACGTTAGGCCTAGCGATCGATGCAAAGGAGGAAATTTCTTAGAAACCGTTCGTCGGCGATATCTCGATCGAGTTTTCAAAGACGTTTGCGTTCCTCAAAGACCACCTCCTCCTCGTGTTCCGCCTTGTCGTCGTCGTCGTCGTCGTCGTCGTCGTCGTGTACATCGACCCAGTTCGATCGATTAATTCCAGATCGATTAGTGAGCTTAAACGTCCTAACTGTAAGAAACGTTAATTGCACATCGTGTAACGTTTTCCTCGTATCTCGAGTAACGCGTGTACAAGGATCGAAAAAGGAAGAGGACAGCGATAGGAAGGACGACGCGTATCTCTGCTCTCGCCCCGGCCTCTCGGCCGTCTTCTGCCTCGCGTTAAACCAACGACTGCTTTCCTATGGATGTACTCGTCTTAACTCTAATCGAGATTTTTTCGTTCGGCACCGGTTGGTCTGACTCGCATCGTTTCGCTTGTCGCTGGCAAAGGAGTTTTCAACTCCTTGGGAGACAATAAATTGTCAAGTTTAATTAATCACATCGTCGGTTCTTATGAGTTTCCAATTATGTCACTCTATTTTCTCGAAATTGTGAGGATATGCATAGTTTTCGCACGCCACGGGACGACATAGTGTTAACACATTGAGAATGCCACTCTGCTCGCTTAACGCGCTTTCGAAATTTCGACATACATTTATTTCGTTAATATTGTCGTATTACCGTGTCATTGATATCGTCATTTGTCCTAAGAATATACAAAGCTTCGTTGCCTCGGTAACATAACAAAGAAACCAATTTATTTTTCATTTTTCGAGTCGTCGATATGCACACGTAAGAAATCGGTAAAACGAGATATCTCGTCACCCGTACTCAATGTGTTAATCTTCAACGCTTTAAGAGTTCTACTCCATATGTATTTTTGGGTCTTTATCGGCAATTTTTCGGGAATTTTTTAAAATCTTTTAAATGCTAAATTTCAAATAAAATTTTAAATGCCTAAAACCTTGCAAGTCGAAGTATGACGAGAGTAAGTTGAAGTTGCCGGTCGATATTCGCAATTAAAAGTCTTTATATAGATACCTTTCTGAATGCGCAAGGATCCTTACGAGTCGCGAGAGTAAAACGACGTCGCGAACGAACGAAGGCGCGCTCGCGGCTGGTTCCACGAACGAGATACATCCTTCTCCGAGGCCCATACCGGCACTCGACCCGCGAGTAACGTCACGCGTACGCACGTAAATCCGTATGGAAGTTTTTCTACGTGGGTTTTCATCCTAGATAGGAATCGAGATCCAAGGAAAGTCGTTCGCGAGCCGATAAACCAATCGAAGTGTTCTAACGAGTTATCTTAACGTTCTTCTTTTACGTCGATGCTCGTAGTCGAAGGATCGAAAGGTCGACGATATTCCATCGTTCAAATCCACGCGCAGCTGTTGCCCATTGAGTGGTCGAACGAGCGCCGATACTCGAGTAACATTTATCACGCGCGGTATTCAGCGCGGTGATCCGCGCCGCTGGTTATCTTCGAAACAACTCCGAGGATTTTGCCTTTACGATGGAGAAAAATACGAAGAAAGACGGGCGTATAATGGTGGAAACGCGGTCGGAAGTTACCAGTGCGAAGAATTATAATTGCCTAAGTACGGTGGGCCCATAAACGTTCGTTCTTCTCCCTTGGCAGTCCTTCCTTCGGACCTTCCTTTTTTCGTTGGTAGCTGCCGCCGTCGACACTGGGAATGCCTGAAATTCCTGAAAATTGGAATCCGTGAAGAGGGATAATTTCTCGTGGCTGGAGGAGAGATAGAAAGTACGACGGAGTAGCGCAGGCGGCGGCGTGGCTAAGGGCAGGGGCAACCTGTCGATAGCGCGCGTGTCGAGCGCTCGCGAACGAGGGCAACAACGACCCGGGCCAAAAAGAGGAGGAAGAAGACCGTGGAAGAAATGAAAGGGGCGGAAGGAGCGAGGGACGACGCTACGGACTCCGCAATGGCATATGGAGGCTGTTTGCGACTTTTTAGTGCCCGGTACCTTAACGTTTACCACCGACCACGTGCCCCTTCTCTTCTTTCTTTCAGCAGCGGCTGATTCGCACGAGTAGATGCTCGCAGGGCTGCCAGGCCGCCTACCAATCCACCCAAACGCCCAGTAACACTTGGACGCATACATACGCGCATATTCCAGCTCGACGCGCATCGTTCGCTTCGACAAGCGAGCGAAGTACCCTTTTTCAGCCATTGCTTTTTCCTTCTCGATGTTCCCTCGCTGTCTTACCGCCCCTCCTCTTACCTCGCCGCCTTCCTCCGTCGTCGTCTTCTTTTCCTTTTCTACGTGGCACACCTCTCTCTCTCTCTCTCTCCGCGAACCAAAGAAATACCAACACACTCCTCGGCCGGGCATGAGCTCGTAAAGCGTTAGTCACGCGCCGATCGTGCCTCCAGCTTTTTTAGCACTCGGCCGTTCCGCCCCGACGCTACTCGTGTTCGCCCTCCTTCCCTTTCACCGATACTTTGCCAGTATCTCTCTCTCTCTCTCTCTTCTCTGTTTTCTTCTTTCGTTTACTCATTCCTTCTTGAAAAAGCTTTCCACTGAGAGAGAGAGAGAGAGAGAGAGAGAGAGAGAGAGAGAAAAGGAAGTTCTCTCTTCCGTCCTTCCTCAGGTACGCTGCAGCGCGATTCGTCGATCGCGACTCGGGTTAAACCGACTCGTTAACGCGGGTCAGAGGTCGCGCAGGAATCGCTATGCCATGGCCTACCTTAAGGATGCATGGATGATGCGAATCGTGACTATTTATGAGGAAGGGATCTCCAAGGAATCCCTTTATACGGATCGCTGAAATTCGAAATTGGCCGAAGGGTAATGCGACCTCGGAAGAAGATTGCAGCTACGAAAGTGGTGTAGGTTGAGGTGTTCTTGTAGAGAATGTTTGGAACGTTATTGAAAATGTTCGACTAGGTACTCCAAACGCCAGGTTTACGTTTATTAAACCTTTCAGAGCCTGAAAAGAAAACTTTCACAATTGTATCGAGAGCAAAGTTATCGTTTGCTTGTGGCAAGGAATATCAATTTTTTTGTACGATTGGTGTAAAATGTCATCAATGGCGTCCTTCCACCACTAATTTACATTACTGCGGAAAGAAAAAAAACAGAGGCGTAACGGAAGGGTTAAACTAAGAAACTTAATTCGGTGGATTAAAATCTTTTTAATCGTTTGCCTGTTTTTATATTTACGATGATAACCGAAAATTAAAAATCAACGAGGAGGGTCAATCCACGGTACATTCCAAGTATTAGGTCGCAAAGGATGAAATTTGTAGTGTCTGTGTGTATTCGTGTATATTTTTTACAAGTTTCATACTCGACGACCTGATAATTACATCGTATAAATTCCTTCGAATCAGATCGGTTGTCCAGTGTTTATCGAACGAGTGAAATAACGTATTTACTAATCCAAGGTGGTGTACGTCGGCGATGGTGGGGCGTACGTGCCGGTGCCATCTTTGAAGAATCGTCCGTTGAGTCCGAATCTTCAGGCTTTGCAGACGCTGCAAGGCTTGCAAGGACTGGCCAGCGGTGGAGGAACGGGCGTCGTCGGGGACGAAGACTGGAGAAGACACCCGGAATCCTGGGATCGAGAGCATCGCAGATACAGGCCCAACACCACCAGAGTGCAACGTGAGTATGAGAGAAATCATAGTATACCTTTGTTCGCATTCTACGAGACGTTCAACTACGAAGTCAACTTATTTTATTAGTGGAAACATCGAACTTGTCAAATTTCCATAAAGAAATCAAAATCATAGTACAAACCGTAAGGTTTTTTTTTTCAAAATTCATTCGACCTCGCATTACATACGTAAATCTGACGAATTCTTGTACGATCGTGTTTTATGCATCGTATGTACAGATCCAATACCACCAGAGTGCAACGCGAGTATGAGAAAAATTACGTGTAAACCTTTGTTTGCATTCTATGAGAAGTTGAACTAAAAAATCAATTCTTTAAATTTACGAAAATTTGTAAAAAATTTCGTAAAGAGTTCGAGATCGCAATACGAAGCGTAAACTTCTCTCTTCAAAATTCATTGGATTTCGCATTGCACGCGTAAATCGAACGAATTCGTGTACAATCGCGTTTTATGCGACGTTGATCGCAGTCCCGCAAATAATTCTACGCACGGTGAAGTGTCCGTAGCATCGTTACGTTCAATCAGTGTCATTTATAGGATACTGTTATATCCGACGTTCCAAGAAAATTTCTTTCGCTCTTAAGGCACGATGACTTCGCTCTTTAGATCTCTCTAAATGTTCCAAACGAACGAATGTCCAACGCAATCGTTACACGCGTTTCCTTCGACGCTTTCCTCGGTCCAACGAGGTACACAAAGTAGTAAATACCTCGGCAGTCGTGGCGACGGTGTTAACGACCGTGACGTAACGTCGTAAACGCTAAGAAATTGCATGCAACGCGATGATACGCGTTTCTTCGAGTCGAACGTTCGCGAAGGACAACGAGGGAAGTCTCTCTTTCTCTTGGCACGGCCGCCACGGTGGGTCAGTGTGTCTCGATCGACGCAACCGATGTCGCACGGACGAAGAAAATTCGTCCGCTCGTTCCTCTTTCCCGTACACGTAGAGGCACGCGTATTGGCACTTCCTCTGCGCCACCTTTGTCTTTGGCGCCTTATTCCGCGGCCGGATAAAAATAGTGAAAAAATCGTCGACAACGTCGACAATTGCCACCACGAGAAAAAGGCATCTTCCTGCCCCATCAGCCGTGAACTCTGTCTCGGTCGATCGAGCCAGAAGAATCGTTAGGGGAGACGTGGAACCCAGGTTCGCGTTGTTCAAGGCGTCGGTGTGTGCTGGAGAATTCAGAATGCAATGGCGAGTGGCTACCGTTAGAAGAGGCAATTAAAACGGTGTCGGAAAGTCTTACGACGCTCCTGACATCGACACGAGGAGAGAAAGATAAAGAGGGAAAGGATGCAGAAAGAAAAAGTTTGTGTACGTGTATAGGTGTACGAATGAGAGAGAGAGAGGCTGTCGTACGCCCTAGATGGCAACGGCACGATCGTCATCACCGCTTCTCGATCATCACGGGCTCACCTGATCATTTCGTGATCATCATTATCCGCGTCTGAACGACGACGAGGACGAGGACTAAGGCGACGTTCGTGGGTGATAGGCGCGGAAACTCGAGTAGCACGTATCACCGGTTACCGCATAGTAGCTCGTAACGAGTCGATCGATAGCGCGCTGTCATTTTTTTCGGTTTCTTCGAATCACGGTGTATTTCACGGCGATACGCGTACCTTACATCCGTGAATTACGATACTTTTATGACGAGCGATTTATACGACGTCGGCTGCGCCTCCGGGCTCCATTGACGAAGACGCGATCGCCTACGTCGATACGTTTCGAGGTCAACTGTACCGATATCGACGTCGTCGTCGTCGTCGTCGTCGTTGTCGTTATTGTCCTTTACTACTTCTCTTGCAAGGTTTTTATTATAACAGAAAGTCGCGAGTATAATCATCTCGGAGAAGTAGCAATTTCTGATTGTATCGTTCAGCTTGAGGTTCTTCTGGTCTGCTTTTACAGAGTATAGTGGTAGTATTGAGATACATTTGTGTAGGAATTATCGATGGCGATGTTTGCAATAACGTTCGATTATTACAGTTTTGTACTACTTCGTTTCGGGAGGAATGAAATGTGTGCGAGCTGTTTCTCTCTTTCTCTCTAGAATAAGGGCATGGACTAAGTTAGAATAAGATTAGTAGAGTTTAGACGTAAGTTTTAATGTAAAGGAATGGAGGAATGATGGAAGAATTTAATGATGTCTGTAACTTTTAAGGGAGTAGAGAATAAACTGTAACTACTACTACTACTACTACTACTACTAATTCGTTTCACCGGCCACCTCGTAAAGATTCTACAGCCTGGCATCGTTCCAACGCTTCTTCGTAACGCCGCCCAAATGCCTTGAACTTGTTTCCTCGATTCCAGATGAATTTATGTCCTAGCCTAGAAAAACATCTTAAAACTAACTCCGTTCGCCGTAAACTCCTGCATTATTCGGCCGTTAACAAACACGATAGAAATAGCGTAAGAGAAAAGTTTACCAATCTCGATTGCACTGGATTGAAACTACGCATCAAGAAGAAACTATTTCATCTAGCCGAAAAGAACCACCTTCGTACTACTTACAAAGTCGATCCTAGAACCACTGCTGTAGCTCGATACATTCAACGCAACGCTACTACATTCATGGCCAGTTTCACATGGAATCGAACATTTCCGCTTCTTTGCAAACGTTTGCTCGATTCGTCTCGCGTGTAAAAACGAACGCGTCATCGAGAAAAGATAGCGAGACGCCCAACGAACGAGACGACGATTCTCCCAATGAAAATCGGCCATTGAAGAGCAATCGTCGGCACGTCGACCCTTTGACTTAGAAACGATAAATATCTCTTCGTTTTCGTCGTCTTTCTTTCTCCTGCTCGCTGTCTTCGTTGGAAGGGGAGAGAGCTACGTGGGTTCAATGAAGTCGTAAAGACGGCCGCGCCGCCGCGGGAATCCGAGGCCACCCGCGGTATCGTCGATTACGCGAAAGAAGCCCCATTACGTTTTAATGCATCCTTCGCTTTCGAGATTCCCATACGTGTCCTACGAGTAGCTACGAGAGGCGAAGGTGGAGGCTAGATTCCGTTTCTCCAGCTCGATCTATCGTTCGATTCGTTTCCATTTCCCTCTTACGCGCAGCACCAAACGGATAGTCGAATGGCTCGAGAGAGCTTGCCCCAATCGTGCTAGCGGTTACGAGAGTAATTAATAAGATCGCCGATATCGAGAGGATGCACCTCGAGCATCGGCCATAGATTCGCGGGCTCGTCGACGTACCCGTCTTTGGTTTTCGATGCGATTGAATAAACCGTGGTACGTATGTATAATGGTACGAAGCTGGGTATCGCGGAGTTTACGACGCGCACTTCCATGAACCGTTTTCAGACTTTTTACAGCCGCCTGCTCGCGCGCGTACGGGGGCGCGGCTTATCGTTAAGAAAGCACTGTTTTCTTGAAAATTTACGTGGGAGCGAGGTAACTTCGCAGAAGGAAAGTTCGTTTGGACGTCCGCGTGGAAAATGGCTTCGATGATGATCGATCGAATTATTGGAAAATATTTGAAGACATTCGAAGATGCTCGAAGATGTTCGAACTTCCGAGGATTCTTCCTTCGAGATTCTTTAGAATAACGAATTCACTTATTTTAATGTACGAATCGAGGGAATTTCGTTCCTATCAAAATTGCAGTTTACAATTCGTTTTAAAGAAAGCAAATTATTCATCACTTCGGCTGATAAGTTCCCGGTCTGAAACTAATGCCCGGCAATACAAAATAAACCCTACGCGTTCCTTTCATATCGCTTTACGATGTGCTAAAACAATTTTATGGACTTTTTTGATGCTTTCTGATGTAACCACGTTGGGCATCATTGGTGTTCGTACGACCTCCTTTAAATTCAGCAAACCAGTCGATAATGGTCGATCTTCCTGGTGCAGAGTCCGGATAACACTTATCGAGCCAAGCTTTCGTTTCAACGGTGTTCTTTCCCACCAAAAAGCAATGTTTTATCGACACACGAAATTCCTTCGTTTCACTAAAACCACTGTAACTTTTGAATGAAACGTCAGATCGTCGTGAAATTTTTACAGCTACCTTTTGAAGGTTGGTACTTGCTAAAAAGAGTTTTAATTTTATATTTATGGAGTCATCTGTCTCTCAGATCGGAAACTTTTTAGCCGATGTGTTATCATATAAATTCATGTCCGCTGTTTTTCAAATATATATTTTTTTCTCGTTTTAATCTAAATCATTAGGTCGATTTGTCATACCGAAGAAATTCGAAAATTGCAGAGAGTTGTAGAAAATGAAGTACCTCTAATATCTGCACCTTCCAATGTGGCAATGCGTTCGTTCTCGTCCGATCGTATTCGCGGTTGAAAATACGTATCAAAGAAAGCGATCTCTCCGTAGAGTTGCATCCGCGTCTGTATTTGTATCTGTAACTCTGGACGCGATGACACGCATTAATTCTCGTCGCGAAAGTCCGAAACGTAACCGTGAAAACGACGGAAACGCGTTGCAAACGATTCGAAAGAGGCAAGGCATCCTCTTTAGCGCGTCTCCGCGTTGGCACGCATCGAGCGGAGGAAGGAATGAACGGACGATCGCCGTTGCGCAAGATGGGCCATTGTTTACGCGCGAACGTTTTGCCGCACGATGAACACAAAGAACACGTATCCGCAATTCTAATAAGCGCGCATGCACACGGCCGTTCGCGAGTTTCCGAGCACTCGTAGCGCCTACGAGAAGAGGAAGATATCCTCGAGCCTCTCGAGGAGAAAGGATTCCCCTGACCCTTCTTCGTAACAGAATAACGGTGATAACGAACACCAAAGAAGAAGAAAAAGACTAAACAAAAATATGTATCCATTCGAGTAATGGTGACAGGAATTGGTGATAGGAATTTCAAGTTTTTTCGATCGAAAAATTGGAAAAAATCAACTCCAGCTCGAACTGAATGAAAATCAACTGAAATCGCTACTACGATTTGGAAAGCCGCAGATGCGATCGATTTGGACAGTTCGAGTCTAAAATCAGATTTGAATTAATCGTTTTTAATTACCGGTTTAGTTTCACGTGAAATGACGAAGGAATACGCAGAAAAAAATTAGGAGAAATCAACTCGAACTCGATTTCAATGAAAATCAATTGAAATCGTTAGAACAATTTTGAAAGATGCAAATACGATCGATTTTTCGTGGAAGCGTATTAACGCTTCGAGAATTCGGAGCCTAAAATCGAATTTGAATTAATCATACTTAATTACCGGTTTAATTCGCTCTACTCTGTACGAGTAGGCGGTTGTGGAAAAGAGTTACGAGTTTTCGAAGACGAATGCAAAGACAACAACGAAGAGTGCAACATCGAAACAGTGAACGAGAACAAAACGATGAAGAAGAAGAAGACGAAGAGGGACGTCGACCGCGGAACGAAAGGTTGTATCATCGAGGCGTTCCTCGAGTGTAACTATCTTCATCCTCCATCTTCAGCTTCATCTCCATCACCGAGCACTCTCGACTCCGCCGCCGTAGTATTACGTCGTCGTTACGATACGAAACGGCTCCTTACCACGAAGTGCGCCTACGCTACCAACGTATATACGCCTACGTACGTACGTACGCGCAGCCCATCCCGAGGACTTACTTTCACTCGTCATCGACGACCGGTTTCCCGTCCCTCTTGCGAGCGAATTCACGCTGGAGTCCGCCGATGAAGATTCGAATTTTGATACGAAGTGAACGCGATATGCAAGAAACGTTTGCACGGTGAACGTCGATGGACACGAAAGACCCACTCGTTAACGAAATATTAGGACGATTTGAGACGATAACGAAAAAATTGCGAA
>JAITYT010000560.1:251683-267903 GCA_025433975.1 Liostenogaster flavolineata | reverse complement strand
CAAAAAAAAAAAAAAAAAAAAAAAAGAAAAAACGATGGGAAACGACGAGAATTTGAGGCTACGAGGGTCCTCGATGAGCTGGAAGAGGCAATTCGAGGCTTGGAGCTTGGAGTCGCGAAATGCTTCGGGAATCGGGGCGACGATAATAAAAATTGAAGTCGAAATCTTGAGGTCGAGGATGCAACGAGATCCTGAAGGAATTATCGTGATGATTTGAGAAGCGTTGCGCTATCGTAAACTGATTTAATAAAATTAATCTCACGATCGAAGGAGTTTCCGTGAAATATTTTTATTTCCTGAGAAATGGTGACGGTTTCAGAGTTTTAGTTGTAAGCCTTAGGTCGAGACCTAATAGAGTAGATATCTGGCATCCATTATCTCTATTCCAAGATAACGCGTTATAAATTTTCGTATGCAGCGCGAAGATTCGCCCGTATTTCGACTATCTCGTGTCACCGCATAAATTCGACCTCTTGCTTGATTCTCATTGAGATGCGTTAATCAGATCGCTCGCGTCCAAAAGACGTAGGAGAGCTGCCCTTCGTCAGATAAGACTAATTGATGCTTTCGCCCGATTTTCATCTTCGACCTAAGGAAGAAAGGCAGGTAGGCAGGTAGACACCCACGTGGGTTATAATTCAGCGTCTCTCGCGTGAGTTACAGTCTAATTACTTACTAATTCCTTGGGTTTCCGTTTTATCAGATCGGTTATTATTTTTCACTTGATGCCTTTTCGACTACTTTATGCTCGCTACTACAGATAAAATTTTAATTTCTACGCTCGGAGGTACGTGCGAATAATTTAAATACGTACGTGGGCTATTCGCAATTGATTCACGTGCATTTTATATCGTAACTTTACCTTTCGATGTTCCTTTCGATTCTTTCGATATCCTAATAACTTTTTCTCGTGTCTATGTATATTCGTTATCGTTGAAAACACATCGATTTTAATCGATTTTAATTCGTAAACGAGTGAAAAGTCTTTCAACGCGAGTACGTCCACGCTTATACACTCACAAAAGGTCGCTACTATCCAATTAAGTGATTATGTACGGGACTGCTTCTACGATCGTGCATACGATAAAATAAGATCGTGAAAAGGTGTAAATGCAGCAGCACTTATAACGCAAGGCGTTCGGAATAAATGCATCGCGTTCTTTTATCGATTATTGCGATAATCTACCCCGAGTGCAAACATACGAGCAAGCCCTTGCATACGTACGCTTCTGCAGTACATTAAGGAGCAAGTTATTTACATCGTTTCGTACGAACGTTTCGTTTCTTGCAAGTTTTCTTCATTTATCACCTTTTCCTTATTCGTGTGTGTGTGACAAAAAAATGTCACACAAAAAAGTGTGTTGAAAAAACAATTAATTAAAGCGAATAATTCAAATTATATTTCCAAATGTTTAAAAAGACAACGAATAATATATTTCGATAGATACACATCGACTTTTCTCTTTTTTAATTATTTTTCCCGAAGCACAGCCTAATCTAAGTATCAATTGGAACTTCTCAATCGCCGTCGTTTCGTTAATTGTCGGGTCCATCGATATGAAAGAAATCAGTAGAAATAGCCGTCGTTACGGAAACATAGGTTGGTGCGTATGAAATATCGGATTTTTAAGCGAATATGTAAAACTGTATGTCTTTTTTCAAAAGCTGTTCATTTAATCAAAATACGCTCCATTTGCATCGATACACTTTTCAATCAATAAACTCTGATATGGGATTTTTCAGGCTGTCTTCATTTTCATACTGTTTAGCCGGTAAAAATTGTTCCAAATGTTCAAAAAAATGAAAGTCGGTTGGCGAAAGATCCGGAAATTAAATTAAAAAGAAAATAACAAATGGAACACTTTTGAGAAAATCTTCTTCGTTGAAACGTGACTCTGGCAAAACAAAAACATAACGAAAACGTTCACGTGTAAAGAAAATCCGACATTTCATATGCACCAACCTAATATTCACTCCGATGCGACAAGCAAATTCGAATCGAAGTCACAACGAAGGTAGATTAAATCGTTAAGTACGATCCTCGTTGAGCAGTCGGCGTATCCGATGCTCCTTTCTTCCTTCCTCCTTGTCGCAGAGGAAGCTTTGTCCCAGCTGGAATGGCGATTGCTCGCCTTCGAATCGGCAAGCTATCGATGCAGGCGCGTCCACCAAAGACGCGCTTCTATCTGCGTATGCAGGTGGCTAAACGAATGACGTAAATGTATTAACAAGCGCGTCTTCGTCGTCGTCGTCGTCGCCATGCTCATTAAGACGAGAATGCAGAGAGTCAGCGTTAACGAAATTTACGAAGCAAGCCGCCAGTAACGAGTTCGAAGCCGATATCCATTAAGACCGAAGAGAACGTCGAAAGTTTTAATCCTGCGTAACGTTGCCTTCGTCTTTGCGAGCACTGGTCGTGTCATAAATTAAACCATCTCCTCTCCTGGACCGCGATGCGTTCGCACGCCGCCACCGAAGAATAATTATTTTTCTTGTATCGTCGTAACAACGGCACGTAAAGGGTGAAAGGCGATAATTCATTTCCGAACCGTCGAAAATCAATTATATTCTTTCTAATTACGGAAAAAATGCAATCTCTGCACGTAAACGTCAAAGATAAAACAAATATCTATATTAATGATCTGCGAGAGAATGAGATTAATGGATTGCGAGATAAAATAAGGACACTCGATACAATGAAGCAACGAGGTACGTTATTAAAAGTGTACGATGAATTCGATGCTCGAAATCCCACGAAGATGCGTAATTTTCCGTCGATGACTTCGCTTGCACGCCAACGATGAATTCGTTCGGTTAAGAAAATGCATTTCCGTACGACGTACGATCGTCAGAAGTAAAACGAAGAGCGTCGTTAATTTTAACGGAGGACGAATTTGACATAGGAAGCACGTGTGGAATATTCGGCGCTCACAGTCGTCGTAAGAATAACGACTAATTTACAACAGTGTTTACCTGCTTCGTGACGTTTGTACGTCGAAGAAAGACGACGAGGACGATGACAGCGCGACGACGACCACGACAACGACGATAAGAAGGAAGAATAAGAACGGACGGTTTAAACGGCTTTTACGAAACTGGTTTCAGCAATCGTACGATTCCAAACCAAATGTGTTATTAAGGGGAACGAAAAAAAAGGTGGCCTGCGTTTCTCGCGCCGACTTCCATTATCGCCACTTTATTTCGCCTAATGCCCGTACAATGGTGAACGAAAATGGGAGATAACGAAAAAAAGGCACGACGAAAGAAACGCGTTACTTCGTCTACTCGAACGTCCGTTGCAGGTGTCTATCAATTTTACGCGGAATTAACGTACGTGCATTCATAGCGATGCCTCATTATCGTGGCAGCTGATAACAGTGCTTCTGTCATTAACGCCGATAAATTGTATCGCAGCGGGAAAAGTAGTAAAATCGGTGATTGTACTTACAGTGGAAAATACCGAGCGTGTTCAGCCTCATGTACAAATTTATTAAAATTATAAAATTATAAAAATACTCGTGCACAATTTCCCATATTCTTACGATCTCTCAAGTTTTTCCATTTTCGTTCGGATTGGAGACAATTTTTTTCTTACTTCGAAACCAATAATTCTAATCGGTCGGTGTTTATGTTCTATTGATTTAGATGTCTTCAAAGAACATACGATTTCTAGGTAATTACAAGTTTGTTAGATCCTTCGTGTTTCTCGAACTACAGGAAATGGTACGTGATTTAAACAATTTAAAAATAAATTAAATTATTGCCACGTAGATATGTACGTTTAAGTGCGGTGCGATACAGAGGCGTTTCAAAAATCGATAAATACGGAATAAAAAAATTCGATAAACACCGTTCGAGTATGTCACTATGATGATATTCCGACGGAACTCGAATTGTATACAGGTCCACGTGCACGCAAGTAGAAGGTAAAAAGGAAAAACGGCTGACTTAAAAGCGGAGAGCCGATAGATTTGACATACTCCGTATCCGCTCGGTCGACAATTTACGAGCTGGTATTTTTTTTTTCCTTCGTTGCCTCGTATCTGTTCAAAGATCGGGCTATAATGAGGTTTAACGATCGACTCGAGAGCATGTTGACGCGCAGCAAGCACTTCACGAGACGGGCGAAAAATGAATACGTGATTCAAGGCGCGCGTGCACGCTACACTTTCGTCGGAAGAAAAATAGTACACGGAATTGATACTAACGTAGATAGGTACGTTGATTGGCGCCTATCACGATTTCTGATTGTCTTCCTGCGATTTCGCGTGCTCCGTCAACGAACGATCATTGTTTCTCAGTTATAAATTTATAGCGGAAAGTCGTACAAGAATTCTAACCGCTGTAAAAATAAAACGAAATGTGAAAAACGACGAATAAAAAAAAAAATATTCTAAGATCGAAGAAGGCAAAGGAAAAGAAAGGAAATTCGTCGAATAAACAATGCATGTGAATTAAACGAAGTGGAAAACGAAACGAACGCGTTTAACGCGAGGAACTTCCACGAGAGAGGGAGAGAGAGAGAGAGAGAGAGAGAGAAACGAAGAAGATAGGCAGCGATTGTTCGATCACTTATGAAAAGACAGAGGAGTCGAAAGAGCGCGTATCGCGGCCGAGGACGGAAACGAGAAAGACGAACTCGCACGGACGAATGAGAGGGGCGAGAGAGCGAGTTGGAGCGAAGAAAATAGGAAGGAGAAGAAAAGGAAAGGGAAGAGAGGAGAGAAGAGAGGAGAAGACACGGAACTCGGCGTAACAACGGTGGGGTCGAAGCAAGTACGAGGAAACGCGTGGAAGCGAGACGGCTAGACTAGGAACGGAGGGCGGAAGAAGGCGACAAGACGCGGGGGCTGAAAAAGTAGATAATGTTCGCCTATAAGCAGACGAGGAGTTGGAGAGAAGGAGAAAGGAAGGCGTTGCCTTAGCAGCGCTTCGTTCGTTCGCCGGCAGATGTCGAGCTTACGCGGTCCCAAGTCGGGTTCTGCCCCAAACGGTGGGGCAATTCGAGGGGCATGTCCAGAAAGGATCGACGCCCCGTAACGCCCATCGCCGGCCCTCCTGCCGTTTTCTCACCACAGAAGCTCCGCGGCAACCAACTGGACAACCAGGCACGGCTTCACGGATGCACGAAGCCGCCACATCGACGGCTCCGTCGAAACTCGCGTCTACCAGCGGAGTTCGTCGTAGCCTTCAACGTTTCTCAACGTTCCTTACCCTGGAGCAGCGTAACGCGACAACGTCCTTCGTCGCGCGGTCCACCGTGTCGAAACCTGTTCCATCAGGACGTGTGCAGTGCGCGCTAACGTCACTTTCGTGTCACGAGGTATCCTCCATGGGTACCGATCACCGTCGGAACACGAACACAGAGTGAGAGTGCGTTGTTCCTATTCGGTTCTCCAACTACTGGGTCGATATCAAGGAACGACTCAGCGTCGTTCGCGAGCTACGGGTCTTCGGCTTTCGTCGTCGGCTTCACGAATGTTGCCGCTAATATCACGACGTTCGATCCGATCGCTTCCATCGACGAGAAACGAGCATGGATTGAGAACAAAGATGGATTGGATAGAGCGGGGGTGCCCGAAACGAGTAGACGACTGCCCGTCGGACTGGGAGTGGTCGATGGCGTAGCTCGACGTATGACGAGGGCAATCGCGCCGCGTAGATGCGAGAATCTCGACCGGTCAGAGTGAGAATTTTCGATCCTCGTCCCTTTCGTCCTCGTCGCGTCGCGACATGAACGCGTACCTGGCGAACGAGTGTTGACTCGCCGATGAGTCCAGATTCCCATAAAGATGAAGGGATTCGCGATGGTCTCAGGTAAGAAGCGCGTCCGTTACGCGTACCTCGACCCGCGAAACGGCGGATCCACGGACTGATCTCGAGGACTGATCCAACGATCGGAGGACCGGGAAGCCTCGATGAAAGATGTCGAGCACGCCGCCGGAATCGTCATCGGGCCTGGACTCTGCGGATCTTCACGACATGAGGCAGAACCAGCAGCTGGCCTCCCGGCTGAATCACGAGGCCGACGAGGCGGAGAGACGGGATCAGTCGCGCGAGGACAACTGCAACAACGCGGAGAGCGACTGCGAGAGCGACACCAGCGAGGTCCTCAGCGTCGGCAGCGAACCTACGCCCACGAGCGTGGTGGGTCTGCGCGTTTGCGGAACCATCAGATACGATCAGGAGTTGGCGAGCAGTCGGGGTGACTTTCGAGAGGAGGAGAACACGAGGACGTCGGCAACCCCGTCTCCATCGAGCTCGACGAGTTGCAACGACTCGTACTATCATCGAGCTCACGGTAGTCACGTCCCAGCGGCCAGTCCTCCGGGATACAGTCAGGCACCGTCTTCCCCCGCGGCCTCCTCCGTCAGGTCACCCGCGTCCTCCTCGGCGACAGCGTCTTCACCTGGCAGGGCCGAGGCCAGTCAGGACGCCATCGTTCCCAGGTATCAGGCAGCTCATCAGCAGCAACACCTTCTTCCTCGATACGCGTCCAGGGAGTCGGACATGCCGGAATACTCGGCGCGCGTTCAGCACGGCCTGACCCACGAGATCGTCTATCCGAGCGTCGAAAGGTTGCATCGCACGCCTATAAGCGTGCCTCTGGTGACGAGGCTGTCGTTGTCACCGCCGTCGGCGATGACGGTAGCCAATCTGCAGACGACAACGCCGATTCTTCATCCGACCGCCTGCAGAGATCCCCGTGAAACCACCGCGTTGATGCCGCATCCGGGCCAGCATCCGGGCCAGCATCTGCACCACACCAATACCCACGCGCATTTGCATCAAACTTCTCAGGTGCAACACGTCCCTGCCAACTCTATCCACCAGCATAGGCTCTCGGTCAGCAAGATCCTGCAAAGGGATTCCAGTAGTCCGTCGTCTCCGCCCAGCGGCAGAGACGAGAACGGTAGGACCGTCGCTACTAGCAACGGGATCCAGAACAATGTCGGCTTCGGTACGACGACCAGCAACAACAGCAACGGCAATCATCATCATAACAATCATAACAACAATAATAACAACAACAACAACAACAATAATAACCTTCAGCATCAAGCAGGGTTAAAGTTCAGCATAGATAATATATTGAAGGCAGACTTTGGTAGAAGGATCACGGATCCGATATCCCTGAAAAAGTCCAGACCCAAGAAGGCAGCCTCGAGGCCCATCGACCTCACTAAGGACTTTTTGGAATCCTCGTCGGAGGGATCCGAAAGGAGTAGCTCGGAAACCACCACGACCAATACCTCGCCAACTGGCGCCTCGACTGGCAATTCCGCATCGGGGACTCCGGCACCAAGCGCGACGGATCCTGGCAAACCAATGATGTGGCCGGCCTGGGTCTACTGCACCAGATACTCCGACAGGCCATCCTCCGGTAAGTTTGTCGTCTTTGTTCATCCACGGAGGAAATCTCACGGAGTTTTCGTTAGGAGTTCTTCGCGATCTAGCAAAGCAAACGTCTTGTTCGCGATATAATTGAAACGAATCACTCGAACCGTCGAAAATGTAGTCCTCGTCAGTCAGGATTAAACGCGATTGAGAATGGATCGCGCGGAGATTTCTCAACCGAGTTATACGCGGTGCCAATTGAAATTGTTTTGCAATTAGTACGCGGCTACTGTTACTAGGATTCGTATGATCTCGTTCCTGAGATTCGTGTAATTTCGTTCTTAATCTCGATCGTTCCCCTTTTTCCATGCCACTTAATTAACGATTATCTACCGTCGAAAAGGACGTGGTGGTTATTACACGGTTCTCGTGCCTTAAAATGAATGGATGATCCTCACGGACGACACGAGGAAACGCGTAATCACTTCGCACCACGGTGGAGTGCCAATTTGATGAATAGTAGAAATGTTTCTTCGCGTCTTTCGTCTGACGTACGCATATTGTCAGTGAACAATCGTTAAGCGCTTCGAAAAATAGTCACTCTCTTGGCAATAAATCAATAAAGATACGATACTAAAAGTTTCCTTGCGTTGCGCGAGCGACGGCAACGAGTATTCGCCGCAATACGGTAGAGGACTGTGACGATGCCACGACGAATGGATTCCCTTTACTTTGCGATACGAATCGACTTGAATCGACGAATCAATATTTTCGATTTTCCGTGTAATCTCGAGCATCGATCGATGCGCGTACGATCGTACGTCGTGACGATTTCGATGACTGTCCGATCATCGACCGATAGTTAGATATCTTCATCCGGTATTTGAAGGATTCACCACGAACGATGACCAACGAAACCGAAATCTCCGAAGTTCGCTGGTCTCGTACGTAATTCCAAATCGACATATTTGCAGTGTATCGATTGCACCTTAGCCAGTTCGATGATTTCAGCCCGTCATTCTCTTGTCTGCGACAACTGCAACGTTGCTGTTACTACTTGCTGTAACCGTTATTACGAGCTGCAGGCATCGCAGATTCACGTTCCTGCAATTAAAAATTTATTACATTCCGAAGTAGACTGCGTCGTAAACCATAGCCGTATCCGCAGACTTTTTAAACGATTCGGCAAACTTCTAAATTGCTATTTCGTCGTCGTGAACGAAAGATAGCTGATAAAAAAAAAGGACGATTATCCATTTGTATTCCTCGACCACCATGAAACTACGAACTCCGCGTACCGAACGATCGACCTCATCTTTCGTAGGGGCATCGACGATATCGTATCGGAAACTTCAGCAAAATGTATTCGAAGTTCGAACCGAAGTAGCCGCGCACGTATTTACCTAGGTAAATACGTTCCTCTACTGCAAACGCTGACACGGGGCTCTGGCGACTGGACAGCCGCGCGCTTCTTCTTATCGCGTTCCAACAACGCGTAACGGCGCGCTGCTACCGGTGCTCGACTACTTGCAAAACGATCGCGTTAACGCGTCAACGATAAAACTTGATCACTGTAATTGTACCTAATTCGCTGCCGTGGCGCTTCAAGTTCACCGATATCGTCCGCACCGAGCGTGGGTACCTGTGATTCACTCGCGAGCACTCGTACCGCATGAGCGTAAGGGTCGAGCCTATTTCCTTCCTGTTTTATCGTTGTTATTGCCGTCGCTGATGTCGACGTCGCCTTATTTCGAGCGTCGCGTGCGCAAATGCTCGATCCAGCCATCGAAGCCGGTCGTTTCTAACCTACGAACGAACAGAAGTATACGGTTGGCCTAAGCGATTAGCTAGGAGAACTATTAACGATCGTGGTTCCGTTCGAAGCGCACTCGCGTAATGAGAAGTCTTGTTGAATCGACCGTGGTTGGGACTTCTCTCTCTTTTCTTCTTTTTATTTTTCTTTCTCTCTTTCTCTCGATGGCACTTAATCCGAGGAAAATCATTCGCGATATCACGCAACATTGACTCAATGCCTCTGCAATTGCAATTTCGTCAAAAATCCCACAGCTTTCCGCGGAGTTACGATAAAGATCGTTCCTCGTGAATACGTATGTATTGTATATTTTTACGCGTTACGCGACAGTACAGGCGTAGAGGAGCGCAGTGATTTCAGACGGCAGCACGTGGGCGTTTGCTGACCCTTTGACTCGTAAGTTTGCGGAACGAATGAACTGGGGATCGCCAAACTTCCTTTCTATCTCGGCTCTATTCGCTTATTCCACCCTCTATCTCCCATGTAATGAAAGGTTACGCCTTGGGACATACTGCGACTACTTGCTTGCTTTCTCGTTGCTTGCTCAGCTATCTATGTAAGGAGTTATCCGAGTTATCGAATGTCCGGGCAGAGGGACAAGTTCGATTCGATTTAACGAAACGAAGCTGATTATTTGAAGACAGATATGGCGTTCATCCGAGAATTTTGCGGAGCGATTGTTGACAAATAATTCGATGAAAGTAACTACAATAACTTCTTTAACGATAATTTTATCTCGGTTCTATGTAGGATTATTAATTTAATTATGGGATTTATGCATAATATGGTACGATTAAACTTAACAATTAAATTAGATTTGACAGAGCTTCTCAATATTTCTTGTCTTACTTTTTGGAAAAACTTGGACCTGACTCGGTACACACTTGGGATTCGGTACTCAGTTTTGCTTAAAATTCTGTCAAGATCGATCGGATTTAATTCTATCTCTCATATTCAACAATTTCAAATTTCATTTCAAAATTCTACATTCGAGACATTGAAACATTCGGTCTCTCTTTTCCTTGGACATCGTCGATACCTATACTGACGCTGAGAATCTAGAAAAAACCTCTGCGAGCCTCGCAAAACGATAAAGCGTAATATTTGGACGATCAACGAACAAGAAAATAACGTATACAAGGTTTTTTCATTTTAATCGATTCAATCGTGCTCATGACGCTCTTTCTCACGAGTGATCGGATATTTCAAGCAACTCGAATCGCAAGTAACGAAGGAATAAAAAGGAAAAGCGATGCCAATCGTCGCACGCTGATTTCGAATCCAAGGCGATGCGCTAATCACCTTTCGAAAAACATCGTGAAAATAACGACGATCTTGGATCAGATCACGGAACGGGGTAAGTTGCGAGATAGCTGAGAGGCACGAAACGTAGCTACGTAGGAAGATAGAGCGGTACGAGGTCCATTCGCGGAAAGTTATCGCTAATTACTTTTCACGAGTGGATGTGCCGTACGTAGCAGTGATTTTCCGTTAACGTTGCGTCGAATCGGTGCCACGGGAGTCGCTGTCAGAAACGGCCGTAGCTACGGCGAGTTGACTTACTCCAAACGAGTTACGAATCCCGCAATCGAGATTTCCACAGCTCGGTCTCTAATATATTTTTTTCTTGCCTATTTATAGTTCGAATGTTTCGAAGTCGACGAAATGAATTCGATAGTCTCGTGAATTTAAGAATTAAAATCAGAGAAGAGCATCGAGTAGCATCGTGCGTCCTTAGCAAAAAAAAAATAACGTTTTAAATCACAAACGATTCACGGACTTCGCGATGACGCAAAGTCGTTGCTCCCGACGAAAGATTCGAATTATTTCAGTGGCAACCTTTTCGAGCTTGTTTGTCGTTCGATCGTTCGCGGTTGTCAGGCGCGTCTAAGCGTAAACGCTTATCGCTCGTAAAGCGCGACGTCGCTAGGAACCGCGCGCGTAACAAGTGGACGTTTCACCGAATTATGGCGTTCCTACGTGTCATCGTACTAATGAGAAAACCTCGCGTTCCCCGACAATCCACGATCCACGCTAGAAACGACGGAGTTATTCGAAGCATCTCTATAGAATGTAAATTAGTCGAAATCGAAACATTAGATCTTGCTTTACACGACAACGTTTCTTCGTTCCTTCTATCAATTCGTCTAGGATCGCTGAATTTCTTACTCGTATCTATTCTTTCAATACAAGGAATTACCTGTACTCCGTTGAAACATTAAACGCAATCATATTCGTGCAAAACGTTAATATTTGAAGTTAAACGAGAGATTAAAATCCAATTAAAATCCAATCAAAAGTTTCGATTGAAATCTTGAATAAAACGTTAGAAGATACGCTTATCGATCGTTTTAATGTCCTTCCAGACTTTCCTCTACTGCAAATACACACACACACACATACACACGTTTAGAACTCCTTAATCGAAAGTAAGTTCTTTGTACGACCTCTGGTACGCGGCGCGATAATTTTATATTAACGGTTACTGAATTATAACCGTTGATTGTTTCTTATCGATGAAGCAAGACCTCCTCGGAAACTGTGCTCGGACGTTACGTCGGCCATGTTCTAAGATTGACGATCGAGCGTCGCGGTAAGAAAGAAACGTCGGCTGCATCGAATAAAATTCAATGGATGTCACGCGCGCAATAACTCCTAATGCAGCAGTAGAAAACGTTTCCTCTTTTCTCGCGGAATGACGCATCCATACAAGTACGTATCTGGCGCGTTTCCCTTTATTACGGTCTAACCCAACCTTAACCGATCGCTTTCGCGGTTAAGCGAAAAAAGAACTATTCTTGCGACCTCGAAGAATTTTTCTCTAGCGATGGAATAATTTTTTTTTTCATCGTCCAATCGATGCCCTACCGCAGTTACTTACGAAGAGAATCGTTATTTGGTCCGATCCAAAAGCGAAACGAATTGCGTTCCCGTATAAAAGAAATCAGGTACGTAAGAAAATAAAAAGGAAAGAAAAAGATTTCTTCGAAATACGATATTATATAGTTTTCACAGAGAAGACCGCGCAGATTGCAAATCTCCTTTGAATCTCGAACAAAACGACATCGCGAGCGAATACTTCCACAACGTATACAATTTCCTTCTAACTCTAAAAAAATTAATTCGTATCCAAGGTGAAACGTACCATCTTGATCTTGGGAGATTCCATTTTGCCTCGGACGAACGATCGAGCAAGCAGGTAGACGACGCGATTGCCGCGGAGGCCTTGATCCAACCGAGGAAAGCGCATCGTCGCGACGCCAGGAGCATGGCGCTAGAATACGACATGGAGCTCCTCGGCTATTATTATCGGCTCCCTGTCGCAAATAGGATCGACAGGATTCGTTGCATGATCACCGAAGGATCGACTAGGATCCAATAAAAATGGAGACGCGACGGGACGTTCCGCGGCGATAAATCAGTGCCTAACCGAAGGCTCTCCCGATGCGATATAAAGAGACGTTAATTCACGGAGCTGGTTCTCCGCCCCATCTCTCTCCTCCATCTTCTTAGCTCGCAGCGGTAATCTCGATCGATCTAATAGGAAAACTGGATAGGTACAATGGCAGACACGTAGAAACGGAGCGAAGTGGCTCGTGTTCCATATCGGGCCGGTCTCGTGGGATCCATCAATCTTATTAAGGTTAAATCGAAGGTGGCTCTCGTTCGCCGCGGTTGAACACGATAACAAACCCGACTGGGAGGCACGCACCGTCCAATGGTACGTGTCCTGCTGTCGCGACGGTGCCACCGCGCTCCTTGTCCACGACTATAGCCTAGAGGCGGTTACAGAAGCTATCAATGGCTTCCGTTCGTTCCAGATATCCGTTGGGTCTTTTCGACGCGTCGAGAACTTGCGCGGAATTATCGATTCCCTCCGTGAGAAGCCAATGGTATCGTTACGCCTTTGTGCCTACGTCTGATATTCCCACTCGCGGTACCTGTTCGCGTCTCTACCACTATCCGCGTGTCCAGGTAGCTAGATAGGCCCGTGCGAGCGGGAAGAGACGCCCTGTCGCGCCGGTCCGCTCCTACGCGGGCCCAAAGACGAAAGGAGAGCGTTGCGCGCTCGAAAGGAGGTCGAGCGAGCGACGAGGACGCCGATGGTCTTCGCCTTCCTTCCGAAAGCCTTTCCGCCGGACGATTAAACCGGTGAGCCGCCAACGACGCGCTTCGCCTCTCGCCGCGATAAAAAAGAATCGCCGATTCGTTTCGTTCGGTAGGAGCGAGTTAGGAGCGAGTTCGTCGATTGCCGCTGCAAAAAGTCCGACGCGAGAGCGAGGGAGAGGTCCGATCGGGTTCGATTGAAACGTATCGACCGTTAACGTGAATTTGATAAGTCAAAATCGTCGAAGACGCGCGAAGATTCTCCGCGGTGTCGCGTTTGCGAAATCTAAATCGAAAGGCTAGCAAGAAGGTAAATTTATTCGATTACAATGTGTAAATCGCTTCACGGACGAATAGTTTTACCGCGAATTTTTCGATCGACTCCGCTGTAGCGAAGTCACGTACGAGATCGAAGAGAAGACGTCTCGAGATTTAGACGTTAAAAGATGGCAAGAAATTGTCGAAATTGGGCCAGAGAAGTTTGTTCGAAATATTTCGTAGAAAAATAGCAGCGTTGTTGAACGTTAAATGAATACGCAGTCAATTACCGATGGCTCCTACGTAAGTTCCAAAGTCGTTTCGTCATTAGATCGAAATCGTTCCTAACGACGTATTAATGAGCCTCGCAATTATCATTCTTGTAGGAGAATCAGCGTTGTTGCGCTACCGGCGTTGCCTCTGCCTGCGTATTATCGTACGTGCCCCGAGGTCCCCTTGCCCTCCTCGCCCTCCCACCAGCATCCGGACGACTGCAGGCGCAGCTTCTGCCTCTGCCCCCTGCTTTTTTGCACAACTGCCATAGAAAATTGGATGCGCGCGTGCGCGACTCTCTTACGCCGTCGATTTTGCAAGGAGAAACAGAGATTCGATGCGAGACACGTCGTTACATGCCTCCGAGTTTAAACGCGTCGTTTAAAGCCGGCCGCTCGCAACGAGGAGACCGTTTCGCGCTCGTGTATGACAAATTATTATCATCGTCCTTATTTTCATTTCTTTTTATCTCGGCGCGTTCGGAGATATAAACCATCCCGTGGCTCCTTCTTCTTCCACGCGATAACAACCGTAATAACGATTAAGTTTTATCGTTTCATCTCGATCCTCCTTATTATAAGTATTTCGATCGTTTTTACCACATTGTGCGGAACGACGATGGCGACTGCCACGATCTTCGTTATCGTACCTCGTATTCTTCCTTCTCCTTCACTTTTTCTTATCCCTACGAGAGGGAAAAATCCTTGATATTTTATCGCTCTTAATCCTTCTCGATTAAGCGTCTGGACACGGCGAAACTGACATACGAGAGAGACCATAGATTCGCCAAACCAGATGTTACGTAAACTCGGAAACTGAGATATTTTTGATCCTAACGCTTTCGCTTGCTCGCGGTGCGTTATGTAAATCGTACGGTGCTCGGGAAATTTGGGAAGTAGTCGAAGCGTCTTTAAGTGACGACGCCGAGTACGTCGAAATCGGCTGGAAATTACGAAATTTCCAGCATTTTTAACGATCAACGATCAATGTTAACGCGATTGCTCTTGGACTTAAAAGAATCGTCAGGCAAATATCGGATTATAAGCGTTCGATTTAGCAGAACCGTTTCTGCAACACGGTTAAACGACGTCGTTTGTTCACGAAGGAAAAGGCGAGTCGTGACGAGCGTGTTTTACGAAATTGTGAGTTATCGCTCTGTCAAAGGAGCTTGTCAAAATGCCTCGTGGCTGAGGATGTTTTTTCATCGGAATAACACTCCGTTTACGTTGAAAAATGGCTCGTTATCTATCCATCACCGACGACGCGTTTTAAATTATACCGATCGTTAAGTTATTATTTTATTATCGTCGCGATCGTCTCCGTTATCGCCGTGGCTCCTAAATATTATCACGCCTTTGTATTCACGAGCAAATAGACATACTATATGATGGAGTAAGGACCGCGCTTCGTTAATTGCGCGATGATTCATGATCGATAGTATTGCCATTTCTGAATCAATGCGATTTTATTGTCGACTTGAACTTTGCTTCTTGCCGAGTCGAAGGAAACGCAACTCGGAAGGCTCGTGATTTCTTCATTTTCATGGAAAGAAAATTTTAAGTACGAATTATTTAAATCGATATTCTAACAATTGTAAACTTACTCGCTCTTAGCGAACTTGTAATTATTGTCGGATAAAGCGCGTATTTAAAATGGTGTCATTTTGGAATGGAAAATTATTCGTGAATGAAAAATGTATAAATCGTGACTTTCTAAGATCGATTGGCTTCTTAAATGGATTCGAATAAGAACTGTGAGCGACAACTTTCATTCTTCGGATTCCAATTACGACACATACCGATGCTCTTTGATCGGGCAAGTCCATCCTAGATACCTTTGATGCGTCTTTCGTGCGCATTTTCCAAGAATGAACGTAATACGCGCCACAGACCGCGAAGTTACACTCGATGCCCAACGTTTGAACTTTCTTTCGCCGATAGGAAAATGTCAGGTCCGTTAAGTCGGCATTGTTTCACCGTTGCAGCGAGTCATTGTTATCGAGATTCTCGCCCTCTTACGTTCGCTTTTTAGCTTCTCGAAGGAAGCGTTTTCACAGATTCTAAATTAAAGCCGTATCGTTCAAGGTACGATTCCAACAGCGCCATCGCGTTCTCTCTTAACTCTAATATTTCTTGGCGTCTCACTGACGAAGTACAAAGATAACGAGCACCGATCGTTCCGTCGTTCACTTTCGTATTTTTCACGCTACCAGCGAAAGTTTCCTTTCGAACGATTTCCCCTAATTAATGTTTAATAACGTACTAGTCGCATCTTTTTCTTTTTCTTTCGAATTTTTTCTGGATTCGTTTATCGTTTCAACGAATTAAAACGATCGTTTTTACTTTGTATCGTAGAATTCTCCGTTTCGACGTTATATGAGCCGTTCAGTGCGCACAGCGATTAACTCCACTTTTTGAAAAATCTTAAATTC
>JAITYT010000560.1:200859-217120 GCA_025433975.1 Liostenogaster flavolineata | reverse complement strand
TCTCTCTCTCTCTCTCTCTCTCTCTCTCTCTCTCTCTCTCTCTCTCTCTCTCTCTCTCTCTCATCGAAGTGCGATGTTAACCGTTAACCGTGCTTCTCGATTTTCAAATACATACCTATTTCCGTCGCTGCCACCTTACCTCAAATGCAATGCGCTCTTAAATCTTCGTTCTTCCTGTCCCCTCGCTCACAACGCGAGACCCTTTTATCGTTCGAAGGGAAAATAAGACCGGACGTAAATTACAACCGCCTTTCTACTTTTCTCGCGTACGAGACGTCGTCGTTCCCAATTTCGACGCTTCCGACGCTTTCGCACGACGACGAAACGACGAGGATCCTTTTTCACGATCTTTCATCGAACTCGTTTGCATCGCGTCATCGCGATTTTATTAACACTCGTGTATGCGTTTGCGTTCTACACCACCGAGTGTTTTACTTCTGTGAAACGCCAGTCGGTCGATACGTAAAATAAAAAAATCGTGTCGATCGAATCTCTCCTATTGTCACGCGCAAGGTAGTCGAAAAGCAACTTCGACTCCGTGTAAGAATAAAATTTCGAGATGTTATAAAATCATTTTTACGAATGTAACGTATCTTGATATGAAAAACGAAGCTCAGGATTTCGAAGAAGGAAAATTCGGTTCTTTCTGCTAGTAGACCGATGCTGCGATTGACGTAAAAAAAAATCTGTAAAAATTACTACGTTATTTATTTATTATACGTTATTTATTATTACGTACGTATATTACTACGTAGTATTAGAGGTATTAGCTTAGACATCGCCTACTTCCCAGCCTTCCACGGGCATTCGACGACGAGCATAAATTCTCGTCTCGTTTCTACCGAGTTTACGAGGACGTATCGAAACACCTGTTTTAAGGAAAGGCCGGCCAATGGCGGCGTGTCCCTGAATAGGTAGCAATTGCCTCTAAATGGACATCGATGTTAGGGAAGGACGGAAGAAACCGAGCGATCGCGTCGGCCGATCGACCACGAATGGGAAAGAAAATCGAAGGACGAATGGACGCGAGGCGCGCATCCATATGTCATCTTCGAGCGCGACCAGATGACCGGAAGCTAGACTCGTACGACCACGCACGTCCATTCTCGAAACGCGTGGAGCGATCGTGAAGTTACGTACGCGTATAATTCGATGTCTGGTTTTATCGAACCTACCGACGACTTTTAAGTGGATATCGTCGGCCAACGGACGATTATCGAAAGACAGGTTCGATTGATCTTCTCGTTAGCGCTGGGCAATCGGGATGATTCACCGGATGCAACGATTTTACGCATCTCGATCCGATCGAGGTATCGGGTTGAGTAATGAATAATTTCGTACGAGTAGGACGAATTTCAGACGAAGATGGCATCCATTAGTTCCGACTAGCGGTATTTACTCGCTAAATACGAGATCATTTCTTGTTTGCGAGCGAAGGCGATCGTGAAATTACGATTTTATGCCTCTCGTCGATAAGATCGGATCGAGAGGCATAAATTGGTGTGCAAGCGCAAGAATTGGAATGCAACGATTTCTTTTCTTTTTCAGAGCGTAAACGTAGAGCGTTAAATCGATGGCGGTTCTCTCTCGTCTTAATCGGTGCTTCGAGTAAAATTGTGATGGATCGAGTAAGGGCTTAATGTCAACGCGAGCAAAGTAAGATCAACGCGGCAGACGTCTTAAAGCGTATAAGAGAAGTCGAGTCGATCGTTTCGTAGAATTACGGCGGACGTTAATTCGTCCAGACATTAGAATTTGGACGAGGTAGAAACGATATTCGTGAGAATCGACGTCTTAACGGACGGAGGAACGCTCGTCTCCATGAAATCACTGTCGATTATACGAACGGAGTTCCCAACATTCGACTCGATCGTCGAAACCGGATGGAAATCACAATCGAGGAACGGCCTGTTTCTCTACAATAATTTCCCTCGGGATACATTTTCTTTTGTTCCTAAAAAAAAAAAACTAGTACGCGTTTAAATCCATTTCGAAAAGTGGAGGAGGTAAAAAATTTCGAGGAAATCCTGAAAGGTTGAAACGAGGAGTGGCCTTCCTCCCGTGGCAGAGAACGCGTGTCCGCGGACAAGAAACTCGCTACGATTGCAGGGAAATTTTTTCCGTTCCTTATCGGGTAAAATAACGAGATTTTGACGAGCGGTAGGCGACCGATCGATGCTCACCGATATGGCGGCGGCTCTCGCGCTCCGCCACGTGTAATACACGTCCGTTTATGCTGTCCTCGCGAACGTTACAATTGTAGAACAAGCGTGTCGAACGACGGACTTCGTGTACTCGCGATCGCGCGTTCTCACGCGCGCGTACCTACAAATACAACCGCGGAAGAGCTTGAGAGAGAGAGAGAGAGACGGAGGGAAGGAGAGGGGGGAAGAGGGAATGCGAGAGAGCCGCAAACGCAAAGAGAAACGAACTCACACACGCGAAATCGACACGAAGACGACGAACGCGTTCTTCGTCATACGTTAGAATTAATTAAGTGTGTTTAATTAAACTCGTTGCTCCCGTTTTATACGTCTCCGTCGCCTTCCTCTCCTCTATTCTACGTCCCTTCTTCCGCCTCGCCTCTCCTCCTCCTCCTCCTACTCCTCCAGGCTTCTCTCGAACGCTCGTAGCCGCACGTGCATTCTCCCTTTCCTTCTCTCATTTTCTCCCGTTTGGTCGTTCGACTTAGAAGTGCTAATGGTTCCAGGTTCGATTCCAGGTATGGCTGGAATTTCTACCGCGAGCGGCGGACAGTCATTTGCCAGGCCGTCAAGCCGAACGAACGACGGGACTCCACCGGCTTTGACTGACGACCACGAACGCGTTTCGCTTCCACGTATTTACCTTTACGACGAGGGGAAACGAAGAATGCGAAATAAGAGTTTCGCCGTGGTCGAGACGATAGTCCTTCGATAAGGATCGTTCTCCAAGCTTTTCCGTCTCGGTGGTAATTCTCTTCTGTTTACAATAGTTCGACGGGAGCCCGAGCGACAGAGAAGACGAGAGAAAAGAGATCGACCTTTAAAGATGTATCGCGATGACGATGACAACGAGCGTTCTCGACGAACGTATCATCGATGCGATGAAGTCACGAATATTTTCGACACCGAATAACAACCCAGTCTCCAATGAAATCTGAGAGAAAAATAGGTTAAAAGAGGTATCGAATTTGGATCTTTAGCACGTCGACTGTCATGACAGCCATATTTGGATGGTGCATAATCATTCGATCAAATTTCGGCGTCCATTTTTGCGACTGAAAAATTTAGCGCGTTTCTCGGTATTTTAGGGTACAAATTTTCGACGATGCATCGTTATGCTCGATCACTATCGTACGATGGAATACACGTGGATCGTTGAACGAACGCAATGAAGTTACGAATCTTTCATCGATCGTTAGACGAACGTACGTGATGCGAGAAAATCAGGAATCTTCGGACAACGAACGACAGCCGCGTCCCTAACGGAATCTCGATTCATCGAATCCTCGACCTCGATGATCGCGTTACGTTCCGTCATTTTTCAAAGGAAGAATATATGAATTTTAAAGCGACCTTCGAAGTTCCTCGAAGAAATCTAGCAACGCGTTCCGCGATCGATCGATCGATCGCCGTCACGATAAAATCACCGACTGATGTATCAAAATCAATCTCGATCGTGATGATTCATCCGTCACCGAGTTTAATTCCGGCCATCGATCAGATCCAATCGTCGTGCAGCTCGCGCGTCCGTTCTCATACGCGAGAGAATCCATAACGAAATCGAACCTCCAGAAACGCGTTCGTGTTGCTCGCCTACGTCACCGTCTCTCCTCTCGTAGGTACGATAAGCGCATGTCGTCGGTTGCGAACGATCGATCGATAGGCTCCTAAACGAACATTCGCGCAACAACGTAGCGATGATTTCGCGGTCTTTGTGTTTGCACGCGTGTTCGTACTAACTCAGATATGTTCGTACTGATTCAAGCGTGTTCGTACTGATTCGAGCTTGTCTATATTGATTCAATTACGTTCCTATTGACTCCTGCATGTTAGTACTAACTCAGATGAGTTTTTACTGAATCACGCGTGTTCGTACTGATTCAAGCGTGTTGGTACTAACCGAGGCGTGATCGTACGATTTACGCGTGTTCATACTCATTCAAGCGTGTTCGTACTAAATCGGATATGTTCGTACTGATTCAAGCGTGTTTGTACTGACTCAGGCGTGTTCATACAATTCTTGCCCGTTCGTACTGATTCAAGCGTCAATTCTTAGGAGACGCAATGGCACCCGTTCGACTACCGAGGAGGGCGAAGAAAGAACGGCGAGGGGAGGATGATGAGAGCGAGTGCGTGTAAAAGGCAATCGGCTGTATTCGCTTATGGTTCGACATACCCAGCGCGACTGGCGTGCTTCCCTACCGCGAGCAACGCGAGAGTGCGTGCATCGGTGCATTGCGCGTGACCCCGGAGCGTCTCGGTGCATAGACGCCGAACTGCGCCGCGGAGGGTCGACGGTCGCTCGATCTCGAGCGTCTCGATCGATAGTCTCGAACCTCGTTTCGGGAATTTCCATCGAATTGCCCGATCCAAACGAACGTTTTAACAACGATAATTTATTTCTGACGATATCGATGTCTGATTACAAAAAGAAAATAATCGCAAAGTCGAGCGACATTTGATTCCGCGTTGTACGAAAACTAGGCGAGTCTCGATCGATAGAAAACCTTGTTTCGGAGACTTACATCGATTTGCTCAATCCAAACGAACATTTTAACGACGATGATTTATTTCTGTCGATATCGATGTCTGATTACAAAAAAAAACCCGCAAAATCGTGCGACATTCGAGTCCATCTCGTGCAAAACGGAAAAGCGTATCGATGAAAAAACGGAACGTCGCCTTGGTGCTTTCATCGACTTCGTTTAGCTCGAGAATTCGATTAAGCGGAAAACGCTTGGCCGATAACTTCGTAACGCGTAACGTATACGTTACGTCGGATGCAGATTTCTTATCTCGAAATAACGCGAAGGCGTAGACAAGACGCAAATATCGCGATATATACGTGGAAAGACAACGTGGGCTCGCATTTTTTTCGAAGCGCGTCTAAGAACGGCGCGAGTCTCGAAGCGATACCGTGAAACGCGCCGCTCTACCGAAGTTCGCCGTCCTAACGTTCGTGACTTCGTAGTCGATTTACGGAGAAGGCAGACTGCTAACGGCTGCCAGTAAGAGAAGTTCATCGACTTCCTTCACGCATCTCCGAGACTTTTACCGCCGACGATCGCCGACACAGATATCACGATCGAATGGACGTTACGAACGACTTCGTCGAAATTTCGTTCCCAGTCGGACCGAGCACTACGACGAGTTTCCTTCGAACGTCGAAGCTCCAACGATACGCAGAATCGTTTTACCCGTCGGTGGAGAGACGTCCATCGTTACTAGCTATCAAACGTTTCCTCTAAATACTGTCTCCTCCTATCTATCGACGGAGAATCGTCCATACCAAACGCTTACCGAACATTCCTGCAAGATCGATTTCTATCTATCGACGGAGAAATATCCACGTTTATCACCGGCAGTTTCCTCGTAATAATGTCTACCTTGTCGTTCGAGAGACGTTTAATCGTTTGATTCCAAGGGGTTTTGAAAAACACACTGTCGAAAAATGCCAAACAGCGCGATAGCGCTTCTTTTATTTTATGTCGTTTCCTGGCACGCTCTTTTTATTTTCTAATGTATTATTCCACTATCATTATAGTATCGTATCTATTTTAAAATGTATCATTTATATTAAAAGAAGGAGCTGTGCGATTTTCGGTTTATTTTTAATTTATTTATTATTTTATTATATTTTTATTATATATTTTTTCTTCAAAATCGGCACGAACTTTCCGGACAACCCAATATTTGCGTGAGTAAATCCGAGCGGGCGACTTGGACGGTCGGAGACGCACCATCTGTCGTGGAGAACGCTCGAAATGTGCTGGGTTTTCTCGACACGAAATCTGAACTGCGCGATCGCGCTGCTTGGCACTCGAACGGTTAAACTCGTTAGCAAGGTTTCTTCGCGACGATTCCCACCTATCGAAGAAAAGACTGCGATACGCGCTCGTTAAAGATGTCGTCGCGACCACCCAGGAAACGACTGGAACTTCGATTAAACGATAACGCGCTCGCGAGGAGAGGCGAGATTCGTCGTGGCTCGCGCGCAAGAGGAGGACCGATAAGACAGCGACGAGAAATCGGTCTCGAACGAGGTGCTCCGGGAGCCACGTTACGCGTTAACACGCTTCCTCGCGCCGTCGCTCGTTCCCAAGATGCATAAAGTAGCTGTTAACGGTCGCGCGGTCCGAACGCTCTAACGGCGATGCGGACACGCGAATAACGATAAAAGCCGAGCGAGCTCCGGGCTAAGGGAAAAAGTAACGAGAGATTTTACGGATAAGCTCGCGGTACCGACGCGCGCGATTATTACTTTGTAACGTTCGCCTAAGTAATTACGAAGGAGGGAGGAAGAAGGTGAGAAGGTGAGAAGGAAGGAAGGAAGGAAGGAAGGAAGGAAGGAAGGCGTTTGGCCCCTCTGCCTTCTCGCGATTTTCACTACGAGTGGAAGCAACTCGACGTAGGCACGAGCGGCATCACGGGAGGTGATGCGCCGCAACAGCACGCGGCTCGTTTAACGACGCGTGACATTATTGCACGAAGAAGGCCGAGAGGAGCCACCCGTCTAAATTGACTTTGTCCGAACGACGCGCCGTTACGAGCGCCGCGAGGCAAAGCGATGCGACGCGATGCGTCTGGAACCGAAACGCCAGTCGCTTTTCGAAGCTCTTGAACTTTTCCACGAAAGAAGTCGTTGAAGGAAGACTTTCTTTTTTACGAATCTTCTTTTGTGTAATGACAGGAGAAGGGAGAGGAGACCGAGATGCGAAAATTGAAATTGAAATCTTGAACGCATTGCTCGAAAGCAAGGACGATCGATAATGAATGATAGTCTCTCGTTTCTTCTTAAATTATTCGATGTTCGATTGTGTATCGTAAGATTGTAAAGTGGACTTAACTTAAATTTCATTTTACATTCTAATTTATACGGCATATAAATATGTGAAAACTCTCATTAAAATTGCTAGCTCGACATCAAATTGACGTAACTGAAAAATTGGCCCGAACTACTGGGAATGAGGAAAATTAATTTGCACCGCAAAGAGTTAAACGACGTCGACAATTGACTATCGTCTTTCCTGTCTCCTTAAATTATTCGATGTTCGATTTTACGTCGTAAAGTTGTGAAGTGGACGATGGCGATGGAATTACTAATACAATTTTTGTAAGGGGTTGTGATTTTTAGTTTCCGACGAACTCGAAGACACTCACGAAGTTCAAAACAAAACTACGAGTCTGAAAGCTTAAGGAAATAACTTCTTTCGAGCTGACAGTTTCAGATAGGCATTCTAGAAGAGGAAAAGTAAAAAAGGAGAGATCGAACGACACAGTAGCGATCAGAAAAGCCGAGAACTCGTGTTAACGCGTTTCGACGACGTCCGCAACGTCGAGGATCGCGCGAGCTTTGCTTTTCGCTTCTGACGATCGCTGTAAAATCCGATACGTCCCATTAATAAGGGGGCGCGCTCGTTAAAAGGTTCAACCGCGCAAGGCCGATATTATTTATCGCGAGTTGCGCGGTAAAGGGCGAAAGAACCACCGAGGAACGGAGAGAGAGAGAGAGAGAGAGAGAAAAAAAATGGCGGAGGGACTCCCTCGAAGTCGTGTCTTTGCGAAAGGCCGAAGGGCTCGAGTCGCGGCCGATGGGCAGGTTAATCATCATTAAGGCGGAAACTCGACGATTCCACGAAGCCACACCATGGATCCTGAGTAACGATCGCACGGGCGAACGGTCGTCGCATTAAGGCGAGTCCGCGTAAATTCGTGAACTCTTCGAAAGCGCGAGTCGTCGTACTCGAATCGAGAGAACAGCCGACCTTACGCGCGAACCTGCGTACGACGGCTTAAACGGCCGCGACTGCGTCCACTACGTCGACATCGTAATTAGTTTCGCGAAGAAGAAATTCGTTGCGATATCGATAAAAGGAGAAATCGTTAAGAAGGAAGGTTTCGTTCTGCTCAACCTTTTTCGTGGGATTTCGACCGATCGTCTTGGAGGAAGAAGAACGAAGATCGTTGCTGCCAAACAAATTCGATTATCGTTCGTCGACCGACGAGACGTTCTCTCGATTCGTGACGCTTTATAAATGGCGATGCGAGGGCGCGACGAACGCTTCTTGCTCGTCGATGAGGTTCAGAGGGAGGGAGGGAGAAAGTCGTATCTATCTTTCCGTGCGGAGGCCACCCTCGGCGAGGAGAAGCCGCGTCGCTCGCTTTCTCCTCGCCATCTCATCGACGCGAATCAAAAGAGTGGCATCGCCACTGACGAGTCAATTCATCTCGTTCCAGTGACCTCCGTGCGTCTGAGTGACGTCATGTCTAGCTCGCCTCTTCCTGCGCGAACTTTAGATGCTCGTTCGAGGCGATCGTGAGTCACGCGTTGCGTCGAGCCACGAGAGAAAGAAGACGAAGGAGACGAAGGAGGCGAAAGATTTGCCCGCTCGTTCTTTTCGTCCTACTCCTCTTCCACCGTCTTCCTCGGATCGAATGCTATCGAAGAAATGTTTTTTCGTCGAGTAGACGACACGAGGAGAGAACGACAGGTGTACCATTTATTTCACTGCGCCTTTGTACGTAGAAACCCGACGCGCCTGTCGGACGTCGCGATGAAAATTTCCGAAAGAATTGCTGTTTTAATCGAGTGCGGTGCTATATCGAGCGAAGATCGAGAGAAACTTCCATCGATTCACGTACTTTATACGAATACGCGGTTGCTAATAAAAAGGAGGTATTTCGTAGGGTAAAGGACGATATGCAAATAAGCTGTTGAGAAGGTCGGTACGAACAAGCTGCAACGAAATTCGAATAAAAATAGACAGCAAAGGGTTAACTTCTCGAGTTCCATAGAAAGAAAAAAGAAAAAAAATACGTGAACGTCTTATGAAACTTTTTTATAAGAATCTTTTGTTGTTAATAAAAAAGAACTATATAAAAATAATATGAATAATAAAAGTAAAAATGCTATTATATATAAAAAAAGAAGACTTCGTAAAATGAAGGATAAGTACGCAGATCAGCAGCCGAAAACGGAATTCGAATAAATTAATATAAAAGTAGGAAAGGATTAACGTTCGATCGCAGTTACACGCGTCTCGAAAAAAGAAACGCATGAAAAGAGAAGCGCATGCTCGTCTGATCGATTCTCGAGATTTCGTTAAAACGAGAACGACTCGAATTCATCCTCGTCTGTCTTTCCATCTCTTATTTTCGGCTTCCGTGGACTCATCGCTCTTTCCTCGGCCGCTCCACGCTCTCGTTTTCGATGCTAACACGCGAATTAATACAAATCCAGCTGGTTTCTGGAGGGTCGCTCGTACACGCGAGAACCCGATCCGATAACGATCTACGACTTAAAAATCGATGACACCTCTATTATCCAGAGCCGAAAGGATGCCGAGAGCCTCCTCGAACACGACCGCTAATTATCAGTTTCGAATGGGACTCGCTGTCCGACTCGAAAATCGAACGGCTATCGCGATTCCGATTTCGGAGACGTTTCTCGATGTCCTTGTTACTGCCGCCAATTAACAGTTCCACGTATCAAAGTGACCATCGCCTTCTTCGCTTCGATAGAGAAGCGATTTCTTTCGGTGTGCGCTTCGTTACGCGCTCTCTCGGAAATTTCCTTCGTCAAAAAGCACCGACGATTATTCACTCGTCGAACGCATCTAAAATTCTCTCCTGCTTTTTCTGCAACCGTCGGCAGTGCAATAAATGAAAGAGTTGGATTATCAGGAAAAATCAGTGAAATTATCTGTCTTGTCGAGTTCAAAAAATTTAAGACTTTGAAAGTCGTAGGAGATTCTTGCCTTTCTAATCGACTAATCGATCCACTGACCGACTCGACACGTCCGTAATCGTTAACCCTTTTACTGCCAGCCCATTTTGGGTACATTTTCATGATGATCGATTAATCGAATCGAAAAAGGGTTAAAACAGTAACGATAAAAAATCGATGAAATTTTCTCTCCAATCGAATTCGGATTATTCGCAATTTCAAGAATCCTGGAATACCCTCGGCGTCTCGATCGATCGCGCGTACCAAGCGTATCGGCTTCCTTCCGGCGCTGGAAGATCGACCGACCGACCGACCGACCGACCGGTCCTCGGGCGTGCGAGTAAGATCACAGAAGCGAGAAGAAAGGGCAGCTTTACGCGGGAGTTCGTACCGCGGTGTCCGTATCGAATGCTAATTAAACGGGTGTCGACTGTATCAAAATACCTAACGGCCGGGTCCCGCGAGTAGCGCTGGTACAGGAGGTAGAAGAAGAAGAGAAGTAGAGAAGAAGAAGAAGAAGAAGAAGAAGAAGAAGAAGAAGAAGACGAAGGAGTAAGAGTAGGTGGAGGAGAAGGTGGAGGAGCAGGAGATGGAAGACGAGAACGAGGACGAGGACGAGGATGGCCAGAGATCGGTAAAGGGCCACGGTATAGTTTTCGGGGAGCCGTGGAGCCTAATGTATGCCAGTGGGCTAGCACGGTGGTCCACGGCACCGTGTGGGTGGTCCGCGTCCTCCTGCCAAGGCACTCCCCTATGCTACGGGCGCTGCTATGTGCACTATATACTCTCTCTTTCTCTCTCTCTCCCTCTCTGTCTTTCTTGCTTACCTCTTTCTGTCTTTTTTCCTTCTCCCTCTTGTTGTTCGTACACGAACGCACACTTGTACATTCTCTACCTCTCTTACGTACGTACGCACGTACGCACGAACGTGTATAAACGCATCGAGCCTCTCTCTCTCTTTCTCTCTCTCTCTCTCTCTACCATGCAGTCAGCGGCAGCAAAATCTCGAACCTCTTCGTCGCTCGCATCGATTCTTCCTCCGTTCCTCTTTCTCTGACTTGTTCTCGTACCGATGAACACGCGCGTTCGTCGACGTGTGCAAACACAATACGTCTTTATCTTCCTTCCTCGTCCCCCTTCCTCTTAGTCTTTTTCCTCTCCTAGTCGGCTATCCGCTTCTTTCCTCGAGACGCGCGTGCGAACGCTCTTTAAGCGTCATAAGTCTTGGACGATCTTGCCGCTCCGTTTCACTCTACCCTGTCGAGAAGTCGTGATCGTTTTTCCGCGATCGAGAGACTTTCCAGCGATTGCGAGAGAATAGAAAATGCTAGTGTGGATCGTTCGATGCAACGACCGCGATCGAAATCGATCAAAATCGAAGCGATCGGTTTTGGAACGCTCGCAGTGCGTCGTATGTTGTATTGGCTGTCCAAGGTAAGACGCGATAGACTTCGCTTTAATATTTATAATAATATATTATCCAATATATTATAATATTTATTTCAACTCCTGGTGATCGATCTATTAAAAATTACGAAACGTCGCATAAGTCGATGACCATTTGCATGAGAGTGGATACTTTAAACACGACCGTTGAATCGAAGCTCGAAAGACGTACCTCGGGAAAAACGCGTTATTCTCTTTGTGGATGATTTCCAAATGATTCGACGTTCTCATGAATTTTCGCACCATTGAACATTTTTAAATAAAGATTGAGCGACGCTTCTTCTAACGACGCACCTTCAAATAAATCATTTCAAATTTGAGATAACCGTCGCGAAGTTTGATCAATTCTATCAGTTTATCGAGTCGGTCGCGCTTTATTAAAGCAATAATCGCTCCAACAGCGCGTGATAACGTGACAAAGTCGAGGATGATGAATATTCGTTAGTACCAGAGTGCGAGAGAGAGAGAGACGATAAACGAAAATGTTTTTCTCCGATTAATTACGGCAAGCGCTTCTCCTAAAAGTCATGTTAAATTTGGACGACGCATAAACGTTCAAAAAAATTGCGTCGCCATTTTTTGGCAACGATTTCACCTTCTCACGTAATATCGATCTATCCAATGAAAAAATCGGGGCATTCTTCGATATTTTTCCAGACGGAGTGTCAAATTATTCAAATACAAATCGACTCTCGCGCGTCTCGTAAGAAAGAAAAGATTCTCGCTCGCTCTTTGGTGCGTTACGCGCACCTTACGGCGCCTTGATCGAGGAATTTACGATCGAGAATGGATTATTGCAGTATCCGGGAAATTTAGAGGCGCGAATCGATGCCAATTTGGTATTATGCCAAGACGCTTGACGGGAAACGTTAAAACGTTATTGCTAATTTTGCGCGTTACCAAGAGGATTTATATATCGCGATTAACATCGCGGAAAAATTTGTAGACCGGTACGCGATCGAGAGAGCGCGCTCGCACGTATCCGAGTGCGTTCCTGGCTACGTGATCTCGAAGCTGCTCCGAAAAAATGGAGATCGCGACGTCGACATTCCAATCCCCGTAACCGAACGGTTTACGGCGTTCTAGTCCCACTTCCGAGTCTCCAAGTCGTTCGTACAGGCGTCGCTCGTTGCGTTGCAACACGACGAGACTATTTAAACCTTAACTACCGTCGACGACG
The DNA here is from genome assembly GCA_025433975.1 of Liostenogaster flavolineata. NCBI lineage: Eukaryota > Metazoa > Arthropoda > Insecta > Hymenoptera > Vespidae > Liostenogaster > Liostenogaster flavolineata. The sequence goes on along the minus strand of JAITYT010000560.1, from coordinate 204,564 downwards.
AAGAACGCCCACGTTTTACCGCGCACCACCATGACGATCTATAATCTAAAAGCCTTTGCCACTCGACACAAAAGGCGTGAATACTTCCTCGAAGTTTACTTTCTTCCTCTACGTCTGCTTCTCTGCTACGACGTCGTCGACGTCGTCGTGGCCGCTTTTGATCTCCACTATTTCGAGATGCTTCGAATTTTCGAGACGACGGTGACGATTTGACAACCTCGAGATCGTCGCAAAAATCGTAAATATTGCGACGTTTTTAAGAAATCGATGGAGACTTATAGGATAACGTTGAAATAATTGAACCAAACAGAACATCGAAAGCACGGATAAAAAGTTAGAGGGCAGCAAATACGAGCGTCCATCTTTGATAACGCATTAACCACATTTTTGACACGACGAGTCATTAGGTATCGTTGTATTTTTTCTTTTTTCATATAAACATCAAAATACTTTCAACCGATACCATCTCGATGGAATTGAAATCGAGCTAGAACAGTCGTGGATAGACGACGTTCTTTGATCGGCACGAACTGAAATGGAATATTAACGCTCCGCTTGATATCAATGAAATTATTGTAAAGTACAAAGTGAAGAAGGGCAGACGCGAGGATCCATCATCGAATACGCTGAGATCGCGCTCGTGGCCCGAAAACGCGTCAAGCTCTTTCTTGACACGCGCACGTGTGCGCGCACACGAACGCGAGCCAGACTCGCTCTTGCTTACCTGCCGTGTCACAACGAGCGCGAACTTGTGTTAATGCTCCTCTTCGAGCCGTCGGCGCACCCCGCGAGCGGATAACACTCTCTCTCTCTCTCTCTCTCTTCTTAGTATTCATCTGTCTCTCTCTTGCTCTGCTCACTTACCGGCTGGCTGGGCACGACATACCTGCCTACTTACCGCACCTCGTACACTCCGATTGTTCCTCGAGCGAAGAGGAACGCGTGTCAGAGCGACGCGCGAGGTGGACGGCTGAGCATAAAAGAGATAAAGAGAAAGAGAGAAAAAATAAAAAAGAAAGAGAGAGAGAGAGAGAGAAAATCTCTAACGCGTCAGCGTCGTTCGCAAGCCGAGCGTCACGAGAAACAAGCGTTAACGTGGCACTTGTCGAGAAGGAGGGAAGGAGGAAGAGGAGAAACAGGCAAAACGTGTCGATAAGCGAAGAGGAACAGAGCGCGGAGTTTATCTCGACTCGAGAAGGAGGAAAGAAGAAGATGGAAAGGAGGAAGTTCCAATTTGATAACTCGTGACCCGCGCGATTCTTTGGCCGACGGATGGTGCAAACGTGTTTCTATTCGCGAGTTTCTCTCTTCAGTTTTGTTTGGAAAACGCTGACCGAGGTTTGCCTAGAAACACGCGGCAGAGTCGTAGAAAACGTCGTTCTTGAAGCGTCATGAAGTAATACGCGGTACCTCGATTCGACACTGCTGCGATTCCATAGTCGTATCTCATTGGTGCATTTATTGGCTTTTCATCTTGTAAGCTAAGCGTTCGTCTTTACTTTTATATGCTTTTTTAACGTATGATCCCTATAACGGACTTCTTGTTTAGATCCCTTCATATTACGATAAAGTATATTATGAGATAGTATCATAGTTTCTCACTATAGGCACCTTTGATTACTTATTATTAGCTTATTAACACTAAACGTACCAAGCGAGGTCTAATGACCCTTTTCAAAATTTATTTAAATTCTTTATATTGCTTATAATAATGGAAATATATATTCGACTGTTTCGTTAGTACATGTTGTACATTATTCCCTTCGGTAAATTAACAATTTTGTCTAAAAATCAATGTCTGTTTAGTGCTAAAGGAAATATTTGCCAGTCGTTTCCTGGTTCGTATCGATTTTTCTTTCCACTAAGTTGGCAAGGATGAAATTTCTAATTAACGCCCCGATAATAAACAAGTCCTATACGAATTTGTTAGCCTAGATGCATAGAAACTGAATGCACGAACTGCTGGTTAGAAAGGGCTCGTGAAATCGTAGACGTCGCGGCGTCCCTCGATGATTCTAAACGCGCCGAATCGCGTGAAACACGGAAACGCAGGAAGAATCGGTACGCGTATTGACCTTCCACGCGAGCCGCGAAGGGTCGAGCGTACGTGGCACGCGCGCGTGTGGTCGTGTCGGTCTCAAACCGGTCTACGAGTTTCGTACGTACGTACGTGCGTACGCGTTCGCGTGTGTACGTGCGTAAGGACGACGGATGACAGCCGCGCGTCACGTCGTCGTTCTCGTGGCCGCGACTTTGACTAATTTGCTCGGGGATTCGCGTCGTTCGATTCTTGCCCGGTGGTCCGTCGTCTTCGTCGTCGTCTTCGTGGCGTTCGTCGCGCCTCGTCCAATCGCAATGTTCGATGCTTCGGGATCGCTCCATTATTGGAAACGATTCTCGATCGGGAGACTTCGTCTCGTCGTTTTTATCCATCGGGATAAAAAGCAATCGTCGTTCGTTTTCTAAAAAAAAAAAGAAGACAGTTTTACGAACGCTCGAGACTCGTGAAATTAGGATCACGAAGCATCTCATTTTTCTCTCGTTCGACGCGTGCACGTAACGATGGTGAAAATGCAAGACAATTCGAAAAATTTCGTTCGAATTCGAAACGGATGCCGTCGAGCGAGTTTCGCCGTAAAAGGGAGAAATGTATGCACAACGAATCGATCGAACGGTACAATTACGTTAAGAGGATCCGCAAAAAGAACATTAATTTAAACGAACTGGACGTACGTGCAATATGTATGTAGGTTACGCGTCAAGTTGATTTAAATTCTTTGCGTGCGTTTTTCTTTCGAATATTCGCTCGTTCTGCCGTACGGGCGTCTCTCCTTTAAGCTTTCGAGAAAAGAAAAAAGAAGGAGAAGAAAGTAACGCGACTACGGCATTTCGCTCGACGTCCAAGTCCGTAAATCGTCGTCTTGAGCGTCGATGCCTTTTATTGCCACGTATCGACGGATAAAATACGTGCGATCGGTCTTTCAGAGTGATCGACTTTAATACGACCACGTTTGAAGTATCTTCCTCTTTCTCTCTCCCCCTTTGCAGCTGTCTAACAAGCAACGCGGATATCTCCAGCGAACGAGAAGACGGAAAGAAGACCAGGAGAAAGAAGCTAAAAAACAGACGCTTTTCTAGACCGAAAGGAGCGCGCGATATAACGCCTGAAACGTCGTAAAAATGCAAATTAACACCGTCTTCCTAATGGATACGTTCGAGACGTTTCGCTCTAGTAGAAAATCAATCAAGCATCGCAAAAATAGCTCTAATCGAGAGGCAAGACGCCGAGGAGAGAAAAAATGCCGCGACGGGGGTACGAGAGGACGGAGCTACGACGAAGAACGAGGGGAAGGAGAAGAGGTTAAGAGAAAAGACGAAGTGCGAAACGGTAAGAATAGTTTTGCGTGCGTAGGCTGCGATGGTACGAACGAAAGAAGGAAGGAAGGAAAAAGAAGAAATGTGCATGTATGTGTGTGTGTGTGTGTGTGTGTGAGAGAGCGAACTGAGAAGAGAAACGAGTGAGAGTCCGATGGGTCGGGTTTTATTAATACGCTTGAGGACAAATTAGCCAGTTGATTGCACGATTTAATTATAACCGTCTCTCCTCCCTCCCCTCTGACCAGCTCGACCCTCTCCTTCGTCGCTTCGTCGTTTCTCCGACGCGAAGCGCCTCGACGTAGAGCAGAGAAACGTACGAGTGAGAAG
>JAITYT010000560.1:158806-173644 GCA_025433975.1 Liostenogaster flavolineata | reverse complement strand
TATATATGCTTATATATATATATATATATATATATATATATATATACCCACGTATACGTGTAAAAACGAAAGTTATTACGTCCTGTCTGTCGGACCTCTGCGAGCAATCGATTTTTCTCCAGACACACGCCATCTTTAATCCAAAATGTATGGATGATCTTGAAAAATAAAGAATCTCTCGTTTTAATCAAATTCTGGACTTGACCTTGCCTTCTTTACGCGATAGTGTCCTTCCGTAAGGACGTCGAATTTTTCTTCGATCGAAAAGCGCGTTTTCAGCGATTCCATCGAGAAAGAAGCGTCTTCTTTCGGCACGTAGAAACCTCGTAAAAAAGAAAACGTAATCGATCTATCAGGACGATCGAACGAAACGCAGTAGAATTTATAATGGCTCGACCTCATGGTATGATTTTTAATCGGCATGTTTTCTCTTTTTTGTTCTCAGGACGAAGTAAGTAACGACCCACGATGGTTACAGCTACCGTATTCGACGCTAGGCGAGACTAATGACGAAATGGAGAGATCTGAGAGACGTGAGCTTTTCCGAACGAATCAATCATTATTACGCTAGGATTGTGTAAGCTTGACGTCGTCCTTGCGCGACGACGACGACGAAGACGTCGACGCCGCCAATGGGAAACGATTAGATACGAGCCGATCGAACGATCGTGATTAAGTATCATCAGGTGCGTCGCGATTTTCTTCGTGCGAAACGATGTTACGAAGCTTTCTTACCATTGCAATAGGAGAATACGATCGTACAATAGGAAAATTTCATTGTAAGTAAGGGTAAGAAACGATTGGAAACCACGTGGTACGATTTGTAAGTATCGACGCACCTTAGTATCGCGATATATCTAACGCACGTTCGTTCAAGATTTACGTTCCTTTCTAATATGGGACGAATGTGTATTCGATATTTTGCGCTGCTAGAAGCACGCATTTACCTGTACAAAGTCATCGTGCGCAACGAAGCGACGATCGACAGTCGACTCGAGTTTAATCAGATTCATAGAGTGGATATCGATACGCGCGAGCTTAAAACAGAACTAGCAAATATTTCCGCCGTAATTATGAATTTGTTTCGTTCTTCCGCGAAAACGATTGTAAAATCGTTCTCTTTAATGAAATTCATCCAATCGATATTCATAGGCGCGAGCTTAGAACAGAATCGACGAAGACACGCACAGAAATATTAGGCTGGTGCGTATGAAATGTCAGATTTTTAAGTGAATATATAAAACTGCATATCTTTTGCCCAAAAGCTCTTTATTCGATCAAAATATGCATCGTTTGCTTCGAAACACTTTTGCCTGCCTTAAAGAAATTTTGTTTAGAATCAATAAACACTGATGTGGAATTTCTCAGACTGTCTTCTGTAAAAACTGTTCCAGATATTTAAAAAAATGAAGCTTAACGGTATTCTCTCCAAACGCCTGATTTACATTGCGTGCAGCTTTTGCAGCATAATCGTCAAGTTTATACTCATATAAAAAAAATAACACGAATATCGGTCGAATTTATATCCTCACGAAATTCAAAACAAATAACAAAATGTAACACTTTTGAGAAAATCTTCGTTGTTGAAATGTGACTCTGACAATTTTAACGAGGTTATACCAAGAAGAAAAACATAACGAAAATAGAGAAACAAACGTTCACGCGTAAAGAAAATCAGACATTTCATATGCACCGACCTAATACATAAAATACGCGCAATAAAGACGATAAAGTAGCATTTCGAGCAAAACTCGCGTATAAACGCAGCTATTACGAAAGACGAGGAAGTCTCGCTTAGGATCGAATTCTAGCCTGAACGAGCGATGATCGAGGGACACGAAATTCGACGGAATTGGCGTATCTATCGAGCATTCGTTCTCGATCTAGGCGTACGAATCTGGAAGAAAGACTGGTCTCCGTGAAGACGCACGATGGAAAAAAGGGAAAAGGAAGAGAAGGGAACACTCGTCATTGCGAAGAATGGAGAATGAGTCGGGAGAATGGAGAAGAAGGCCGGCAAGCAGAGCGGCCCGTGTCGACATGCTTAGCCTCGTTTGTCCGAAGTAATGGTCTCCGTCATAACTCAAGCGACCCTAGGCTCGCGCTTTCAGCATCATCGTTCGTTCCCGCTCGCGCACACGAGAGTGCGCGTACCGGAGCATTGCGCGGCTACGCGTAGCTCTACGAGGATCGAATTCACGGAAACGACAACTCGATCCGCTCGAGTCGTGTACGCCTCCTCTTAAACGACGAGGACGACGATGATCGTCGTGAGTATTTGCGGTAGTTAGTCGTCGCGTCGATCGTAGATCGTCATTCCTCTCCATCCTTCCCTTAAGAACGGCCGGCACTCCATGAGAACCTACCTTTAATCCTACCAGCGATACGAGGGCACGGTTAAAGACTCACTCCGATCGTGTAGATGCGATCGATGCCAGCATCTTACTCGCCATCGAAACCTTCTTTCTTGCGCGACGCATCCAGCGAATAATATGATAACATATTTACTTCGAGAGGGCAGGAAGGTAATTTGCTTCTTTTTTTCTTTTTTATCGGTGTCCCCATTTTTTTCTGTTTTTTTTTTTTTCTATATTTTGTCCTACGTACATTGTCGAACGAGATCAACGAGTCAAGATCGAGATTCTCGTTGGATCGCTGGATTTCTCTTCGAACAGGTTGTTCTTAAACGATCGCAGATACGAGGCAGAGCGCTTTATAGGAAGTTAGAGCGAAGTTGGTGATAATTGTCGGATATTTATCGAAGCGTGTGGGGAATTTCGATCGTATCGCGCGATCTTCGATTAGGCGCGTTCGCCGTTCGTCGTAGACTTCTTCCATGATTCGATCGGAGTCGGAATTTCGCGTTGATATCGCTAGAAACGACGTCGAATTTCTTATCCTGCTTCTCGCCACTTTTCTTCCACGGCGTTCAATTGGCAATTGCATTTCCTCGCGAGTTCGTCGCGTATTGGTCGTAACGGCAGAAACTTCGAACGCTTGATAAGATGACGCGGTTACAAGGTATTTACGTATCGAATAGACGTGTTCGTAGGTACTCTCGCGCGTAAGTGTGGCCGTGTGCGAACGCGGTTGCAGGTAAGGAAGAAAATGACGAATACGTAACAAAGAGCTAAAATTAGTCGATCCATCTGCCGGCGCGGCATAACGTTTACATTTGCATCGTTAGTACGGTCGCTAAGTTTACGCAGCTAATCGGTAAGAATCGAGAAGAACGCGTCCACGCGGACTCGACACCGAGGCAATGGCCTTAACGACTTAACGACGCGCCCTCTTCCCTCCAATTCCTTCTCTTTAACTTACCTTGTCTTACCACGCGGTCGCTCTTGCCTCCTTCCTCTATCCGTTTCACTCCATCTTCCTTCGTCTTCTCCCATCGTATCGTTCCATTAGCTCGTTGCCTTCTAACGAGGATAATAATTATCGGCGATAAATTATACGCGGTTGATTTAGCGCATTGCGCACTTTTATTGCCGCGCCATGCAATAATGTAAAGTAACAGCGCCGATAAATACGCGACTCGCCGTTTCTAATTAACACGTACGAATATGATCGGCTCGATGCCAGATTCGCGCGGCACTCCACCGCGATCCTTCAACAACGGCTTGCCGCGCCTCTAAAGAGAGCCGTCGAAGACGCGTGCATTTCCCTGGCGAAAATCGTAAAGACGAGACGAGGAAGCTTCGAAAAATCTGGTGTCCGTGCGTTAACGAGCACGTGACCGAGTCGTGAGATCTGTCCCAGAATTAGATATAGTAATATAATATAAGGCGATACTTCATTATAAAACATTGTGCCTTCGGAAGCGTGTTCGATCTATAATTTAAAATTTAATATTTAAATAAGCGTTGATCGTCGATCAACGCGTTTCCCACCCTATCGCATCGTTCAGTTAATTTACTTAGTCGGAATTTTCGAATCGACGATATTCACCTGATTTTACTCGTCCTGAAATTTCCAATTGTCCAACGTTAAAAACGAACGATATTAGCGAATATTTGGAATCTTTCGAAAGGAACACAGGAAGGCTGAAATCGATGGAGAGACTGCTCGGTCGTAGAAAGATCCCTCCCTCGTTCCTCGAAACGATCCACGAGCAAAGACGAGCCGCGATCGAAATCCGTTACGCAACTAACGAACCCACGCCCCACGTCGTAATAACTTTCGCATGGTTCGTGGAACCGGTACGCACTCGCGCGTACGATCGGGCCCACGTGCGCGCGCGCGCGCTTACGTATGTACTTGGTATTATCCGCTTTTTGTTGGGTCGCGCATCGCGAATTGCTAACACGAATCGTCGATCGACGACGCGACTCTCGAAAGTCGGTTCCAACGCGCACGACGAAAGGGAGACGGTACAGTTCTTTGGGAGATGCAGATCCCTAAACAGGATCCACCACCTGTCCCACTTCGCTCCGGTACGTTCCACTTGCTTACAGAGTATCGTTAATGAATTCTTAAGTTCTCCCTCGGTCTCGGCCGTCCGCTCCGTTCGTGACGATCTTTCGTATCTGTCGATGCCGAGCGGATGTAATTAAAAGGAACGTGACGAGCAACTAGAGTGCCGCTTTAACGGCGGGAGAGGGACGACGAGGAGTCGTCGACGTCGTCCTCGTCGTCGTCGTTCTACCACGTATATCGCACTTCGAGAGACTCCGATAAGGCCACTCGATCTCGAGTACTTACTTAGGTACGTAACTATTTACGTATCTTGTGTTTTCGTATTCGGAAGAGGCGATGTCATGTAAGGAGCGCTTGCCTTCTTATCGGCCAAGTGATCGCGATCTATCCTCTATTAAAATCGTGGTTTTTGCACTTGTCGTTTCTTTTTTAGAATCTTTTAGAAGATCTCTTCGAAATTTTTTCTCCGATTACTCGCATTTTTTTTTCTTTATTTTTTTACTCAGTTCCGGACGGTTCTTCGTGCTCTTCGCTATTCTCATATTTTTACTTGGATCGCTACAAACTCGTAGAAACTTAACGAGGCTGTTGAAGTCTAAATGTAATTAAATTCTAACGGTTTTAAAAAAAGGTTCTTCGTCGAAACGACGATGTTACGATACTATTCGATACGTGGCTTCGAACCTCTTGGAAAGTTAGACACCGTATCTTCGAAAGCGCGAGCGCGACCTCGCCTTGGCAAGGGTAAGTGAGGATGCTCGTCGCGGCAGGCCCGCCTCGTCCTCGGTATCTCGCCTTAAGCGCAACGTCCATTTAAGGCTCGCGTTTGACAAATCGTCGCCATTAGTCTCGGACAATGGCTCCCTTTCCTTACGTTTCCATCGATTCCACGGAACGCAATTAAACGCGACGCGGCCCGACGAACCACGAGGAAGGAAGCCGATCGTACCTAGCTACCCACCGACAAACCGACCGACCGACCGACGAAGACGCGTCCGATTCGTTCCCCGAATGCGGCTCTTCTCCGAGTTCGAAGTTCCTCCTTGTTCTTCGTTGCTGCTGCTCTTGCTGACGTCTAACTCAATGTAGCGGGACGGAGGAAAGGAAATTAGTATTTCTCGGTCTCGTTTCTCGGTATGCGAGCTCCTCTGGAGGCCTCCACTTTGGTGAGAGCGCGTGAGAGGGCGTCTTAGCGTTATTGGTTTTACCCTCGAGTCTCCGGCGAGAGGGCGGAAGCCGACGCCGACGCCGACGCCGACGCCTTAAATGGCGAGGGTGAGAGAGAGAGAGCGAACGAAGGAGACGTCGAGCTGGAGAAAGGAGAGAAAGAGAGCGTGAGAAGTCGGAGGAGGGCGCAAGGAATGGAAACAGGTTTCGAATGCCCCTTTCCTACCACCACCGACAACGAGACTACTTCGCTTAAGTAATTAGACTGCCGTCTGTTCGTTACCTCAGTCATTCCTGGAGAGGAGAACGAGAAACTGCCAAGAGGTCGGCCTGTGTGTGAAAGACACTGCAACGTTCACGGTTCGATGTATGCGCCGCTGCTATGCGCTCGGCGCTATCGATCCTCGAAGATAGGCACGCCTCTGGACTGTACCACGAAAACTTTTACGAAGTTATCCTCGAGGAACGAGGATTATCCTTTACGGGATTTTAATCGTTATTCCTCGGTCCATTGTGGTGTCAGTGAACACGGATGGAGCGCGTGCTGAAATCGTTTCTTCATTTTGTCCATTGGTCGATGACATTTTTAACACTGAACACTGTACCGACATTTCACGTATACATATTCCATAAATAATTATATTTTATACGATTAAACGAAAGTCAATTCGTTAATTAAATAATATATTCTGTTTCATTATATATATATATATAATAATAATAATAATAATAATAATATACAATTTATCATATACATAACATATAGAACAGTCGTTTGATTGGTCGTTGGTAGGTTTAATGTCAACGCCTGACATTCGTGTCGATATCGGATTTCTTATTATATTTTTTTATTTCATTCGTTCGTAGGAAGAAAAAATTTGTACGTAGAACGAATAGCGGTTTCGTAGTCGCGATGTAATTTTGTTAATATCGCGTGAGAGGTCATTAATTTTCGATCGGAGATTCGTTTCATCGAGAACGTCGGAGGAAGTATTCTTGTACAAAGTTATCGAACGGTTCGAAGGACAGGTAAAAATAATTTCGCGAGACCTTAAATACGATCGACTTTGTCGAAAGTTATCTTAACCTTGAATGTGACGTTGAGGCTTTTTGCCGATCGAATACGCGCCCAAAATTTTCTCCTTTGCACGAAAATTCAGCAGATATCTCTTTAGGCTTATACAACGCGTGTTGATTTAGCTGTTCTCAACGAAGCGGCCATTCGCGCTACGACAGCCAAGCGACGTTTGCTCGACATCTCGAATAGCAATAAATTTGATGGAAAATAATTCGGTCCCCGTCTTGCCATACAAAATGCTTCGATTCGTTTCGATTGCTTTTCTAATCTCGAATAATGCGCAGTTACGTGCTGCAAATTCTCGACGTCATGAGAAAATTTTAAGCGCGTATCCGACGGTTTCTTTTAACCAAAGTCTTTAATTAAATCACAAGAACGTTTCCACGAGCGCTTTTCGATCGCCCTTTCGTATCAGCTGGGTCATCGAATCGGCTATCCTACGATCCGCGTAAATCGGCGTTCGACACGGGGTTGAGGCGAAAAAGAAATCATAATCGTCGCGTAAATAATCGATTATTCCCGAGAAGAATAAGAAAATTGAGCGTAAACGAGCAGAATTTACGATCTTACGCGAACGTCGAGACTTCTCTTATACCGTAGACGAATAAATCGTCGATTGCGAAATTGCACGCGGTTTCGTTTGCTTTTCCACGGATCAAAATAAATTTCACGTACGTTTCCTTCGTATATACGCGTACGTATGGACGTTTGGGGCCGGCACGGAGTACGAGACGTGGAAATCGATCTTATCGAGGATCGAGGGAGCCAATCGAGCACGAGAAACTAACAGCTCGTGGTCTCGAGATCGTCGATGCTCGATCGTGCGGAACAAACTGCTTTTCAAGTAATATTATTTAAACCGCATGTGGCGATCTTTGCTCTCGGTATATACTTTATGTACGAATCCTCGTGTCCGTAGACGTACGTACTTAGAATGCTCGTGTGTAGGTACGTACGTGGCTATATTCGTGCTCGTTATACAACGATCACCGTCGCGAGCGGGCCTTGTTAAATCGTACCGTTCGATGTCCAGCGATTCAAATTTGTACCTGCTTCGACGACGTACGACGTTCGGGATACTTCAACCTTAACCCCTTGAACCGACTAATATCGCGGTGGTAGATCGTTTCCTATTCGTTAGAAAAGGCATAGATAATAGATATCGTGCATGCATAACACAATAACCATCGTAAATATGATAAACGTATTGCATCTCTCCGATTCGAAAGCTGCGGTGCATGCGGAGGAGTTAAAATACTTCTTTACTTTTTTTTTTTTTCTTTGAACGTAAGCTAGAAAATTACTACGACAAGTGGATCGAGATTAAAATATGATTTTTTTTTACTAATAAGTGCAACGATCGACGATGGAATTCCTCCAGAGATTTTTCGTATTTCGCTTTAACACTTTTAGTGTCAGACGCAAAACTTGTGCCTATGCGTGAGAATGTAGCTTTCGATTAAGTAGCTGTTCTCGTAGACAACGATAAATATTTCTTATGCCATGTAACGAGATGAGGTTTTTTAAGAGTATTTCTATGCTACTTTACGTTATATAAAAGTGCAGTTGAAACTTATCGATCGTTATTAAAAAGTTTTGGTGAATATACTCCATCGGAATTAATATCTAGAAATTTGTTTGGATGATCGAAAAATAGTTATTTACCGCAACAAAACGAAGCATGTACTTGAGGCTGTTGTGATTCGACTCTTTTTTACGGGGATTATTGTTATGTAAAATATTTAGTTAGTACTTAAATAATCAGATAAAATTATAATATAAAGAAACAATTGATAATTCCTTGTCTATTATTAGACAATAGTAATTTATTAATAGTATATTTATTATTGTCTATTATATTAAATACCTTGTACCAAGTAATTTGTGGAATACCGCCTAGTCAAAGAAATGTTACTGTCAAAAAACCCAATTTAACGATACAACAAATATTCGGCCCTACCGCGCGCACGTAAATCAAACACCGTCTCTAATGTGCGTCCAAATATGCGATCAAGTGAGATACAGGATATTACAGAATTGTCACAGTGAACGTATACAGAACACAATATCGATGTGAAAGTTTTGACGTAGGATAATGAATCATACAAAATTATATTACTAATCGGTTAGTAAATTATTAGTAAATTTGTGTGCACTCACCCGATGTAGAGTAGAGGCAAGAGAGGCGACGACCGCCTCTAAGTCCAACGCCTCTAAGTTGCGTCTATGATTGCACTTCACTTCACTTTACTTCACTTCACTACACTGCACTACGCGACACGACACAAACACGAGTATTATTTCTCCGACGTTCACGCGACAACGATCGGTTACGAACTGTCAATATAAGACACCTTGGTCGACCTAAATAATAAAAGGGAAAGCAACGTAGTTGGACGAATTGTTATCGTTGCCATTTCGATCGTACATCTAACATAATTTTAATCTGTAATCATATTTTTGTCGTTTGTCGTGTTGTTTTGGAATACTCTTATAAAAACTCATCACGTTTCATTTTATTTTCGTTACTAAGAAGCACTTTGTAAACAAAACAAGATTTCTGGTAACCGATATATTTCGTCTTTCGCATTTTTCAAAACTTTTCCAAATGACGATATATCGTCGTTTGACGCTAAAAGGATTAAGTATCTATTTGCCAACTTTTCACACCAAAAATTAGTCGAATTAAATTACGAAATCTGTCGTTTTCATTCTATAAAAATCGACACATCGTCGACGACTTGGCATTCACGCATACTCAACCAAAAATACATATTTGATCTTTTGTAAAATTTCTCATATTGATTTTTTTAAGATCTGTGAACCGAAGCATTCCCTTCGATAGCCAAATCACTCGCTTATACGATAGTCGAATGACCAGCTCGACTCAAATGCAAGTCCGTATATTTCCCTAGTGAAAATTCAACCAGTTGTACGCATTACGTAGACGTAATTTCAGGCGACACTCTAATCGTAGTCATTAAGAACCGCTCGCTCGAGGAAAATCAACGTTCTACACGCTTCTATATCGTGAACCTACGTACGCACGAGGAGGAGAGAGCGACGAGAGGCGAGGCGCAGAAAGGAGGAAAGTCCGTTATCAGCCGCTTTCGTCGTGTTCGCACGTCTGTATTTCTTCGATCGCGAGATAATCTTTATCGGTCGAACCGCGACGACGTTTCCGCTCGACGTAGATCGCTCCTACCGATAATACCGATGCCGATCGTTATGACATGATTTATTCGCAATTATAGTGGCGTACATGTGGAGAACGTCGCGCGTGAAACGGTCGACGCGTCGTATTCGCGTCTTGAATTATTAGCGTTCACGAATTGCCAACGCGAAACGACGGAAGCTCGACGAGCGCCAGTTCTTAGCGCGTTACTTACCGCTTGCGAATTGACCGAATGCGTCTGGAAAATCGCTCGATTCGGCCTGGTATTTTCCGGTAGAATTAGCAGTTAAAATCAAATAAAGATTCGAACGTCGTTTCGCTCGCGGATTAAATTATCAACGACCGAAGATTATGATCGCAAAATTGTTTTGTATTCGCTCGTTGGATGAATCCATATCGAGGGATTAAATAATTTCTTTAAAAAATTTGGATAAAAAAGAAATTAAATTTTTAATATCGATATTTGTCACGGCATGAATACGACGATAACAAACGAATATGTTTTACGGAAGCGTGCCAATGCACACGATGCAGTCTCTTTCGAGTGAATATTTTTACCATTGGTCAAGAATTTTGTAAGTGGAGAGTTCGAGTTGAAAGGTCGATTAATAGGCTTTTGGTCGGTAAGCCGATGGTTTCGCATCGCCATCGACTTCGATTTATCGACTCGTGGTGAGTAACGCGTTAGTATTCTATCGAAAAATAGCGCGAGGACGGGTTGAGCTATTTTTTTTGCCGTAAAGCACCGTTATGTCACGGCTTTGCTTCGATACGTTATTGCGAGAGAACCAAAGACGTTCTCATTTGTTCAATCGAAAATAGCGTGGACTCCTTACCTGTTCGAAACATCGTACCGTTTACACAGTAAATCGTCACATATGTTGGATTAAAACGTGCCCTGCGAACGACGAAATTATTATGCCTCGATCGTTAAATTCACAAATTTATCTTCGTTATTAAATACTTAGACAGGCGTTCGGATCGAGAGTCTCTTTAAATCGAACATAATAACGTACAACTACGCCGTTTTTTTTTTATATCTAAATCGTTCTTCAATTCATTCGTCAAATTCGTGATTTTAAGGCCGAAGAGAGGATAGCTTCCGTTCCTTTCGTACAATAAATTTCTCTTTGCGATGGTCAATCGAATAACGCGGAAAAAGTCGAACTCGTGACGAGTTGGCGAAACGCGAACGTGAAAGGGACGCGTTTCCCGGCAAGCATCGAGAAAGGATATGTATTTTCTCGCGGTGAGACTTACGCGAATCGTCCTCAAGGCGCGCGTGCACGAGAGTGAAGGTAATAATAATGCGTTTGATTTACGATAAAGCCGTTTCTGCCTGGTCCGCGTAAGTGGTGCCTACGCCATGGTTCTTCGTCCTCCGCGTTCTCCTCCCCCACCTCCCCCTTCTCCTCGTAGAGGTAGTAGTAAGTAGTGTTCGTACTTCTGCTCGTCGTCGTCATCGTTCTTCTCCTGGTTGTTGTCGTCGTTGTCCTATTGGTCGTAGCATATACTCGTCCTCGTGCACGCTCGTACGAGGAGAAAACAGGAAGGAAGGATCTCAACGGAAGGATTTACTTCGCGGAGAAGAACGATCCTTCGTTTGTTCGTACGCACGTACCTACGAACGTAACCGACGTTTATTTCGTCGTCGAACTTTCCAACCTCGACTACTTCGAGGGATTTGCCTTTATCCTCCCTCTCTCTCTCTCTCTCTCTCTCTCTCTCTCTCTTGAAATTCGCAACCGACGCAAAGACGAAGTACGAGCGCCATGAAAATAGTTAGGAGAGCCTAGAGACAAATAAAAGTAGTCGTAAAATTTGACATTGAAAACCGTACGTCGGAGCTCTGTTAATTTCTCACGTTTACTGCGGCGTAAACCCGTGAAATCAACGTCTTCGCGGGTTATCGGCCGTCATTACGCTGAGAATCGTTACGTAAAGGTTCGACCGTTGCGGTTTTACCGACATCGTCCTTGCCTCCACCTCGTCTTCGTTCGATCGAACCATTCGAACGAAGTGTCGTATCTCGATCTCGCGATTTCCTCTCTATTACCGAGATACTTGCGGTTACCCATTTTCTTAGCTCGCCTTTTTGCCCATCCTCACGCTCCATTTATTTCGCGAATTATGCGCGAACGACCATCGAGCCTTTTCTTGCCCTTCTTAAGAAATTTAACTTAATTTCTCGATGAGATACGTTCTGATATTCTATTTATGTGTTGAAATCGTTCTTGATCTTCATTTGAGATCCATCGAGTTCCCATTCTGTTATCTTTTATCGATTTTATTATTTTCTTCTTGTCGGGATTATTAGCCCGACGAAAGGTTACTTACACGATCGGATTTAAAACGTACAATGTTCGCATAATTTAGGTATCTAGCGACAATCGTTTCACTAACGACAATTTCACCAACACCACGTCGTAGAACCGAAAGAACGAACCCTTATGGTGCCAAGCAGCAACGTATCGTCACTCGAATCTAAATTTGTATCATTTTCTTTCAAAGCCTCCCGAACTACCAAACTGTTCCCTCGAATTCGACTGTCGATCGTCGCCAAAAAATTAACACTCAAAGGAAGAGGGACGAAAACTCCCCCGAATAAAAAAAAAAGAATAACGCGGTTATTCGACCGAGCAAAATGCCGCTGGTTCGGCGTAGAGATCGACAGATACGAGCTAACCATAGAATCGTCCCGTGTGATTTCAGGCCCGCGCACGAGGAGGGTGAAAAGGAGCGGCGACGCGCGGGGCAACGGCGCGACACCGGAGGAGAAGCGTCCGAGGACGGCCTTCAGCGGCGAACAATTGGCACGACTGAAGCGCGAATTCACGGAAAATCGTTACCTGACCGAGCGACGCCGGCAGCAACTGTCGCGCGAGCTGGGCCTGAACGAGGCGCAGATCAAGATCTGGTTCCAGAACAAGAGGGCGAAGATCAAGAAGGCCAGTGGCCAGAAAAATCCACTGGCGCTCCAGCTGATGGCGCAGGGCCTCTACAATCACTCGACCGTGCCGTTGACGAAGGAGGAAGAGGAACAGGCCGCGGAACTTCGAGCGAAATGACGACTGTAGGCGCGTTGAACGTCGATCGACCGTTTGCTTCCTGGTCGTTTCCCTGTTTTCTGCACGGCGATTAGGGATTTCTTTCGCCACGCGAGGCAATCGGTTGTTCGATCGGTTTGGACAGGGACGACTGATCGCGGATGTTCGACGATCGTTTTTTTTTTTATATTAACTTCGCTTTCGTATTTTCGAGATATTTGGGAATTTAAAAAAAAAGAAGAAGGAATTGAAAATAATCTTGGCAACGAAGGACGAGAAATTGTAAAATCGAAAATTAAGAAAAATCATCCATTCTCGCGTTCCACGTCGTCTCTGTCCCGCTTTCTTTCGAACTCATTATCATCCTCACGTTGAAACGATCGAAGGATTATTTATTTGGTTAGGGCGATCGTGATGTCAGGACGATCGAAGGTTTCAAGAAGGCTTTTCGATCGATCCACTCGACAGTGTCGTTGATGTAAAAAAATAAAGAGCAGATTGCGAAGCTTGGAGGGAAATGACGATTGTAAGCGCATTGAACGTCGATCGACCGCTTTTTTGCTGTCCTTCCTCTTCCTTCCTAGCCGTTTGCTTGTTTTTCTATCTTTTTAAAGAGGAATTCGCAATTCCTTACCCCTCGTGGGACAATCGGTTGGGACAGGAACGACTGATCGTGGATGTTTAGTGATCGTTTTTTATTTTAGCGTTACTTTCGTGTTTTCGAGAAAATCGAAGATTTCTAAAAAAAAAATTAGAAATAACCGTAACGATAAAAAACGTGTAATAGAAAAATTGAGGACTAAGAAAAATCATTTTTCCCTGTCTTCCACGACGTCTCTGTCTTCCAATCCGATTGCCATCCCCACGTAGAAACGATCGATAAATTATTTATTTTGGTTAGAGCGATCGAGCGTTTCGAAATGGCAGTTCGATCGTCTTCGATCCTGACCGAGCTTCCGATTGACCGATATCGGGCGAATTCAACGTTGTTCGATCTCAAGAGTCGTAATTTCAACGACGATCGCGCTCACGATCGAACGAATTACCGTGCGATCGTCGATCGAAACGACCGATTCTGTTAGTTACCTAAAAGCGAGATATTAAATTAATCGGAGTCGTTACGGTTTCAACCGATATTCTGCCGTCGTGCTCGGTGAACGAGGACGAATCTTGGGAACTTTCGACGTTACTCAAAATCTTCCTCTTCTGTCTCCCTGTTTTTCTTCGGCGTTAGAAAAGAACTGAATTCGTTTCTTCGTCCGTCGGTCGTAACGCGTATCTACCGACTCGTTTCACACGTACGCGAGTACGCACACGTTCTTAAAGAAAGGAAGATAGAATGGAAGGTAGGAAGGAGAGAAGGACGTAAGTAGTAGCGACATGTTGCCATAAAGAAGAAAAATATTAACGACGATTCTTTGTGTTCTTTCACGTGTCATGGTTGCGCTTTTATCGTCGCACGGGTATCGTTTACAGTGCCATTTTTTTCGTGACGTTCTCGAGAATCCTTGTATCAAGCCGAATCGTAGGGGCGTGACGATAACCATGCGATCGTCCTCGTAGCGAATTTGTCGTTTCGAAGGCTGCGTCAAGGATGTCGTCTTGCGTTAATTCTATATCAGGGGGAAAAAGTGGAACGACGCGACGACGAGAACGATAAAATTAGGAAAGAAATATCGTTTTTCGTTAATTTATTGTAAAAATGTAAGATAAATATATATTCGGATAGTGGCGTGACGCGAGAGACGAGGCGTGATTGCAACGTGCAATATAAAGACGCTATACATACGAGAAAATACGGGATGAAATTATCGATAAGGAAGTGGGGAGAGATACGACGTATGTATAGATGCGTACCTATATATTATATATATATATATATTATACGATCAAAAAAGAAAAAGGAAGAAGCGCCGTGTACATATCATACCGTTTAGTGATGACATCGTCCC
>JAITYT010000560.1:134230-158651 GCA_025433975.1 Liostenogaster flavolineata | reverse complement strand
TATATATATATATATATATATAAATATATATATATTGAAGCATGACGTGTAAGATTGAATGAACGAATGAGAGAAGAAGAGAGAAAGAGACAGAGAGAAAGTGTGAGAGAGACAAAGGAGAGAGGTATTCATATAATGTAAGATTATTTAAAAACGAATTAAATATTCCTATTATCAAAGCACGCTGCATTATTCAATCGTGTTACTTTCTTCCACCTTCCAGGTTCTGAGAGTTTATCGATGCTTCGTCGTATTATGGACGTGTTCAATCGTACACGAACGTAAGTAAAGTGCACTCGTCCCTCGTCAGGAGGCTCGTTCGTATCTAAAGGATCGACGTGCGTATATTCATCGTGATAATACACCGATGCTGCGAAGTGTTCGAAGGAGACATTCATCTTTCGAACGTTCGAAAGATCGTGCGATGATATCATAGTAATATGTGACTTCTATAATTCTGCAAGAGTACGTACCGATAACGTAAGAAAGAATGTTGATTAATCTGTCATTAATTTTTTGTCGCGTAACCTGTCTTTATAACTGTTGTAATTGAATGATTCAGACTCGTTACCGGTTATTTTCGCAATAAAAAGGTGATTTTTGCTACCGATAGGCAGGAACGCGTTCCTTGAAATCGTCTTTCGAAGATTTTGGCAGGAATCGTTAAAATCTATGTCGATGTCGAAATTTAGAGATCGGTTTGCTTTATTTATCGAAAGTTCTCGATGTAACGATAAAAAAAAATAGAGATCGATCGATCGCATTACCAAATTTCCGCGTCGTTATGCGAAATACTCGTATTCTATTAATGTTCTTCAATATTTAATATTTTCATTGTTATAAATTAGTATTCTATTAATATTCTAATAATATTCTCTTTTAAGAGCATTTGGGCGTAACGATGCATTCCAAACTACATTGGAACGTATATAAATATGCACTTACAGACTTCGTTGGTTTCGCTTAAGTAGTAAAAGACAACCACGCATCGTACGCTCGTACGTATGAAATGATGTACGATTCTCGATTCGAGGAGATAGTTGGAAGTTATCTCGAATTTGGCCGAAGGAAATGGTTTTTTGAAAAACGCGTGCTGATAACACCTAAAAAAAGAGAAACCCAGGTAAAAAATGAAAAATAAAAACTCAAGTAAAACCAAACCAACAAGGAGACAACGTTCGATTTCCGCTTTGAAAGTCGTACAAAACATGTCGAAATTCAATCGATGGTAAAAATAAGTAAATAACATCGAAATATGACCTTTTGTATCTTCTAGACCTCGTTTTATTCCGCATAGTCTGCTATCGAGACAATACTTGAATAATTATCTTCTTATCGATTTAATTTCAACACTTTCTTCCAGGAGCACTCGAACCTAGAGATACGCCGAAAACCCGTCCAATTTTGCCAAAGCTCGATAGAACATCGAGCACAAGAGAGCAGGTTGCCCACCACAAATTCGAATAAAAGGTTCAAGACGAGTCTATTGACACACTCGAAGAACGATTAAATAATATTGAAGTGCCATCGTTCGAATTTTATTTTATTTAATCAGTTAAGTGTGTTTGACGTGTATACGCGTCAAAGCAAATCTCTATTACGATGCGTTTGACGTACATAATAGTCGTGAAAAATATAAAATTCTTGCTTTTACTAAATAATAAATAATAAAAATGTAAAAAAATAATAAAAAAGAAATAAAAAATAAATGCTAAAAGTCATTGCTTGCTTTTAATTCCGCGCACTGTGAGGAGTTTTTAAAACTAAATTCCACGCTTAACTGGTTTATTTATTCCCTGCCATTTTAATTTCAACAATTGGGGAAATCCGTCCAATTTTGCCAAAGCTCGATGGAACATGGAGCACAAGAGAGCAGGTTGCTCTTTCCACCGCGTTGCCCACCGCAAGTTCGGATAAAAGGTTCAGGGCGGGTCGATCCGCGCATTCGGCACTTGGCGCATGCCGAGCTCCGTTTACCCTCGGCGAGCTCCTCACGCGCCACCCCTAACACCACCCCGTCGAAAGGCCGGCCCGACCGTGATATCGATTGATTTACAGTTGAAAGGTGGCCATCATTGATATCGAAGCAGCCACGCCTACGTCATACCATAATCGTATCGCGTGTATCGCGCCGTCTCTGCGATATGAATAAGCCTGCGCTCTCCCGCGTATGTCGCCGCTCGTTCGATTCTCCTCGTTTCCGTCTACGTGTGACGCGACGCGAGGGTTGCGTCGTGCAAAGGGCGTTACGCTACTACGTGACGTTTCCTTCGTGAATTTTATTTACCTTCGATATCGTACCTTCATTTTTTGATCGCTTCTTTGATCTTGATAACGTCTTGCATCGAAGGAAAGTTGCTTGATAACGCTTCTATCTTTGTTAAATTCTTTGATTCATTTTCGAGATTTGAACAGGTGCTACGGAGACCCGTGAGAACTACTTTTGCGATTTCAAGCGTTGGTTTCGAATTTTGATGTTTTCTACGCTTCTCCGCATTTTATACCGCGTTGAATTTTAAATATTTCGTGGATAACGAAAATGGAACATCGAGAACGTAATCGAGTACCTTTCTCCTCGTGGTAGAAAAAAGAAATCTCTCGAGATATGTACCGGGATAAATAATACTGAAAATTAATTTTGGTCACGACTTATACGATGTTCTTGATCACGCGTTGTTGTTACGAAATAAAGACAGGATGAAAAAATGATACGAAAAGATGGCGATTGCGAGCCATTCGAGAACGATTTCCAACAGCGATTAAGAAGTTAGCTGACGAGTGCCAGATATTCGTAAATTACGAACAAAAATTTTGATCTGCAATAACTTTTTTCATTGAAAAAATCCATCCATTGCAAACTCTCGTACCTTTTAACATTCTTTCTTCCACTTCGTACATAAATGGCACCGACACTTCGAACGAAAACGTACGCAACCTCCTAAGGGATAAATACCCCCCCGTCTTTTCGGACACGCAAAAAACATCCGTCGAAACCGGCCGACAGTTACCGACGAAACCGAACGTGTTCACCGATATCTCGTCGGTGTCGATATTTTTAGCGGCCGAGAAGAAATCGGTGCTCGTGCGGACGTCGTCGAGGCGACTTACGCGTTTCGTCGTCGCCGACGCGCAAAACGATTCACTACCACGACGTCTTGGGGGGATTCTCGAGACACTCGAGTGCCGCTGTCGAAGGGAATAGCCGGTAAGTAATAGCTCGCATTAGCGTACAAGCTACCACGACGGAAACCGAGAGGATCGGCGCGACGAATAATCGACGACGGTCACTTTCGGTCGGTACTTCCGGCTGTAAACGCCCTCCTCCTTCACCGAAAACGAATGGGATCGCCTCACCACCGTGCATTCCCCTATACCTGGACGCGGACGCGCGATATTTCTTCCAGGTCGATAGGACGCGATCGGTTATTATCGATCTTTTTAACGTGCCGGTTTCGTTCTCCGGCGCTTACGAACGTTCGCGAGGACGAATGCGTTCGTACGTCGCTCGAAGCGTCGCGCGGGAGGAAAGAAAGCCCAAGAGAACGAGGAAGCAATCTTATTCGTAGAAGCTGTCTGTGCAACGCCATGCCGCTTGTTCGACGAGCGTCAAATTTTAATCTTAACCGACGTCGACGTTTCGACGAAATTGGAGAGTCGAGAGGTTAACGGCATTCGATATTATATTGTATATTATTAGGTTGCTCGGAAAGTAATTTCGTTCTTTTCTTTTTTCTTTTATAAAAATGAAAGACGTTTAAATTAATCACGAACGGTCGAATTCGAAAAAACGAAATTACAAAAGAATTAGAAAAAAAAAATGTTGTGTGAAATTTACTGCTAAAATCCGCAATACTTTTTCCCCAACCCACTATACAATCCGGTAACGATATTAGCGACATAGTACGAAAAAGATATGACAGAAAAGAATTTTCGTGATCGTAATAAAAATTCCAAGATCTTGCTCAGACGATTATGACGATTATCTAAAATAAATATTCTTCGAAGGATCCGCCTGAACGACTTTCGAACTCGTTCGCCTTTACTCGTACGTGAACTGAATTATCGGATCGTCGAGGATTAAATTAGTAGAAAATTTGTAGAAAAATTATTATTAACTACAAATTTCATCCTTGACGATCCAATACATTCTGACGAGAAGACACGTTATTTTCTAAGTAATTCGTATTCAGGTAAACGTTGCAACGAAACGAAGAAAACGATGAAGAGAAACGTGTACGTGGACAGCATTACGGGATCCGCACGAAGGAAAATTTGTAAGGAGAACGATCGTGTGATTGCACGTCGGGCGAAAACGTATGGAAATTGTCGTTGGCTGTGATAATGGTGCGTTGCGAGTAGGTAGGAAGGTACCGTACCGTATGCTCGATCGCCCGTCTCGGATTCTACCAACGACGCCTGCCCAATACGTCCCTGTCAGATTAGAATCGCGGTACTTGACAGACTCGCGCTTCTGTCTGTCCTTACGTCGGTGAAGTCTCGACGGGGTCAAACGAGCGAGATCCATAAAGAAGATCGCTTCTCCTCCTTTGTGTCAGAATCTTTACAAATGAGATACAAGCGAAGAGAAAAGCGCTCGCCGGCTAGAGGATCGACGGGGGTAAAGAAACGTAGGTAGGAGACATTAACCCTCGCCGACCCGTTCGGCATTCCTTAGCAACCGCGTATGTTTCGTCAAGACAAGAGTCTTAGAGAGAAGAAGAAGGAGAAGCAGGGTGGGAGGAAGAAAGAGATAGACTCGAATTATGCATCCGTCTCTTCGTAATCTTTTCGTGCTCGTGATTCGTTCCTCGAATCTCCACGAGACCTTCGAAAGTTCCAAACGGATTTCGAGATATCGATCGAAGATCAGCCTAGGTTCGAAGGTCGTGATAAAAACGACGAGATTTCCTTGATCTCCGAACGGAAAGACGATCGAATCGTTGCTCCGAAAGGGATTAGAATTTTCTCCGTTTTTTCCCTCCAGATGAGTAGGAAGTGACGCTGATCGATGAAAGCGAGAGATCTCGGTAACGCGTACGTTCGTGTTTACGTCTGCTGGTCAAGTTAGGCGTTGCGAATCTTCGAGTATTTCATTAGGAGTAAAGACGATCGATTTTATAAACAAGTCTATAACGTTACCGAGGTAATATTTCGATATTTTTCTTTTGATCCTTCAATGGTATTCCGCTACCGTTATGATTTCGTTAGCGGTCTTAACCCTTTACACTCGTACGTCGAGTGTTACTCGACATTTTGAGTTCTCCTATTTTGTATTATCGAACGTATCCTAACGTATTATTGAATTATATAAGAGTTATTGGAAAGGAAAATGGACAAAAATTGGGAGTTTTTGGGGAAACATAATCATTGATACAAAGTACTCAAAAACTCTAACGTCGTGCTCCGAAACAGATTCTTACAACATAAACAGTCGTTTTTCGATAAATCGTTACTAAGGCTCGACATAGATTCTATTGTTTTCACAAGAAATCGTAACTCCATTCCCGATATCTCCATTTAATAATGACTTTGCTCGAAACTTGTCTAATTACAGAGAAACAGGTAGTCGACTGTAAGTGCTTGCTTATTTCTATCCACTAATAAGGCAGAGACAAGGTAACATCGATCGTCGATCGGGTTTCTACCTTCGACGTGCATGTTTCGTTTAAGGATTATCGTTGGAAGTACAATGTGCGCGTATCGACTTCCGTCTCGTTAGAACACCGCTAGTCAATACGGTAATCCTGCGTCTCTACATACGGTACCAGTTTAATCACCGCATACTTCATCTTTGTCAATTCCACTTGCGAACTCCATGGCAACATGATTCCAAGAAAGGATTCATCGTTTCATCCAAAGTACAACGATACGACCCCAAAATTTCTAAAGAATTCATCAGTGCAGCGCTCAAACACTTCTAGCATCTAAACAATAACAACAACACTGGAAACCATGATCGGAAGTGTCTCTCGCCAACGATCGAAACGCGTTCAATCGTTATGTTCCTCCTAAGCGCCTTCTTCGCGTACCGACCACTCGTTCTTCACTGGTCGATGCGGAGGACGATTCCTCCTCCTCCGGTGGCTGCTTCCAAGCCGATGTTATCTCGACGGAGCGATTTTTTTTCGAGGGAGCGACGCGCGGCGTTACACCTCGCCTCGAGCAGTCAGTCGACGATCCTCCAGAGTCGCGGCTGCGATGCAACGGGGATTAAGAGGAGGATAATAATTCCTTGAGCAGCCGTGAGAGATCGACCGGCTGAGATCACCAAGGATGATCGTCGTTAGCGAACGGAGGAGCATTAGTCGCACGGTAGCCGATGCCGATGGATAAATATACGCGGCTAGTGGCAGCCGATCGGTCGGTTCGGTCTGTAGGGAGCCGCACGAGAGAGAGAGAGAGAGAGAGAGAGAGAGAGGGATCGACCGAAGATCCTACGCTGACGAGTATTAAAATTAATGGTCAGCCGCGTACGTTGACGTGTCACCTTATACCTCCATGCGTCATTTTGATTGACCAATAAATTATTCGGTGGAAGGTCGCGCGCGCGCAAACGCACACACGAACCAACCGCGCAATACTCCCTCTAAAAATCCGCGTTCCATCGACATCGTTTCTTTCTTCGCTCGCAAGACGAATGGCGAAAGATTTTTCGTCGCGTGTTACGAACGTACCTTGCTTTTTTCTCTGAGTGTTCTCTCTCTCGCTCTCTCTCTCTCTCTCCTTTTGTCTTGTCGCCATTCGAAAGGTCTCTGTATTTGGCGCGTCGATACGCTTCGAACAAAAATGGAGTTTCTTGGAGACTCGGACTGGCAATCTGCTTTACTTCAGCAACTTAAGAGTTGTATTTAAAAAAGCGTTTGCGTGTTCGTTCGTTCGATCTTGTTCAAGTCGCATCGAAGTCGCAGCTACTCGATTTCACTTTTTATTCTTCCACTTTCCCAAGAATTTCTATTGCTACATCACATCTATTGCAACTGTAGTGCCCTGTTTGGTTTAACAGGGAGGCTAACTGAAAAGAATCGTACGTCGATGAAAAATTAACATATGTGTCGACTTAAACTTAATCGCGTAGATTTAAATTGGTTCGATCCGCACTGAATATTTAACTTGCAAAAATATTACGCAGTGCCTTCGACGTTCTCTAACTCGCTCGATCTCGCGTTACAGAAACTCGTTCAACTTCGCCCAAGAACCTTCGTATCGCGTTGATTGGCCATGCCATGACTACAAATAATTTCTTATAAAGTTGCGAGCAAGTATGTTAGGTCGCTATAAACTACACAAGAAAACGTAACGAGCCAAGCGTTTCTTCTGCTTCTGCTTCGCAACGAGCCCTCGCACATATCGACCGAAATAAGTGACCAATTTCGAATAATTTTCTCGCCTCTGATCGACGCTCGACGTTAATAAATAAATCCAACAATTTTATCGAATTTATTAAACGATTTAACTCACTTCGAGAGACATCCCATCGTCATAATCACATTCGTAATTGTTTATACTCGCGTATCGTTGTTTTTCTAGGCGCAACAACGGCCGGACATCAATCTTGACTGGATTCTCAGCTTTTCGATGGCATCCGTAGAAACGAACGAACGAAAGGGACACCAGTGACCGGCGCGTACCAAGAATATAGCGTGACTAAGGCTAATATCCTTACAGGGGCTATTCTTCGTTGTAATTACCGTAATAAGAATTAATTTACCGCGGCGGTGGCAGTGGCAACAGTTGCGCTACCAAACACGTGAAGATAATTTATTTCAGCCGACACCTGGAGCGCGATATCGGCTTTTCGGCCTTGGCGAACCTTGCAGAGGAAATCTTCCAAGTGCGTTCTAACGGTCCTAAGGATAGACTGCGAAGACCGAATATGGCGAGACGATTCACGATTAGCCGTTCGTATGGCAATGATTGCACGCCGATTATATCGACGGCCGTTAGCGCGTCGAGCAATTAGGTCGAGACGCGACTCGTACGAGTCCATTCGATCGACGAATATAATTCGATGACGCGTCTATTTATCGTTCTAATCGCGGCGTAACGAGTTCCTTCCACCTTCGAGGAAGTTGCCGAAGACGCGGCTGCGATCAAACGCGCGTAACTCTTGGCACGAGCGTTCCTTTTTATCGGCAGTTAATAGCATCGATTTCGCCGTTACGTCACGTTCGACCGGCGAAGTATTCTCCTAACATCGTGAGAATATCGACGAGCAGTCGTTGGAATAGTCATGAATAGTCAATTTTTCAAGCGTTTGCTAGTGAGCATTTTTTTTTTTTTAGACACGCGCAATTCGGTATTGAAAAATTCCGGTGGAATTTACATTTCAAATAAGATCGGTACCGTTTGGGCCCCGATTTCGATCTTTGGAAGATCTTCACACGCTCGTTATACTCGACTGGCTTTCGGGACGCCGAGTGTGGTCGATAATTATCGATGCAGGCAAGCAAGAAACGTCGAAGGAAGGCTTAATTTAATTTAAGAGAGAGAGCCGTCTTCTCCGCTTTGACGCGATCGTGTTCTTTTTCGTATCGGATTGTTATCGGTAACGTACGTATTTAACTATTTTGTATTTTTTAAATCAAATTTACACGATCACTCAATTTTTCAATTACTCGCGCATGACGAAATTGTCGACTGACAGTTTCAACGATTTTTTGCCAGTCGTTCTCGCACACCAAGTGGAAAAATCTCGTGTCAAAAACGACGCGAGGAACGGCAACGTCGTTTCTGTTGTTCTCAACTACGAAACCGCTTGCTCGAACTTCCTCGAAGAAGCCCACGCCAAAGTTTAATGGCTCAATCCGCATGTTCCGGCAACTCGATGTGTGGCCCAATGCGAGGAGGGACCCCTTCCAAATTTTCTTCTGATTCGGTCCCCATGGAAGGCGCGTTACCGGCCATCGATGAAACAAAACTCACGGCGTGCCCTGTTTTTAGTCCGACGAGGAGGCCAAACGATCGGGACGCGCCACTCTCATGCATGAATGCAACGTCAGCTGCCATCCCGATATATCGCGAACTCTTCATTAACCGTGCGGAGCGTTACGAGAATTATCGAAACGATTCGTCCCTCGAAACTTCGAAATTTCCAAATTTAGACTGTAACGAGCTTAAAAGTCGTCGAAGAAATCATCGAACGAAAAATCGTCCTGTCAATTTTCTCGCTTTCTTCTTCCTATCGATTCGGGTTACGTAAGACTCTTTACGTCGTTGCGAGTCCATTTAATAATTGATTCGGTACCTATCGTCAGCAATTACGGCTTGACAGTGACCCGTCGCATCGAAATCGTCCAGGTTATAGCGGATCGATCACGAGATTGGAGTCTTTACCGAGTGCAGGAGAGTTGATTGCACTTTAATGCACTTTCTAGCCACGCGTCGATCCTCTCGACGATCACTTGACGATCATCTTGCGCTTGGAAATGCGGTAATCGAGAATACGCGTCAGAGAAGGTCAATGTATATACATGTATTTATAAAAACAATATAAACGACAAAAAACATAAATAACAGCGTTTTTTTCATTAAAAAACCGAAATGTCTTCCCGAACAACTGAATATAATATCGTAATGTAATACGTAATAATATATTTTTCAATCAATAACGATGCATTTATGAACATTGTACAGTCACTCGCGCATACCTAAAAGCGCGATAAAAGTCGCTGAAAAAATCGCGCAACCGTTCTCACGATGACAAACGCAACAAACAAGCTATACCCAACCAAACGAATACGCGTATTCCTACGCGATCGATAAAACTGAGTTACGATCGATCGACTAACTTTATTTCGAGTCACGACTCCACTCGCGATCCTTCGATGAATCGCCGGGTGATGCGTTCAAAGGAGAAGGACGAGCATCATCTCGACGCATCGGAGGCGTAAGGCCATCCGGTGCCACGACGAACGACTCGGACGTATCCTTCGCGTGATTTATTCTTTAACGAAATACCGCTCTTTTTTGGGATCGTTCGGTCGGAGGCGCGAGCGGAGGAATCGTCGGCCAGTCGTAAGACGATCCTCGAGCGTCGATGATCCGATCCTCGTGGGACGACTTTAACGAGAATTAAGTGAGATGGGCCCGGTGCGCCGGATGGTTTGTGACAGTTTCCGAGTCGATGAGAATCATCCGAGGGTTTTCGAAGCGTCCCTACGACCGGTATTTAGTTTCGTAGTGTCATGTCCCCCTTTACGCATCCGCGCCTCCGGACACGACGAACTCCAGACACGTCCCTCACCGGGCTCTCCCGACCGGCACGTCACAACTCTATCTCCGACAGCGAAAATGAGTTACGGGAATTACTCGCGATCGTCCCGGTCACCTCGATTAATCCTCGTGTGTCCGGCGAAAATTGTGACGCGTAGGAAAAAAAAACGAAATTAACCTGCGTCGACGTTCAAGGCGATAGAAAAAAATTCTAAAATTTCTCGATGCTCTCCTTGATCTAAAAAATAAAATAAAATAAAATAAAAATATCTGCTCGCAACGATCAGCGACCGCAACTTACCGAGAAGGTGTCGATCGAAGCCACGAGTTAAGAGCAGAAATAGATCGTCCTTGCGATGAAGCCGTAGAAGCTCGCGAGTTTTGGGCCCGTTTCGATCGGAGATTTCCATTCTGGCACGCAAAGACGATCGACGTTGAGGAATTCCCGAACGTTCGTGGTAGCCGATAGGTGGATGAGTCACCATCTTCGGGTTCGGTCGAAGAAGGTAAAGAGAGTCGCGACGCAGTCAGAGCGGAGGAGAGAAGAGAGAAGAAGGAAAAAGGACGAAGTCGGTGGTGAGCGCTCGCTCGGCCCAGGGAATCTCGATGCCCCGTCGGTGGTGGGGGTAAGGCCGCTGCCGGAGTGGTGGAAAGAGTGGAAAGAGAGAGGTGGGATTGGAGCTCGGGGACCACACACGACGCTCCACGCGTCTGCGACTCGGTTACATTGCTTAATTGTAAACGGCCCAGGGATTCTCATATCGCGGCGATGACGCATCAATCGTGCGCTCGCGCGCATCCTGCGATCCTACCATATAATAGCCGTGAGAAGATATTCCATAAGCGGTGCTCTCGCCCCTGGCAACGTCCCCGAGACGTGTCTTTCGCTTCGCGATTATCGCGACGAACGTTTCAATATTTTTATCGTTTATTTCCATATTTTATCGTTCTTCTTTCTTGCCCTTTCGCGTTAACGCGACGTAAGGACTGCGACAATCGCGACGCGTATTTATTTGGAAGTTGGAACGAACGGCGCGGCATACATCGAAACTCCTGGAATTTGAAGATCGTTTCGTCTTCGAAAGTAACGAAGCATCGAGAGTGGTGCCTTAGAATGCGGGTGTTCTCGTTTGAAAAATTTTCGTGCAAGATCGAATCAATACGATACTTTTGAAAGAAGATCTTACGTATCATCGGTTCCATTAATTAAGGGCAATCAAAATGTAGAATTATGCGAGGCAACGCGGGTGGTCCGAATATAGTTCTTCGCTCCTCGATGTACAGTGTGGCTACTGGAACGGAACGAGCCATCTTGCGACCGATACGACGAAGGATTGCGAACGCACGATTCGTCGTTCTTTTTTCTTCGTTATTTAGACAACTGCGGTAAGTAATTTTTACGGCGAGTCGAATGTTTTTCTATCTCGTGCGCTTCAAAACGATCGACTTTCCAAAAAAGGCGAGACGTCGACAAAAAAAATGATCGAAGAACGACGAACGCTACGAGATGCGCTTTTGGATAAAATTAAATTATCGACTGCTTAGAGAAATTGTTCGATTCCCTCGAGATGCGCTAATTGAAATAAAAGAAGATAAACGCAGGAAAGTTCGAGGCGATGATTAAAACGAACGGAGCACGTGGAACTACTTTATCTGCGACATCGTTAATTCCATCGATTGTTGCCGTTCGGCGTGCCGGTTCCAACTAATTAAAGCCAGAATCTCATCGAGCTTCTTCCTTCTCCTCTTTACCTCGCAGCTTTGCCGCTTCTTAGCCTCTCCGAGTTGCCTTTTTCGGCATTCTTTAGGGGTTGCCCATACCTCTTTCCCAAATATCTCCCGCTCTCCTAATAGGCTTACGTAATGACCCCAAAAGAGATATTATAAGTTCGTCTGCTTTGTTTCAATTTTATTTTCATTCTCGTGCGTCCTCCGACTCACTGCCGTGTTACGGCGTATCGACAATCGTCCGAAATAACGATCGACTTGGACTTGCATTCCTATCGACAGATGTTTCACGGGACAGTGATGTTCAAACTCTTGCCAACAGTAACCTACGTACGATTACTTTATACTCGCTAATCTCTCAATTTTTCTTTCACGATCTACTTACGTTTCTCGACCCACGTTTGGCAGAAAATATTCCAATCGACGAAGAAACTCCATTGCATAGCTGATAACATTTTGGTCGTGCCACTTGAAAGGTAAAGTTCGAGCCATCGAAGGACGAGATGCACGATCAAAAAGGCAATTTCAATCGGATTGAAATATCACGCGCAATACCGTAGCTAATAATTTATAATGGATCGTTACAGAGCTCTCCCTTTTTAGACGCCTTAACGAAGAAGGGACGCCGGAAAGGAGAAAGTCACTTGAGAATCGTTAGGAGAAGGAACTCCGTTCGAGCGCAACAGGGGCCCAAGACGATGCTCGTCACGATAATGATGCGACAAAATCACGTCGTGGACATTCGAGAGGTACGCCGATACGCGTCCTTGCTCGTCCTTCGTCTCCCTTTGTCGACCGAATTCGCGGGTGGCCCTTGCAATAATACTTACACACGGAACGAGGACGTATCGTCGATGAAAATCGAGCAGCTGTTTCTTTCGATGTTCTCGCAATTAGATCGAATAAGCGATAGGCCCAACGAATAGTTGCTAAAACGAACAAAAAGCTCGACTGAGTTCATATTTATTTTAAATCGAATTATCGTTTAGATTTTTTTACTTTCTTTGGGAATATCTAAGAAATGGTGCCGTTATCTACTTATTTATAATTTATATAAATATAAATATATGTAGTTATTGTATATAATATATATACATATATATATCGTGAAAATTCCATGTTTTTATTTACAAACGATATTAAAATTACAATATGTTTTCCTTCGTCGATCAATGTTCTCACTCAATTATGTAATTTTTCAGGCTGATTATAATGGTACGTTTTGAGAAAACGATTTAAGCGGACGCCTAATGTTTCATCGATGCGCGACAGCAAAACGGAGAATCATGGTCCGGACTTTACATTCGAGTCTCTTTGTCAGTGGCTTTGGTCTTTGCCTCGTTGTAACGTTACGTCACTCCGCGCAACATCGTATTCGTGAAAGGCGAAGGCTTTTGTTTACATACGTCAACGCTCGTTGCACGGTATTGTGTCATGAACTAATGGAACTGATCACCGAGCAAACGCTCGTGGCACAGACGCGTTTTAAAGGTTGCGACGATCCATGGAAGCTTGATGTGCATGCACACGCCACGCAAGAGATTCGTCATTTGTTAAATGTCTTTATACGAACGAGGACGAGAGAATATTGCGATAATGGAATAATCGTCCGAACTTGATGTTAATTTTCAGTGTTATTTGCTGTTGCGATCATCATTCGTCTTCGTCGCTGTATACGCATTGACTCTTGCCAATTTGCTCCAGTCGGTATTCGATTATGCACGCGTATGATTTATATGTCTATATAGCGATTAACCTTATCTCGATTATATTGCAAATCTTCGTCATGAAAGAAATATTTTGAAACTTCATAGAATCGATAGAGAGTCACGTAGAACTAGGAAACTCCCAAATTCTTATAGTTTTGGAATTAACGTGATACTTTGATGATGCGTCGCAACGTATCCGAAAGCGTATTATCAGCTTGAGAAATAAAATAGGCCGCGAGTAGTGCTGAAAAGTGGTGAGACGAGCTCGTAAAGAATTTATAACGCGAGTTGGAAGATGGGAAACGAAATTGCCGGATGATTCGACAGAGATTTATCGAGACTGCGAATCGACTTGCCCCTCGGTGAACGTCGGGCGAGTCCACGGCTCGGGCTATCGGCGCAAACCGCGAGTTATGCATTCGTTCTAACAGCGGGGCTGAAATAGTCTCGATTCCACCGCTCACAGTTTACAATTTTCTCCGCGTCCGAGCAAGGTAAGTGGTTATCAAGAACGCAATAAACGCGCCGCCCGTAAACGTAAACACGCTCCCGTGTCTATGGGTTTGCCCTCCTCTCGCGTCCTTCCGCAGTCTCTTATTTGCCTTTGGAAGTGTCGTTTGCGTGCCGTATTGCCGCATTACCGATTCTCATTTCTGACGACGATTTCCACCGCGAAGAAAGGAAAGGATAGCGAATTCACGAGCGATTCTTCACGACTTCCATTCCCGCTTCGGCGTCGGACGTCCGCGATTTTCATCGCGAAAAGAGAAGCTGCAAGGATATGAGCCACCTTCTATAATAATAGGTGCGTCGGAACGAAACTTCGATTTTCTGTAATAACATGTGCCATTGCTCCGTGCCATCAACGGCTGTCGTGAAAGTTTCATTCCGACACACCTGTCAAATACTTCGTAATTGTTACGATTTTATGACACTCGACGACCCTTTCCAAATTGTGTTCGATGTCGAAAAAACGTATAATGGACGATGATTTTTACCGGGAAGAAAAAATAGCGAATGTTGAAGCCATCTTCAACAATAAATACGCTTGTCTTTATATTTGTGATAATTTCACTTGTTAACGTCAAATACATTTACAACCCAATGTAAATAAATATGCAAATGTAAAATCGTCTAATTTGTGTGCGTGAGTTTTAATTAAATATACTCTTTGGTAATTCAATTTTCTTGAGTTTTCAACGTTTTTTAATGCCTTTTATCAACTTTCTATCGACATCAGCATCTGGACGATTCAATAGGTACTCGACGAAAGTAACGATCGTCCGTCTCCTAATTACGTTTAACTTCGTAAAACAGCTGGGTACATTGCGACACATCCGTCGAAGTCGAGAAAATCACGTTGCTACATCCGCGCTGCTTTCATCCTCTCGATGCGAATGGTCATCGAACACGAAAAGATCGACCGTAACAACGATCAACCTAAGTCGAAGCTATTCGTTCGCTCCGTTTCTTCGGCCATCTCTCGTACTATTTGACTTTGCGAACGACACTGCACCGCTGATTCTCGTAATTTCGTTATAAACGCGCGACGTGAAACACGAGCTCGACTTACGAGCACCGCATCGTTACGTGCATCAGTGAGTTCGAAAACGACTTTCCGCGCGATATTAGCATAACCTCCGCAGCTACGAAATCGGCACCGGAATCGAAAAGGAGAGTTCCTTTCGTCACGAATACGATAATAGAATATTCTCCCGCAATTTCAAAATACGTATAATGGGTCTTAAACGCTATATGCACGCATATCGATTCACCTTTTCGCGTCGAGTCGTGCAAACTCGAGTGTCGAGTATCCTTGCCTGCCATTATCTCGTACTTGCAGACTGCATCGTTATTATTCCTCGTGAAATTTCGAATCTTACGTAAAACTATAATGGATACTTTCCTCGAGAGATTGCGTAACTTCACGAATCTCGTCATTCAAATTTAACGACATTGCGTGAAAATTGTACTTTATTTGTGAAAAAGAATGCTTATCGTTGTCATTACCAGACGTAGATAAGAAATAACCGTAAATTGCACTGTCATCCTTTTCGTGAATCATTCAGGTTCATTGGATAGTTTTCAATATTTCATCTTACGTTTATTTTATCTCACTATAAAAAAACATATTTAAAATTTAACATCGTTAACTGATCTTACCGTCTTGCTAGGACCGAGGCTTCAATTTAATAAGAAGCCATTAAATCGGTCACATCGTCCTGTTGTCGCTTCTAATCTCCCGTGGAATTTGAAGGAACTCGAAACTGGTAGTTTCGTTCGTTTCGAACGATCAACGCAAGATATAGAACGAAGAAAGATCGAGATACCAACTATAAAACGTATATGCGTATACGCCCATTTCCTCGATACGATAGAAGCGAAATTCTAATTCGAACACTAATCGGCCATCCGCGCATCCCTCTGAATGCCAAGACGCACTTTCCGATAAGATTTTCTCAGTTGCGGCACATTTCGACACCCGATTTTTGACAGAGGCGGGTGACAAACGATTGGTGTAAATCGGTTTAGCAGTCGGCGGTTCTTTGCTCCTTTCACCGTTTCCATCGGATTCGTGGAAGTATTCCCTTCCTCGAAGCGCTTGCCATCGTTTTTTACTGAACATTCCAGATCGACGCAAGAGTCTCGAGTGCCTTTCGAGATCGAACGCTTCCATCCATTATTTTCTATCGAGGTAATCTCTCGCGAGATCGACGATTAACCCGATGGATGATAGTGTCTTTGCGTACTAGGGCGTCATAGGTTGGCATCTTCGTCCACCTAAATTATCGTCAGCCGTAGAATTGGCTCGAAAGAGCGATCACTTACCACTGAAATTCTAACAAGTTCTCCATTATTTTCTCTCGGTGATTATCGTAAAAAACGTAAACTTATCAAATGTTTCCTTTCACGGACATTTTTAGTAAAAGACGAAAGATTTATGCTCATTAAGATCATCGATGATACGACGTGATAGTCGATGATAGGCTGTCTCGAGGGTGTCATCACGAACTCTAGAGATTTTCATAATTTCTTCGTCATTTTTTATCGATAATTTTTCGAGCCACGATGAACAAAAGAATTTGGATTCTCGTCGTTCGCAAAATATCACGCAAAAGGCAAGATTATCGATGTTAAGACACGATCATCGGTTATAAGCTGTCTCGAGGGAGCCAGGCATTGAGATTTTACGAGCGGCTCTCTATGCGCGTTCGAATGTACTTATGTACGAATGTAGGTAAGCGCGTTGCCAAATCAGGCACAATCGGACTTGCAGCCATACGCGTCTCAATGTTCTCTCTTGAGCGGCGTCATCCTCAAAAACGTCTTTGGATGTTGCGAGAGAGTCACTCTCCTTCTCTGAGTGCTTTCGATTTGCATCACGAGGCAAGAAGGAACTTGGGAAAACCAAGAAGAAGAACGTATTGGATGCGAATTTTGTAGAACTATTTCTTAATATTTTTCCTGATTAGAAAAACACTTGTATATACTTAATCTTGCACTTTTAAAGAACAGTAAAATAGCAAAGCGAAGAAGAATGTACTAAGAGAAAAGAAGTATTAATTATCAATACAATTGTAGGTTAAAAAACAAGATAGTAGGTTTTCCAAAACACATAAACAGTTAAAAGTTAAGAAATCTGTAATTAAGTGTAGTAAAATATTATCGATGGCTTTATTTAATTAATTCGCAGAGTCTGGTTGCATTAGAGTAAGTTTCAAAATTGGAACAACACGCAAAGACGCTACTCGTCTAATTACAATTATATACTTAATAATACTGTGGAGTACGGAGACAAAGAAAATAATAACAGAAAGAAATTCATAGAAACAAAGGAGATAACAAACTCAACAAATTTCTCGACTCGAAAGACGTAGAGGCGCGGAAGAATATCGAGACTAACGAATGACGAACTAACGCTTGACGCATGGTGAACAGTCAAAGTAGACCCAAAAAAGTAGAATAACCTATTACGTAGATCGCTATATACCGAAGCATATAGATTCGTAATACGATAGCGGCGATCGGCAAGAGATAGCGATATCGCATAATGGTAGCGGCAGGTCAAAATCGTGTAATCGTATGCAAGTCCTAACAGCGCACGAACCCTCGCCGCTGTCCGAAGCAGTTGACCAAAAAAGAAACTAGGCTTGTTATTTCTAAGTGCCCGTCGAGCAAAAATTAAAGGACGAGGGAACGGAGAGGGGAGGAGGAGAGTGGAGACGAAACCCTTCTGATATCGCATGGAGGAGGCGAATGTCTTCGGTGCGGATAGTATGTGGTAGTAGGCCGCGTGTGACGGTACCGGCCACCCATGTAGCTGTTGTTCGCTCGCATCTATCATGGAGCCACCTTCTTTTCCCGGCAGCAGCTTAAGCCCCAATAAAAGCCCCCGGCTTCTTCTTCGAGCTCTCTGTGTCTCCGGATCGGGGCAAAAAATCGGCCATTACCTCGCGAGACCCCGAGCTGGACCCCTCGATGAATCTCAGACTCGGTGGTAGTTACTACTGGGACCTAAACGACGATCTTAGAGATCCGTTCGAGATTCGTTGCCAGCTCGATTTCTTCCGATAATTCTTCCGATTTAAGGCTAACGCGTTTCGCATTTTTGCAGGGAACATCGGGATCCTTGCACCGGGGCATTTCTCGAATTCAATTAAATTTGCTTTCCATCGAGATGCGTTTAAATAGTCGATAACCTCGTGCGTTTATGCAGGAGTTTTCAGGTTCGTCCGTTTTTGATTAATTTGCGAATAAACCGATGAATCAAGTTTGAGAAAGTACATCAAAGTCGTGAGCAAGGTAAACCGTATCAATTAAGTGGGAGATTCCAACGTCGCGATAACTGTGTTAATACGCGCCTTACGGTGGCGGTATTGACTAATCGCCACCCGTACGCGTCGAACGGAAAGGATCGGCACTGTTGACAGTATCGAGGAGCAAGCTCGAACGATAGAAAGGCATAATCTTTTGACAATACGACCTCGAGTACGCAATCCTTGATCTCGCTTCGTTAAACGTTTTTGCTCGCAATTAGTAGAAACGAAACTGCTTTTCGTACCTTCAATTCGAGAACGCGGGTCTGCGTTATAGATGGGCCGAGCGACGATAATTACTTAACGGGTGTCTCGTACGATCGAGCACGTTGAAAAGAGCGATAACGTAAAAGGAATAATTACGTTTTTTGTACCGCGCGGCGATGCTCGTTAACATTCGCCGTGTCTTTCCTCTTCTTCTCGCGGTATCGAGGTTCGAACGGTAGCATCGGGGTTAATTATCTATCGTCCAGTTCGAGATACGCTGTGCGATGAGGAGACACTCGTTAACCCAGATTCTCTCGGTTAGCTCGACGTGCTACGAGCGCTCTCCGATCCGACATTTTCACTTTAATTTGCCAATCTCGATCGTTCTACAATTAGACAATCTATTCGCCTTTTTCAATGATCGTTTCAACCGCGCAAACGCGCTCGATCCAATCGACGAATGTTTCTTTTGTTAGCTCCACGATTTTCCCATATTCTCCTGAAATATAATATTGTGCCGTATTATAGAGAATATAGAAATAAATTTATGATACAATGTAATTTTTGTCGCATGTATTAAAACTGTCTCGTTTGTTTCTCACCACATTTTTCTATTTTTCTTGGTACGCGTGTCTTTCATATCTTGCCTCGTCTTGCAAACGCGTTCAACCATCTTTGAACCGAGAATACGGCATAGAACAATGTTGAAAAAAGGCCTAAAAAAGGATACATCAGGATAGAATGGTTCCTGGTACCTTTAACCGATTTTACCTCGCAATATATTACGTAAGATTATATAAATATATATTTTCGTAACAGCCTTTTTCATCGCATATTTGAGATGAGTAATAAATAATATTAGAACGAGTGAAATTCTTATACGCAATGACGGTCAAAGTGCCGCTGCTAATTGCAACTAAATGCTACTATTATATCACCATTACAATTATTCGTGAATTATTCGCGGCAAAATCTATAATTACTTGCTCGCGACGATAACGCGCGAAGTACATTTTTTGACGTTTTGAATGTTAATCAAGTGGAGTGGCGTGGATTAAATTCCGCGCGAAATAACAGGTTTATACGATTATAGTTCGAACGTGGACACAATTAGAAAATAATGAAATCGCCGATCGTTCGGTGGCGTCAGTCTCGCGTGCGAAATTTTCGTTGTTCATTTCGCACGAAATAGCAGCTACGTTTCTACGATACCCCCGCAAGTCGATGTCCCAAAAAATCGATAAAAACACCACGATTAATCCTCTCGTCGAATCCCACTCGTTTTTTAATAGCGTTTTACAATAATTCATCGTATTATATTTATCTAACGAGCGATTTCTCAACATCGTTCCTTAACGATGAAAGAAAAACACAAGTGGAGCAAGATCAGGCAGCGTGACGCTTCGCGATCGAAGTCGAGATCTCTCGTTATCTACCTCGTCGTATCTCAATCGCGTAACGCGTTTACGCGTAATAATCGATCGTCGTACGTGCGATCGAACGATCCAATGAGGGGAAACGAGAGTATCAAACCGAGAGAGAGAGAGAGAGAGAGAGAGAGAGAGAGCTACGCAGTAAGGAAGAGACAGGTTGGAGGTAGAAGGAAGACGCAGGGTGGTAGAGACACGACCGAACGATTATAAACCAATTCCAGATCGTTCGACGATATCGCGGTAAGGACGAATCGGGAAGGTCGATTTCTCTCTTCATCGCTCAATTATTGCGGGCGTCGTGGCGCAATTCTCGCAATGATACCGTAACCGTCGATTTGCACCCGAGCCGGAATTTATCACCTCGGTAATTGCTAATCGTTTATCCGCGTGAAACCAGCACCGCTGTCGACCCGTCCGATCGTTATCGTCGGTTACCGTGGCCGATGTCCGCGTACCGAGCTCTACCCACCCTCTTGCCCCTCCTACGTACGAGCCTGAACGGACACCCACACGACGAGCGCGCGCGCACACGTACGCTCGGAACATCGTCAATTCGGTGCGTTAATTCGAGCGTCCTTTGCATTTTCAATTACAGCACGAAGGTTCGAATCGAAACGCGGACTCCCCGCGCTTTCGACGGAATCGATAGTAGTCGGCACGGATTAACGAAGATTCGTGCGTGAAAGCGTTCGTCGGGGACGAAGAATCGCGCGCGTGGACGCGTAAATCGTAGGCGCTCGGGTAGATGAGATCTTGCGGTTTTGTTCGCGCGTAACAGAAGCGTGTTTCATCGGCGTTCTTCTCAAAATTGAACCTTCGAGGTTAGAATAAGAAGTACACGGTAGAAAGATTGGCGGGCACCGATGGAAATCCTTCGCTTTAAATTTTGGATTCTTGCGATCTTCCGGGTCGTCGAACCACGAACGTTCGATTTATTTCCTTTCTGTCTCCTGCGTTTAATTTCTAACGTTCTGCTAGACGTAGAACGGGATTCCGTCCAGAATAAACAAGTTTGCAAATTTACACGCGATAAACTATGGATACCTAACGCTCGTG
Source organism: Liostenogaster flavolineata (assembly GCA_025433975.1). Taxonomy (NCBI): domain Eukaryota; kingdom Metazoa; phylum Arthropoda; class Insecta; order Hymenoptera; family Vespidae; genus Liostenogaster; species Liostenogaster flavolineata. The sequence goes on along the minus strand of JAITYT010000560.1, from coordinate 137,489 downwards.
ACATGATAATTTCATTTCTAACGAATGAAAATTTAAACATCAAGATTGGATTAAGTAGTACCCTGTACATAGATTGACGGACACTCAGGCGGAAATCTTTCGTCGATGTTTTATTATACTGTTTTTAAATTTGGGGTTATTTACAATTCATTGTTAAAACTTCCAGGTCGTCGAACCACGAACGTTTGATTTATTCCGTTTCCGTTGCCTGCGTTTAATTCCTAACGTGCTCCAAAGGTAGACGTTGGGCGAGACTCCGTCTAGAATAAACGAGCTTGCAAATTCGCACGCGATAAACTATGAATACCTAGCGATCGTGACATGATAATTTCATCTCTAACGAATGAAAATTTAAACATGGAAATTGGAAGAAGGAATACACGTTACATAGATTGGCAGACACTCGGCTGGAGCGTGCGTCGATACGAGCAGACGGTCAAAGTTCTCGTCGACGTTCGGCCGCGTGAAAAGCGCGTACGTACTCGACTCTCGTTGCTTCTTATCGGATCGAATAGAAATGCGTGAACGTGTTACTTAGACCGATCGTGTAAAGCGAACGAATATCGATATCGTAAACGGAACGATCTAACTCGTCGACGCGAGATTCAAAACGAACCGACGCGTTAACAAGTTTTGCGATCTCGCGAGCGCGTTCGAAAACGCGTTCTTCTTCCTCTTCCCACGGTGTAATTTACGACGACTAGATCCGCTTCTCCTCGTTCTCCTCGAACGGTTCTGTCGTCGTCGTAACGTGAATTTATTAACGTTCATTTTCCGTTTAATTACCGGCATGCGGCGCGCAGTACGCGTCGCTCTTCGAAAGAGAATCGTTCCTCGAGCGAGCGAAGGAGGGAGAAGACGCCAGGATCTTCCCAGCGACGTCGTTAAACTCATCGGCTTCGAGAAACCACGCGAGCAGAATTCGTGTTCGACGCGGTAATGTCTTATTCCTCTTTTAATCGGGATATTAGTTCGAGGGCGACGATCGAACGACCGAACCTGCTTTCGAACATCGACGACCGACCTCCTCTCTTCCTTTTCTCCTTCGAATCGTCGAAAAGAACTGTTCCTTCGTGAAGTTTCGTTACGATTATGTCCTTCGTGTACATCCGGGTGAGATAGAACGTACCGATCGGAATATAGACTACGTGCTTGTAATATATTAGGTTGTCCGGAAAGATCGTACCGATTTTCGTTTTTTTTTTAAATTTATTTATCACTCTATTATTTATATAATTAAATCTTTTTCTTCAAAAAAAAAGAAAAAATTTTTCTTCAAAATCGGCACGAACTTTCTGGACAACCCAATAAAACGTAACTTCACTAAACGATAATAATGTAATAACTGCAAAACAATAATAATAACAATAAAATAGGAATCAATAATTCAAGTATCTGAATATAAGATTCTTCTAGAATCTCTCCGCGTCTATTTCAACCATGACCCAACGGTCACCACAAATTTTATGATTGATTGGAAACAATCATTCGCGAAGCTAATTAAGATTACCCGACGAAAAACGTTGTAAAAAACACGCTTTGGCTAGAAGAAGAAGATAAAGAGATCTTTATGTAACGTGGGAAAACACCAATTGGTATTTACGTGAAATATGTATGAAACGGTTACTAGCTTAATGAATATTCTCTCTCTCTCTCTCTCTCTCTCTCTCCCCCCCTTCATATTATTTATTCCTTCGATTAGTTAGCAATTGCACGATAATTACAATCTCGCGCATATAATCATCGTGTCATCGGAATTGTACTTAAATAGGCGGTATTTGCAAGTCAAATAGGCGCGCGTTGATCGAAAGTCATCGACAACGAGAATACACGGCGATGCCATTAGAAGAAGCATTACGTAAAACTGCTTGGACGTCTATGATGTACGACTCGTTTACTTTATTATGTTATTCACGTCGAAACGCATTTATTATTCGCAACGTAAACAAATATCGATTTTATCGCGGTTTCAACCGGAATCATTTCGACACTCGTATATCATTATGCGAACGTCGCAACGAGGAGTCGTTCAAGCTTGAACGACGTTACGTGAACGAGGAATTAAAAGTCGATTAAGGTGTCACGAAATGAAAATAAACTTCCAAGAAAGAGATATTAAGGTTTTTCCACTTGGACATTTAACGCGATATAAATTGATTTTAAAACGTAGTGTCCAAAATCTAAGGAAGTCTCGACAAATAGATTGTGACATCGCGTACTGCGTCGTTTGAGATCAATTTCTATTTGAAGGGGTTCGAAACGTGCCTCTGAAAAAAGTAACACGCGTCAGTTCGCTTCGATCGTTCCGAGGACGCAAGAAAGGATAATCTACCCAAGTAGAGAAAAAAAAGAGAAGGATGAAGATTCTGGACATAGATCGTACCATCCGCGTGGACCACACGTTGTCCTTTGGCATTCCAACGCACTCGTGATCGCTGGACACTTTCTTAATCGTCGATCGGTTCGAGTTTGTATGGAAACAATTCGGCTACCGACTTAAAACGACATTCCCCTGGATGGAAGGAGGAGAACCGGGATGAACGAAATTAGAGCGACGGAAAACGAAGAACGTTGGCCGGTTCTCGAAAAAAGAAACTTCGAGTCTCGTAAAATTCCGTGGCGTAACACAAATTTGATCGCCTCGACTCGATAAATCGTCGCGCTTGCGAGCAATTGGAATCAAAATTGGAAACATTGGCCAACGGTCCATTCATTTTAACATGGATCGATATCGTTCTGTCTATTGCCACATTTAAGTCACATTTTAACAAAGAAGATTTTCTCAAAAGCGTTCCATTTTGTTATTTGTTTTGAATTTCGCAAAGATATGAATTCAACCGATGTTCGTGTAATTTTTTTATACGAATATAAACTTGGTAATAATACCGCAAAAGTTGCACGCAATGTAAACCAAACGTTTGGGGAGAATACCGTTAACGATCGAAAAGTGCTGCTTTAAGTTGAAAAATTTCGGTCTGGTGATTTTTCCCTATAAAATGAATCGCGTGGAAGACCCAAAACGTCTGTGAAAAATGATGCTCTGAAAGCATTGGTGGAACGAATCCAACTGTACCTACAAGGAAACTTGCTACCAGAATGAAAGTTCACCATACAGCAATATTGCGACACCTTTTTGAAATTGGAAAGGTGAGAAAAATGGATAAGTGGGTACCGCACGAATTAATGGCCCAATAATTCTCTACAACAACGCTCGGCCGCATACATCGTATAAAATAATTGCGAAATTAAATGAATTTAA
>JAITYT010000560.1:76983-111262 GCA_025433975.1 Liostenogaster flavolineata | reverse complement strand
CCCCCCCCCCCCTCCCCCTTTCACGCGATTCGAGAAAAAAACCGCTCTGCTCTCGCGCGCTTGGAAGCCGCTTCCTCCGCCTTACTTCCGTACCGACGAATACCTCTTTGCTTCATCGTCCGTGACATCGATATCCAATTTAACGCTCGAAGATCGCGCGTCTATTTCCGCTTCTTTGCAGAATATCGTCAGTGCCTTGAAAACAATCGAAGAACGGTCAGTGTGACGTGCATACTTCACATTTACATCGAGCCGCGATTAAACGATTAACGAAGGATCCAACAAATTTAGGGTCATCCTAAAGTAATCCACGGTCTTCTATTGGCAAAGAATTTCTTCGATTTTAAAGGACGTAATTTCGTTTCTCCGTCGTCGAGTCCTATTATTGTCTTTTCCATCGAACACGCGCAAATCCTTGGACCTCCGAACGACTGGAGAAGATTCGAGGGCAACGTTGGATCGAGCTCTACTTCGATTCTCCCTTTCCGTGATCGTGGATAGCAGGCCATTCGTTATCGTCGATCGAACGAGCATCCAGACCGATAAGATGCCCTTTAATTAGATGCTAGCTCGATTCCGCGTAAGTTCGAAGGCGATGGCGTCATTAGTAGACGGTAATTAGTAAACGGTCGTCGTTATCGAGCGGATCGAAAGAAGGCGGTGAATGCTCCGTGCGCCCGTACTTCGTTGTGGAACACGCGCGATCATCGCGCGATCACTGGATATAGACGATAAAGTTCCGCGAACGACCGCGAGGTGCTATCGAACCTCCGTGTGGGTGCGTTAACCCCGCGCCGAGCCTCCGCGAACCTAGCAATTAGATAGAAACTTTTGTAGGACTTCGTGGTGATCCGTTTCCGAGGGAGTATCGCTCTCAAATGGGACGAGACGAACGATAGCTCGACATTGATAAGAAAAGGTTTATTGCCGCATCGGCCTAGATTGCCTCTACTGTGTTCCTCAAAGTGACGACATTCCAAAACGAGTCTCGCGCGAGTTTAAAAAGGGCTCGATGCTGTTATCGTGCCGCATACCGTGACAAATTCCCCCCCATTCGATGTCCATCCTCACAGACGAACCCTCACACGTACGTTTATCTAATCAGAATCGACGATCAAACTGACAAAAATTACCTTTCAAAAGCAACCTTTTTTTAAAGCAGACCGTTCCTCGAACTTAACGTCAGCGATTAACGAGCTTCGAACAATTCGCCCAATCGATCCCCAGGATTTACCCGCGCAAACGAATCACCACCGAGAATCATCGGAGCCATCGAAGCGTCCCCGTGATCGACGTTAACCGTGATCTACTCACCGGAAGACGGTCTGTCCGAGTATCTCGTGCAGTACACCCAGGCGGGCCAGTTCTGCTGGGCGTTGGCGTTGGAGTTGCCGGCGGTGTCAGCGGAATTGACCGAATCGGCGGTGCCGATGGTGGACGAGGCCGAGGACAGCGAGGGCGCGCCGGTGACCGAGCTGCTCGTGACGGAGCTCCTGCTGCTAGCGAGGCTCTCGACGCTTCCGCTCCTGCTGAGAGTCGCGTGCCTCTGAAGAGGCGACGCGAGGCCGCAGTGGGACGCGAAGGCGTCCCTGTCGTTGGTCGTTCGATGGACCGCTGCGAAGGCGACGCCGTTCTGAGGAGGCGATTGAGGCGACAGTCTGCTCGAGGAGAGGCTGAGGTCGCGCGGCAGCGGTAACGGACTGTGTCGAGGTACGGGGACCACCGGCAACGAGGACGAGGACGAGGACGAGGGGGAAGAGGAGGAGGTCGCTGATTGTTTGGAGGCCTTCGTGTTGAGGATCGCATCGCGGCCGAAGTCGGGTCGCAAAATGTTCACCACGCTGAAGCGCAAGGGCGTCTCCGTGTCTTGCGGTGGGTCGTTCGGGTGCTCCTGGACGACCGACGCCTCGCTGTCGGCTGATCTTACTCGATGATGATGGTGATGATGGTGATGGTGATGGTGGTGATGACGATGACCACCCAAACGCAGCCCGTACGCCGAGTCCATAGTCGCTAGGGCCACGCTCATGATCTTCTCGTGACGAACGACCGCGGGCTTGATCGGGAGCGTTCGGTGGATTCTCCTTTCGGAACTAGGACGACGACGATTGCTTCGTCCTTACCTCCTTCGTCATGTCGCGACCGATGGTCCTCTAGGCTGGAGCAATCCGGCGTTGATCACTGGAAGCACGTTCCTCGTTTGAACGTAAACACTCTGACACTGTCTTCTTCGTAATCGATCGTTTTCTTCCTCACGGTTTCGATGGCCTTAAGCGAGATCGCCTCGAGTTCTCATCGCGGTTACCTTCAAAGACGATTCGACGATGTGTTGCGAGTAACGAGAGTGAGAAAGGGTGGCGGGGTGAGAGGGAGGGAAAAGGTGGGACAGTCCAACAGACGGATTGGAAGAACGGAAAGTTCTCGAGCGCGGGTGCTTCCTGGATATCGCTAATGTCTCGACGTATCCGAGCTCATATTCGCGGCGTCTGATTAACACGGTTCGAGTCTGGATCGGGTCCAAACCAAAGACTCTTGGGATTGGCTTTTCCCGAGGTTTCCGAGTACTCGAGCGAGTGCTGTGACGGGTCTGACTGGCTGTCCATCCGTCGCTCAGTGATGTCTAAACTAGGGGACCCGGAGTCCCTACTTACCGCTTCCCTATCCCCGCTCCCCTGCCGCTCCTCCTACGCCGCAGCTCGGGAGTGCAGTGCACTAGACACCCTCGATTGTATCTCTATTAACTTTCCGGGCAAAAGCTCCGCCCATCGCCGTACGGTACACCCTACTACCATCTGACCGGGCTATCCCCACTACCAGTGGCACCGGTAGTAGGGGACACCGACTAGAAAATCACTACAGCCTAACCCGGATTCCTTCTTTCGAGAGCTTTGCCCCTCGGGAGTGCGTCGACGTGCGAATTAAGAATTCATTCTCTCGTATCGAATATCCGGATGCGACGATCGGATGAATATGATCGATGTTCCGGGCCGGGACTTCCGGGAAATACGTCGTGGAATTGTTTCGATGATGGTCGTACCTACGCTTCGGCGAATGTTCGAACTTAACCGAGACCCTACGGAAGGTACGACCGTTAATTTTTTAAATCACCGTTCCACGTGTAATTTCTCGCATCGATGCGTTCACATGTCGAACACACCCGCACGCACATACATACGTTTATCGCGGATTCCAAGTAAACAGACCCAATCGAACGAGAAAAGATGTCGGCGATCTAATTAATCTTCATTTTCGTACCAATTTCAATGGAAAAACCAACTTTGCTCCTATTCGCTCCATAGTACTCAAATACACGAGTTTCTGCGCCACTGCGAACTGCAGCGAAGAAGCCCGTTTTCTCCCCGCCCAGTTTTCTTCCCCACCAACGTCACTTCGCGTGTGGGCTCGCCCATATCCTTGCCCCTCCGAGGTAACCCACGCCCACTGGTTGCCCCTACTATTCCGAGTGCCCACTACTCCATACTTTCGTTCCTCCCCACTATGACGTTGCTGACCGACCGGCTCCAAGCAGCTAATTCATTTCTTCGAGTCGACTTGACTCTCTCTCTCTCTCTCTCTCTCTCTCTCTCTCTCTCTAACTCCCCTCTCTTGGCCAGTCTCCTTGGCTCTCCCACTTCTTCTCTTGATCGACGATTCCCACCAGGTTCGTGCCCGCGTGGATCTCGTCGTTCGAGCGGAGCATCGGAATCGCTTCGTACAAAAATTTGCACGAACATCGCTGGACATCATCCTTCTTTCCTTTTTGGGCCCCCGTCCAAACTGCGACGGTTAACGAACGAATGTATTACCCATCCACCAGCAGATGCTAGTCCTACAGACTCCCTTCTACGTCGACGCGCTTTCGCTCCTGCGTCTCTTCTCCTCCCCTTTCTTTCGACGGTGCTTCGGTTATAACGTAACTAACCTCGCGATCGCTCAATTCCATACCAATGTTGCTGGGTTAACGCCGGGCGAAGGGCGATCCCGGCAGCCCATTAAATCGTCCCGACGTCTCGATTTCGCCTAGTCCTTTAATTTCGACATGGCGCCTTTCGCCCTTTTTTCACGGACGATCGCCCGATCGGAGTCGATTCAATACGCACCGACTCCACTATCGACACCAACGCTCCCAAGTACGGCAAGTTTTGCGTTGCGCAATCGATAAGTCGAGCGTAGGCGTTGCGTCATTCTTTCATGGGTCTACTCGCTTCGAGCAGCTCGCCTTTCATGCGGCGGCTCGTGTTACGAGTAAGTTTTTCTACTTAAACGGGCAAGCGATATTTTCTTACGTTGGGTTTTCACCATTTTTACGACCGATAAAAATCGGGATTATCGGCAGTCATCGACACTGATCGCTCGTTTTCTTCCACCAGGTAAGAAACTTTGATTCTTCCCTATCGTTGATACTTACAGTTGCAATCGTGCGTTTTGGGTCTCCGTCCTCTGTTATCCGATCGCGTGGGATTATTTTAATCGTGCTCCAAAGGTGCTGTAATCGTTCCTCCGTAAGAACATCTTATAAGGTATGTCGTGGGAAGTTAATTGATTCCAGATGAATCGTGAATTCCTTTTTGACCGAACGTTTGACATCGATGCTATAAATGTTACTACAACTTGAGAAAAGTAAATAATTATCGTTATCGGAGTAGTAATATGCAATCGTGTCTCCTTGGATCCTGTACTTTCCTGCATCAATATACTTGAACTTTTTTAACCTCGTAGATGTACAACGTTAAACGAACTATCGTTCATCGTTAGAACAATGTAAAATAACGAAACTACTTCGATCGTTTTCAACCGCGAATCGCAGAATTTTTGAAAACAAACGCTATATATTTCTCGCGTCAAAATATTCCTGAAAGAGAACGATTAATAAGAGTCTCGACAAAGGGTCGTTACGTAAGACACCCACGCCTAAGGAGAACAGATCAACGGATACTCGAACTTCCCAGCGCAGGATATGTCAATTATCAAAAACCACGTCTCGTATTTCATCCAATTACAGGAAAGCGCGATAAGAGCGATAGCGCGGCGTAGGCAATATATATCGCCGACCAGTCGACCTGGCATCCACCACGGAATTTAAATCGATGATCGAGAGAGCGATCGAGGAAATAACGCGCAGGCGTGGCTCGCCGGTTCATCGATGTGGGTGATAAGAGCGCGCTCTATTTCGCCTCTATATCGCTAATGAGCCAGGTCGGCTCTAAAGGCGCATAAACCTTACCGTTTAACTTCTCGTCGTTTCGTCACGCTATGCTTCTCGATATATATATATATATATACATATATCGATATATATATAATACGTGCATGCGACTCGGTAGATTCGAAGTTAGCGATGGGATCTCGCCGCTCCGTAAAAACGAATTCTTTCCACTCCACGGTACGTAAACCACGAACAAGCGAGGGTAAACGAGGCAAAGGGTGAAACGCCGTCGAGTTGACGACGACGACGCACGATAGGAATATTAAGATTATTTCGAACGTCGCGTTTCCAAAGTTGATTCACCCTCGAATAAAAACTCTACGTTCCATTAGGAATGTCAATGATCGTTAACACCATTTTAAATATCGTCAAAGTTGGTCCGCGCGTGGCATAATTCAACGCTTCATCCGAGATGTCGATTAGGGGATGGAGGGTCGATTTACGTAATCTTACGTCGAGGAAATGCGGTTACGTTGCAAAGCATCGACTGCGGCGAGTTACGACCGTAGGTAGACACGAGTTTCGGTTTACTCGCGGTGAGTCAACACAGCCGGGCGATTCCTTTGTTCGTCCACCGTAAAGTTTACGAGGAAAACACGTAAGATCGTTGTTACGGCCGACGGTTTTATTAATGACCGCGCCTATATAGGATCCAACCGCGGCACGGTCGATTCGTGCAAGAACAATAATAGAGAGATAGCGGCTATAAATAACCATAATGTGTCTATCTATCAATAGCGAGCAACGCTCAAAGCACCGTGACCACATTCTAACCGGAGAAGGAATGCCAGCTCGCAGCGGTGGAGGAAGCTGAGACGACTCTTGAGACGCGTTACCGCCGAGTCGATTCGCTCGATCTAACAGGTCATCGTCGCTTTATTACTCGCGGCGTGACGTCTCGAGCTGGTCAAGAACGAGAGAGAGAGAGGGGGGGGGGGTGTGAGAAAAGCGACAGAGGGTAACTCTCGAGCATCTCGTTGTAAAGAATTTTTAACGATTGAAACGTATCCATTTCCGGGTTAACGACGCCAATTCTTCAGGATGGAATTCACCGAACTTGCTCGTCGACACGCTCGTTCCTATGAAGCTATCAACGTGTCCGACGTTCTCGTTATCGAGATCGTTAAAGCGTGGAAAAGTTAACGCGATTTCGTTGGAAGACTCGATACGGCGGAGGAGCACTGACAAAAAGCATCGAACCGAAGTAAGTCATCCATCATAGACGTCGAGGATCGATCGCAGACGGAGTTCGAACGCGAGTGGATTATCCTTATTTCTATGCCGCGTTCTTTGCGGTAACGGCGTTATTCCTTTATATTCACCTGCCTCTCGCGCAACCGGCTGCTCATTAGAAGCCCCTATCAAGCAGAGACCGTCGTAACTTCGGTGCTGCGCGGTGCTGGCTTGTTAGCGCGAATCTTACACCGAACATGCAAGACAAGCCTGCCAACGATTTCGCATTAGGAGAGAAAGAAATACAGGAGGGGAAACTACCGGAGGAACAGAGAGAGGAAGAGAGAGAGAGAGAGAGAGAGAGAGAGAGAGGAAGAGCCGGAGGTAAAACCGCTCGAGGCAAGACCAATCATCGGTGGCCGCCGTTCCTCGCGGATTGATTAGTTTTTTCGTAGCCGGTACGAAGCGGCGGCGAGATACGCGAGGAAAGGGGAAGACGCGAGAACGAACGAAAGAGGGAGAAAGAACGCGCGACGATCATTATTCCCCGAACGCGATTTGTAAACGGGTTCTATTTATGGCACTGCAAACTCTATAATCAGCCGCCGCAGGGGCGACGACTTATTTAGAATAATTAATGCGGCTCCGGACCGGTCGACGACCAATCGGCGCCGGGCTCGCCCTACCACCGGGCCGCGCGAGGGGAAGCGTGGGCGTGGCTGCGAGGCCAAGAACCGCCCACCGAGTGCCCGAATAGCACGCAAACTCGCGTGTAAACTTGGGCTGCCGTCGCGCTTCCCCCACCACCGCCACTAGCCGCCGCGTCCACGTCGACGCGCACTTTTTCCCGAGTAAACCGATATTTTCTGGAGCGGCGCAGAAGACTGCGCGTGCGACGCGAGAGTATATCCTCGTCTTTGCTACTCGACTACTCCCTCCTGTGCCCGGATTTCACCAAGCGCCGCCGCGGCTTTCTTCTCGTATCTCGTAGACGCAATCGGAAAAAGGCAGCCGTCTATCGCCGCCGTCGCCGCCACTGCCGCCGTTTTTCGACCGTTTCTTTGACTCGCCTTCGTCCGCAGGAAAAATAAGACTTCGTCCGGCGCTTTTATGGCGTTTCTACCAACCTCGAACCGCATCGATTTGTATTTCTCGATGCGACGGCAGCCAGTGTCGAGACTGGATCGGTTCTCGCTGCACCATCGATGCGCTAACTTTATTTTGTTCAATTCCTGATAATCGAAGGTGCGTATCTTTTCACGATACAGAAATACCCGCCGGAAACGCGTCCTGCCATTGTCTCACCTTGTCTCTTCCGTTTCGAAGTCGAAGTATCGCGAGCCTACGACGTTCCGACCTTTTCACCCCTACAGAATTCCGAGTACACGCTTTGGAATAACGTTTCGTTCGTTAAACGGTCCTTCGTCGAACGAGAACGCAAAGCTCGTCGTCATCGTCGACGTTTAACGTCCCCAGGGGCGCGAATCCCGGTTCGACGAACGAAACGACGCTGATTCCCCTAATCCAGTTTACAAACAGTCGACGACCACACCCACTTTCCACGGGAGATACTAAAAGGGGATGAACGACAACGACGGCAGCGGGAGCGCGCACTGACGACCCTAGGCTTCTCCAACCCTCGCGATAAAATGTTGTCTATTCGGTCTGCGAACGACGGAACCAGCAGAAGTTCCTTGCTGTCGCATGTGCGTGCACGGCCTTTCGGGACTGGACGATTGGTGAATGCCTCTCTGTGACACGAGTGACCGAGATGGAGATAGACGGAGAGGCAGAGTATGAGAGAGAGAGAGAAAGAGGCAGATAGATCAAGAGAGAGTATATTTATACGTCGACACAAGGGGTCGCTCGAGATAATGTACACCCGGTACATACACGCGAAGATAACCAGGAACCCCCGCGGTCTACTCTCCTTCCTCTCCTTTCCCCCGTCCTCCTCAGGATCGTCCCTCTTCCTCCACCTACCGCTCACGCTTATGAACCGTTCTAACACGATGGGGAACCGCAAAGCATTCCGCCGTGTACTGATTTATCGGCGCCGAGGTGATAAACGAGGCGAGTTCATCTCGTACGGGCACCAGGCGAAAACTTCCTTCCACCTTGATCGCTGAAAATCCACCACCATCGCCACCACCACCTCGCCTCCACCTACGAGCTCACCCACCACCAACGAGACGAGGTCGATTCCTCGTTCTCCTCGTTCTCGTCGATGTGAGATCCGCGTTTGCGCGATACCCACGCGACCCTCTGGGTCTGTCTCTCGAGTCTAGCTACCCTGTCGGATGGAACTCGTCGATTTCGAAGTACATCGAGTCGTATCGATGCTCGCTCTAACGCGAGACTCGTAGAGTCGAGTTCTTTACGCCTTGGGACGGTGATACGCGATGGTAAGACGAAGGTATCTCGAACGAATCGATGCGGTATCGTTGATCGCTTCTATGTATTTAGGTCGATCATTCTTTGTGCTTTAAGGATCGTTTCATTTTTTATTTGGTGTCTTCAATTTTCGCGTTTTTCATTCGTTAAGATCGACATGGATGCTCGCAATATTTAACCTTTATCTACTTATTTACTACGTATTACTTGTCAGTAAAGATATTTTAACTCTTTCGTTATTACGGGTGACTACTATAGTCACCGGGCAGAAAAATGGAGCCAAAAGTTGGATTACGCGTGTATCCGCGTTTTGAAATGTTTCACACGAATATAATTTTTGAATTATATAGAAATATATTTATGAATATATATATAAAATGTTATAATGTAACGATTGATAAGAATGCTTTTTTAATTTTGTTCTATGAACAAAGAAATACACGTGGAGATTTACTGCTCTTTCTTCCGCGGTACTTAGGCGCTTGACTTTACTACAGGCAAAACCATCTGGAGTATCTTCCGTTAGTTAAATATCTCGACGTACTACTTCGTCGCGTAACGTTTCAAAGTTCACACAATGAACTATGACAAGTTCAGCTTAAACTGCTTTTTATAGGTCGTTCGAGAAGTAATTTCGGTTTGTTTTATTTATGAAAAGACGTTCTATTAATGTTTTATTTTTTATGTTGTTTTTATGAAAAACTGTTGGGAAAAAACGAAATTACTTTCCGAACAACCTAATATATTTCAATAATTTCCCTTCGGTCTTCGTTCTTTTCGATTCTCTTTCGCGCTATCTCCTTCGTATATCGGTTTGAAATACAGTCGTACGCCGTTTGACAATTTAGACGTACACCCACTTGTGCGTCCTAACACCGAAAGAATTAGGTCCGACGCGAGTGTAATGCGTGACGCATAGACCTCTCGCTGAGGTATATATTTTCGCCGCGCCTTCTAAAGACGCGTGGGTACGAACACAACGACCCGTGCGGCCTAAAAAATTATGCCTATTAGCCGATGCACGAGAGCGAACCACGAGGTAAGGGAGGATGAGAACGGCCAGCTTCTTCGTATATCGAAAATTGCGAACGAACGAGCAGATGGAAGAATTATCTTCTCAGTTGCTGTTGCGCGTAAAAGACCGTCTCTTGTTTGCCTCGATCATAATGATACGGGGCGAGCTAGATATTTCTTCCAAGAACGTGAGCAATAGGAATCGATCTTTTACCGAAGAATCTTCCGGATAGTTAGAAAATGCGAGGGAAAAGTTATAAAGGACTCGATAAAGATTGGAAACGATTAGAGACGGTTATTTCAAGCGAGTTGACTTCTCCATTCTTTAAACAGCAATTGTGAGTATTATTACACGCGTTCTTTCGAGTTTCTAACTTGATTAATACTCCAATTTGATGATCGCAGAAGTTTCATAAATATGTTAAGCTTAAACGCGTACTAAATCAAGCCATTTTGACAATTAACGGTTTTTCTTTACGAAAGTTAATAATATTGATCCTCGTACTTTACAAGCAATTTTTATGTATTCTAAGAATTAGTCTGTGCTATTCGCACCATCCTACGTGTCTTGGCAATTCAATTATCACGATGTCATGCTTTTTGAATATTTATTTTGTCAAAATCGAAACTGGAAATTCAGTGCAATTACGAGTAATAATATTATCAATGAGACATTTAAGTGATGAAAATTGATGATTAGAAGTCGCAATGCGGTCCGTCGGAAGGCGCGTACGCGAAGTGCAGTTGTTGCGAATTTGATTCAAGTTCCATTTCTGTATTTTTTCCACTTCGTCACGTCAGTTTTAGTTTTAGATTCTGTCATTGTCGGCAGTATGTTGCATTATTTTGTAACTTTATAACTTATATCGATCGAATTGTTTTTGACATCGCAATCTTAATTTCTTACATTGCACTGACTTAATTATCGGTTTTTGATCGTACAAGAACGAAATGACGATTTATGTTTCCATCCCGAATAAATTCGTAACATTTAAATCCGCTGGTCGTTGAATTTCTTTCGACTTAATCTGTGAAGAAAATCACTCGCGTTCTCACTATGTTCGTCCTACCCATTCAAATGGCGATTCCCAAGATTTTGAAAAAAAAATCCTCTCCTTGCAAAAGGAAAAACCGAATTTACGAATCACTTCCTTCAGTCGAAACAAAGCGTCGAGACTAACCACTAAACGCATTATCTCTTTCAGAACGTTCTTCGCAAAATTCTTTGATCGAGGAAAACAAATTGATTAGAATCGATGAGAGATTCGTCTCGGAGCATGGTTGGACCTTCTCGTTGGACACGGAGCGAACTTCGACCAAGAGGAGAGAAAAGGATGAAAATTGGAATAGTCAGGAAGAACTGTCGGACGAGTAGAAGAAAAGAAAGCGAGGCCGGCGGTGCGTCATCGGAAGATGCTTGTTACGTTGGAGACCGCCGATATATCCGCATTCATTAGAATACAAGACAAGGTATACGAGTCGCGTAAGTGGCCACGTGGGTAGCGCCATATTAGGACGCGTGCATCAGCGTGCGGGATAATGTGGAACACGTACCGTTCTCCATCGTGCTTTCCTCGACGTAAACAAACAACGCTTGCGCGTAGGTACGTAAGGCAAACCGTCCACCGACTTAAGCTTCGCTCACACCAGTCGGCGATCCTGAGAATCCTGACGCGTCCGCCGTCGTTTCCTACGGTCGAGATCGGCCGATCTCGCCGATTACGTAACTACGGACACGCGTTGCGTCGTTCGATCGTTCGTCGGAACTTGTTACCCTTCAAACGTAAAATACGAGGAGGAACGCACCAGCAACGCGATAAACGTACCCGACAGTCGATAAATGCCACGTTATTACGACGAATCGTACCTTTATCCGAGAAAAATTTCTTTGTATCGCCGAGTTCGCTTTTCTGCTCGGCGTGTAAGCGATCTTGGAAGTACCAACAGGAATTTTTGCGAGTCCCGCGTTATCGTGATCGAGAATTACTGTATATTTTTAAATTAGTGCCTCGTGACGTAATCGCGATGCTTTGTGTTTATCGTAATTTAATTTCAAGGGGAAAAAACACGTGTCACGCTTTCCTCGACACGACTAGAAGTACGAACCACTCGTTTTTCACCGTATAATATTGGAATAGTTTGAAATTCGTGTTTGTCTTGTACGTAACTAACTACCGAGTGAGAAGAACGATACGTCGCTACGTGGCTGGAAACCAAGACGATTTCAGTATCTTTTTTCTTGTAAGATACAAAATTCTTCGCGGAAACCACCCTGAAAACAGGATAGGAAGACGCACGAAAACGTCTAAATTTACGCGATCTGTAAACTCTTCATTCACCAGCATCGACCGGCGAACTAGGAAAGCGTGACGAATGAGAGTAACGATCGCCGCGTCTCCGTCAAATTCCAAGCGCCCATTTCCCGTATATAGTAGCGTCTTTCGCTTCTTCTTTTTTCCTTCATGAAGTCGTTCGTGACGGAGAAAATTCGAATCCCCGTCGCGGAATCGGTCGTTCGAAATGCGGCGTGACGAAATCGCGGAAATTTTTCAGAAACTATGGCTACCTTTTCTGGCTGATAACAATCCGAATGGAACGAATCGTGTTCTCCAAACACAAATGCCTTTTCGCGATTATCGGGAATGAACCGTGACAAAGAATCCGACACCTGAACCTTGTCCTCGTTTTCATGGCGTTTCGAAGCCGAGACGAATTCCGTAGGATTCGCAGAGCGACGCGCTTCCGACGGACCTACAGCAACGGCCTCACGAGCGATGGAAGCGTCGCGAGCTCGACTTCCTTCCAGACCCGACGAACGGGTAACTAATAGTCTTCCGCGAGTAGCTACGCAGCCCTCTCCAAAGACAAGATTAACGATTCCATCTCGTTCGATGTCCTTTCGAAGGAGGCCGCTCAAAAAATTCTTAGGCGTCACCGTTATTTATTTATACCTATCCTATGTATATCCTATATACGTATAGGAGTCTTTCGCGACTCCTACGGGAGTAAGAAATTCACTTTGAAGGAACTGACTGATCGAGACAGGCCAAAAATTTTGCATAGACCTAGAAATTGAACGCGAAGGAATTAAACGTCTATCGCGCGAACAAATCGCAGGTCTCTTTACCTTTTTAGAAAATAATTTCGCGGTCGTTCAAGGACACTCGATGACAGCGAAGAAGCTTCGCTATCGAAAGAAGCAAGTATCAATTCCCTGGACGAAGGAAAGAGACGAATCGGTGGCATTTTGGCGTATTTTTTGAACGAATGAAAGACGGAGCAAGGAAGCTGAGAAATCGTCGGCGGAAACCGATGTTTCCTCGAGTCTCGATTGAAACGTTCGTACGCTTGTCTAAGAAACGAAAGAAAAACACTCGCTTCGTTTATTGCGCTTATTTAACTGGTGTCGCATTTAGAAAGGCGCATGCTAGCGAAAGAAACCGCGTCGGAAATTTGCAGCCTTTGTTCATTTACGTTCGTGAAATGCCCAAACTTGTTAAGCAGGACGATACGAAAAACCCGATATCAAACAATTAAAACGTCCCTGAATCCTTTTTCTTAACGAACGCTCGACCGCGTTTCCATAATTTTGCCAATTCCACCGACAAATGGAATAAAATTGGTTAACGATCAACAATTTTCTCGATGGGAAGCTGCCACTAAAAAATAATTAATTCTTCGCTTTCTCTCCACCTGCCTTTTCGGTGTCGCCTTCCCTCGTAATTTTATTTCAACATTTCGATTGACAAATAATGAAAGAAACGCGATACGTCGTTAATTCGAGTATTCGTTTGGATTTGAGCCGCCAGAACGAAATCGACTTCGTTCACTTTTTCGCAGGTCGCTCTCTTTTCACGCGGCAAGGACGTACCGCAGCCTCGAAATTGCCCTGGATGCCCTTGTTGGCACCGTACCCATCGGTTTTGAGAATCAGGATGAGCGACGCGCGTACAAAGGCGGTTCTGTCGGCATTGTGCATTGCGGTAAGGTTGCCCCATGGTTCTGGCAGCCTCGAAAAAGGGGTTTGTTTATATTAAGGCGCTGCGGGGTGGCTCATTGTTAGCTATGACCAATTGCCACCGAAGCCGTAAAGGAACTCTCGTTTTTCACGCTGCTGCAAAAATAACCTTGTCCAAAGGGACAACACCAAAATCATTTTTCCTCTCCTTCTTCTTTTCTCGTCGAAGCTACTTCGACTTCTATCGCATCGGACAACCTCGCCAGGTAAATTTCTTTCATATCTGCTGACCTGTCCGTGGTAGGTACTTCTGCGTCCACGAAAATGAGTTGTCTTGCTGGAAGAGGAACTCCTGGAGATTACTGGTCTGGACGAGTCTGTTGGGTCTGGACGATTATATTCTTTGAAGTCGGTCGATGGAACATCTTTTCGTTTATGACTGCCTTTGTGAGGAAATTTTGAAATGGTCGGTCAGCGAATTAAGACGTAAAGGAATACCGGACTGTTTTCTAGGCCTGATTTTATCGTTTATCGTCTATTATTGTCGTAAGTTTATTCGTGACGAACTTCGTGTACTTCGATGTACCAGATGGAATAGTATTAATAGAACCCTACGTTTAAATATTTAACGGTCGTTTCGATTCAATTCGTCATAGTTTATTGATCGACGTGCGAAAGTAAAATGAAGCGAGAAAGGCATTTTCTCTGGAGACTACGAACCTGATTGTTTGACTATCGTCTAAAGGACAGAAAGGACGCATCTTACTTCGTCGAAGGTCAGATTGTGTACAAAGTTAGTTTCAGGTAGCCGATGGAATTGAAAGAAAATCGTGGTCATCCTCGTCGATGTGGGTAACATCACTGGATAATTCAACCGAGAGAAACGGATTTTCTGTGACTGAGACGTCAAAATTTCTGTCGTCTTTGACAGATGGCACGAAAGCAGACACGCTTTCTCATCCAGGCGTTCCAGGAACGTAGTTTCGTTCCAGGGCGAAAGTCAACAATATTACTTTATTTTAGAGTTTTCTCTATTTAGTGCTGGGTTGACATACTTTTCTCAATAAATATGTTATCAATGCTTTTCTAAGCTTTCTAGAAATTGTTTATTCTAGAAATTTCTAAAAATGTAATATTTAACCAGTGGAAAGAAATAACATCGATCTCGTGTTTTATGTAAGGTGTAAGATTTGAATTTAGAAAAAGGACATGGTAAATCGAACGAAATAATTAAGATAATTTATAAAACATTATAATCCCGCGATTCAGCGTAATTTTAGAACGTACCGAAATAGCCTTATCACAGTGATATTGCATTTATATGCATACGCACGTGCGTGTGAGCGTGCATCTGCAAAAGCGCAACGATTTAATACACTGCCTTTAAATATTCTCAACGATGCGATCCGCCACCAAACTTACCTGCGATTTGCGCGTAATCCCAGGCCCGTAAATACGACCCTTAGCTGTTCATCCTTCGCCGGATGATCCGGCTTAAAAAGTCACAAGTCGTGTTTACGTTAGCACCGTGCATCTTCGAAGGACGATCGTTCTAACGCGTCAGATTTGCGAAAAAGGCTCGTCGCTCATTTTAATCCCGTCACTTCTTGCACCTTTATACCTTTAACGATTTAGCAAAATCAATTGTCCACCCTTCGTAGTTTCATTTCATATTCTAAATTGCAGGTAAGATCGCTGTGCGAGTACATGACAAGTAATTATTATTCGTCATCGCCTCTCTATCTGGACGGTTAAACGATAGACGAAACTATAATCGCGATAATTTCTATTCCCTTTATCAATTATGTATACGAAAATTACGCAAAGTCTATAACGAAAACATCGTGATATTTCCCGACTTCTTTAGATATTCGTGTACTTATGAAATATGAAATATGTCGACGTTTATGTATCTCAAGAATTCAAGTTTCGTTATTTTACGGTAATCGTGAGTGTTTCAAACAGCACGAATGTATGTTACGAGATATGGAATATTGAAACTGTCGTCGTTCTATTGCGTATACGTTTGAACAAAGAGGAGCGATCGTGTCAACTATTATACTCTCCTACCTAGTATCATCGATCGTTCTAGTTTACACGTAATATCTCGAGGTTAATGTACCACGATATAAATCACGCGATTCGCCCTTTTAGTAGCTACACTTAGTCAAAATTAATCCGACGAATAATATTTTAACTTGTAAAATTTATTCTACCAACTGTCGTTATAAATTGTTTTCATGTAGATTGCATACTTGAAATATATATTTCAATTTTCCCAATTGCATCGTAATAGAATTAAAAAATTAAGGTCGTATTCGTTGCGAATTAATAACACGATTTATGGAAAAAATGTTATCGTGTTGAAAGGATATGGTCGATGCAGCGGAAGTAGCTGAAAATTCTGTCTCTTCGTATGACGATATACACGTGGTAATGGCTCAAAGGACACGACCGCGTTTCTTTGTCAAGGCCGCTGTCGGTCGTAACGATCTGTTTTGACATTGGATCTTAAAAAGGCGATCAGGTGTGACAGAAACAACACAAACACGTTCGCATGAGAGCCAAGGGTCGAGCGCATCGAAAGCAAGCGACCAAAGCAAACAGGATTTGGTGATTAACTTTCGAAGCATCCTAGGACCTTCGTCATTCTTTCTTCTGCTATTCTGGACAATAGGCTGACTTTTCGACTTTACCAGCAGGTAAAACGATGTTAATACAAGATGGTATGCCGTCTAGAACGAATTTTGAGGACGAAGTTTTATAAAAGTATTGGAAAGACTGTCACGGGATAAATATAGATTTTATATAGATATTTATAGAATATTTCTCTGGAAGATTTATAACTTTAAATGTTATTAACGTGTTTGTCGTCACTTGAAATTTGCTCAGCTCTGTAAAGGAAACCATCGATTGACAAATATTTCGTAGTCCAATAAAATAGCATTAAATATTTGAAACTATAGCAAATTATGGCCAATTTTGATACAATCAAATTTGATCTAACGAGATCGTGTCGTTCGACTTAGAAATCGTTACATTTTGAATAGCCAAGGAACGTAATCAGACGATCACTGAAAAATTCTCTATCGTGTTGAAGAATAATTGATTCGTTCTACTTACGTTTACCTCGTGAATTAATCATTAACGAATGAATTCCATTACGACGTTTACCAAAATTTTGGTTGCAAGTTCAGCTACGTATTACTTTTTGTTTTCTCGCTATACGAATGATTACGCGATCTTAATAGGAAGCTTTGGTTCCAATCGTTTCTCCACGACTGCCTCGAGGCATGACTCTCGTTTAACTCGCACGTATGTATGTATGCATTTATGCTTGAAAGGAGATATAATCGAACGGTTATTTTGCCGTCACTGTTTAACAGATCGAGTCGTTCCATTATGGAATGAAATAAAAAATGCAGGAAAAAAAATACTTCTCGCGTGTTCCGTCCGGTATCGATCCACCTCGCGTGTTGAAATTTTCACATTATTTTTCGATATAGTTTTTTTATGCTCCGCGTAACGAAGAAAGAGATTCGCACGAATCGATGACAAAGTAAAGTAACGAACAGAAGATAATTTGATTTTTTTAAATATTCATATTCTTGGTTATGCACACGTGAAAGCATCGCCCATCGTACGTATGCGCGTTCATTCTACTTTTCTACGGCTAGAATCGAAGTGTTTCGTGCTATGAGAATCGTCGATAATTTATGATATTATTTTAAAAACATTTTTGACAATTTTTGTTAATATTGTTTGCGTTAAAATTCGTATCTTCCCATTCATTGATCCTCCCGATCATTGATTACTTCGTGTCGTTTGTTCAGAGATTAAGAAAATAGCAAGCTTCCAAGAACAAGCTGAAAGTTCCGACGTTGTACCGCATAAAATCACAAGTTCAAAACTAATGAAATCGCAGCTCGTACTTCCTACATCTCCGCGAGGGCCCTTCTAAAAAGCGAAGAGAAGAAAGGAGAAGTACGAAGAAACGAACGATAGGAAGACACGCCAGTCTAAAATACTAGAAAGAAAAGGACGATGTCACGCGCACTTTAACCGCTGCATTACTATCGACGTTATCAGGCTGCTCGTCGAGCGCAATCAATTCGATCGCGTACCAAGGAAGCGTCGAAATCGATGGAAGGAAGCGACGAAAGAACGAACGACGTTGACGATAGGATTTTATTATCCTATCCGCGAAAGAGGATCGAGTCCATCGTGATAGTACGATAGATTATCTCCCTCCGTCCCCTCGCCCCTCCCCCGGTGGTAGTAGCGTAGCCATTATGACTGTAAAGCGCATAAATCTAAGCTCTAATTGAAATCGCGTGGACACGGAAAACAGGCGATCGAGGCTGGACGAAAGAAAGAAGCGGGCAGTGGTCGTGCTTACGGACGCTGTGCGTGCATAAATTCGCGCAGACTCGCCGCTACGAACAGAGAGAGAAAGAGAGAGAAAGGGACGAACAGGGAATGAAGGAGTGACGGAAGAAGGGAGGAGGGGGAAAAAAGGGCGCGCCATGGTCGAGAGAAGGAAGGAAGACGCATTGTTCGAAGCGATGGTCGGACAAGAAGGAATCACCGACAACCCCTCGTGCTGAACGTGGTGGTGGCGTAGGGGAGGGAAGGGGGGGCAGAAAGCAAGCGAGAGAAGGAGGTAGGACGGTAGAGGGAGGAAGAGGTAGAGGGGGATCGAAAGCAGCGCGAAAAGGGGGCAGAGGAGCGGAGGACGGGGAAGAAAGGGGAAGTGATCGCTCTGGAAAGAGAGAACGATGGGAATTACACGGTGTCGTGAAGGATGAGGAAGGAAAGCGGTTCGCTTTATCGTTGGACGAAGAAATCCTTCCGTCGCTCTGTGGGACCCCTCGCTAGAAACGGAACCGGGAGACGGGTTAAGAGCGGGTTCGCATTCGCGCGTGCCAAAAGTATCTCGAAGAAAGTCTATGCATCCGTTTCCACAGTGTCGACGTCTTCGTGGAGGCCTTCGCGCGTCTCTATGCGTTCCCTTCGATCTTTTTCTCCCTTTTTTTTCTCCGTTGCGCATTGGCGAATTTCGAAGTAAGATTCAGGTGAGTTGGATGCGCTGGCGTGAAATACGCGAGACCGCGGTCGAGTTTTCTTAGAAGTATTGGGTTCTAAAGTTGGAAAGTGATTTTTAACGTGAAATAATTTTTTATACGAAGAAAGAATTTTTATCAATCACGTATTTTCACTGCAACTTTACGATTCGTAATCGTGCCACTGACAGAAGTCATTGAAAACGAACATATTTGAAACGAAATTATTTTTCGCGAAAGTAATTTATCAACTAATTCGCAAAGAAAATTGGAAAATCCTTTCCTGTTCAACGCTTCCCTATCTTAATACGTCGAATCGTCTAATCCGTCGAGTCAGCTCGAATTTTGAAATTGACACGCAGAAGTAGAAGAGATTTAAATCGACACGACCACGACGCTTTTCACGGACTGCCGACTCGATGTTGAACGCCCGTACCGTGCGGGTTATCGCGTGCGTTAATTCACGCGTGACACTCGAAATGAGCCTGCCGAGGAAGCACCTTCTTCCATCCGCGAATATCAAGTTCCCTCCGTAGCCGAGGTGTTCCTTCTTGTCCTGCCACGGCGAAACGCAGGTATGAAGAATTTCCTCCTCGCTTTCGAAACGAATCTGGAATAAATCGCGACGCTATTTATAAGAAAACACCTTCCAAATGTCAAAATTCGACGTAACGATTTTTCGCGATTTTTGAAGATTTTGCCCGTGTATAGGCTTAGGATTTTCTGCGATTTTTACCGAAATCTGAAGGTCCGTTTTTTCGAGCTTTTTCGTTAAAAATCGATGCAGAAAGGATAAGTAAACGCTTCTTAAGGCGTTTAAGCCATCAAAATACGCCTCTGCAACGCCGACCGATTACTTCCTGAGGAGAGCGGGGACAGGTACAGCAACCTGCATGGGTCCTAAGTTAAAGAGCGGAGAGCTTTAGTGGGTATGGTGCGACGTAGAGTCCACTGAGTCCCACACTACCTCTGGAAGTAAGCAGGTTCTGCCTGCAACACCCAGAAGTGTGCGCAAACTGCATTTCCCCCTCTCTATAAACAAAAAAAAATTATCAAACGGTTTTTTGACTGTATCTTATCGCACGATGCTCATAGCGTAAAACGGACAACGGAAATGAATTCTACGCGTCGAAGTCTATGAGAAAACACCTTCCAAATGTCAAAATTCGACATTTCGTTTTTTCGCGATTTTTGAAGATTTTGCTTAGGATTTTTTTTTGCGATTTTGGCAAAAATCTGAAGTTTTGTTTTTCGAGCTATTACGATAAAAATCGATGCAGAAGCGTATAATTTGCGGTTTCCTGTTGGTTTTATTTATTAATTCTTTTAGTGTCAGCGGGCCCGCGGTCCTTACGCGAGAACTGCATCGGAATTGAAGGGCCTCGATTGTTAATGAAAATTAATATTCCATATTTTGTTCTTACGAAGGCTATTCGTAGAAGCGCGCATATCATGTAGGCCCGTGGCATTCTTCGCATGTGTACCATAAAATGCCTCGCACTAAAAGAGTCAAGAAAAAAAGACTCGAATAATATTTGAACGTTTCGTAATGGACGCTTGTGTTTCACGGATATTAAGATATTTCCCATAACGAAAATTCGTTCTTCTTCCAACGTCGAGGCAAACGGTGAGGAAAATTTCGTTGGCAGACGTCCGTATTTTTACCGCCCTCGTCGCCACCCCTCGAATCGGCCGTCGCTTCGACGTATCGGTAGTCCTCGATTTTGCGACACAATTATGGCGCATAAATTTGCATGCAAGTGGATTCGTGCGAACGACAAACGATGCCTCGAGCGAAACGCCGAGGCTATTTCGTTTTATTGTCGATCGCGCATACTTCGTGCCGTTCATAAATTCACATTAAATTCGTATCGTAAATACGATTTTACGCGCACTCGCCACTCGTTCGTTACATTCGTTTACAAGTAAGCGCGACGATACGATAAGCTCGAGCCCTTTACAACTTCCTAAGGATCTGCGAAGATCGGCTGCCATTCTACGACGCGAATCGAACTTTTCGTCATCGCAAGGAAAGAGAGACACTTTACGAGGAAGAAAATACGAGCAGGAACGTATCGTCGATCGTAAATCGATCGAAATCCCATCGTGTATGCGACTACGAGCGATTCGAATAAAACGAAGAAGCTCGTGAAAATTCGCTACAAGATATTTGATTCCTAAGAATCGTCGAGTCCCGCGAACAATTTTATCGGCGCAATGTCTACGTCGTTTCTGGCGAAACGAAATTTTATTATCACCTTCGATCAAAGTAGAGAAATTAGAATAAACTCGGTCAGTATTCGCAATCTTACAATTATAAATAAAATTCTGTTTTAACAAACGAATCCAAAAAGAAATAATAAATTCGATAACTATTCGACACCGTATTTCGGACGGCTTTAGCTCGATGACGAAAGTTACAAATTGATACGTCGCCCTTTTCTTCGCGTCAATCGAAACTCATTGACGCGCCCTTGTCACACACTTCTCGTGGCTCTCGGCGAATTTCGCGAACGCGAAGTCGCTTATTATGCCCGCGATCGCGTTTTATACAAGCAGATCCTTTTCAAATACACGTGCGAAAGCATCCAAGCACGCACGTACGTCCAAAAAGGAATTAATTCTCGTTACGACGACGGTGGAGAAAACTGCTCGTAGTGTGCGAGTGAGCGAACAAGTAGTAAGATCAACGAATGAGACGGAAGCACGACGAAAGAGCGAGCCTCTTTTCTCCACGAATATCCCATTACAGATGCGAAGAACGAAGGCCACCAAGTTGCGAGAGAAGGAAAAAGAGAAGGTGGAAAGAAGAGGAAGAGAGAGAGAGAGAGAGAGAGAAAGTTCCAGGTGAGTGCACCAATATCGAATATGATAAGAAGTAGTGCGACAGACTGAAACTAACTGATCGTTAGCATGGGATTCCGTATGCCATAAACGTTCAAGGAGAGACAGAAAGACAGATTGTCTACTTATCGACTGGTCTAGGGAACCTATTAGTTCTAGTACTAGACTGGACTAGGGTCGGACTAGTTCCAGGAAAAAGCCGGAGTTCCGTCGGCTTTGTGCGGTTCATTTAATTCCAAATGCATAACCATCACCACTACCACCACCACGCGAGACCCTGGTTATTATAGGTGCGCGAGAGAACCTCGTCATTTCTTGCATGGGCGAAAGGAGATTGGCGAAATTATCGTACCCGAATGGAAGGAACGAAGGAAAGAAGGAAGAAGGAGCGGGAGGAAAGGCGGATATGAAAGAAAGACAAAGAGAAGAGAATCATCGTCGAAGCTTCCGAAAAAAACGAGAACTCGCTCGTTTGCGATTTCACTCGTCACGCCAACTCGAAAATCATCCGTTCGTCCTTCCATCTTTCCTTCCTTCCTTCCTTCCTTCTTTCCTTATTACGAATGTCCATCCATCTGCCTAAAACGTCGGACGATCGACGAGGTGTACACGAAGCAGCACCGTCTCGTTCGAGGCGCCTGTCTCGAAAGCGACTCCTCGATTTGCACCGTCACCTCCAGCCGACACTTTTAATCGATCCATAATTCAGCCCTACCGCAGATTACTATCGGCATACGACGAAATACGTCGCTCGATAATTACTTATCGCCGCGCTCGTCAACGATCGAACGATCCTCCATCCTTTCGACGTCGTTGCATCGCGTTCTACCGTCGACGATTTTAATAACGCGCGAATATAAATGTCCGTTCATCGATGTAAATATCACTCGCCGCGGTTGACCTCCTTCGTCCATTTCCCTTCGACTTTACGGTCGCGCGCGCCTTTCGTACGCTTTTTATTCTCCAAAGAAAGCTGTTGCGTCGACGATCGTAACTCCTCTTGCCTTGTCTCTTATTTTTCTTTTTTTTCTTTTTTTTTTTAAATAATCCCTCCTGTCCAACGACGATATTTTCCTGCGCGATGAAAAATATCTTTCGTGTTTTCGAGCTTCGTCGAAATTCTCGCAAATATGAAAGGATTCTTTTACGACTTCGAAGAAGCAGAGGAATTGAACGACGTTGTACGATCGACTGACTCTCTTGGAAGATTTTTCCTTTTACGACGGTTTGCTTCGTATCGATGTCGATACAAAAAAAAAGAAAAATGGAAAAGATCATCTCTTTCCTTCTGAATAAACTGACGACGAAATCGAGGAAAAGCACGACGCGTAGCGCGTCGAAAATGTCGAAAAGTTCCAAAGGCGTTTCACAGGAGCCAGACGAAGATAACACGGATTCGCGAACGCAGCATCCGAAGATTGAGAACCACTCGTCGACGTGTGTGGTCCGCTCTGGCGGCGAGGTGCCGACACTCGAGGTTTCCCCCTCTACGCCGCGTCGTCATCCTTCTCCTCCTCCTCTTCTTCTTTTGCTTTCATCTTCTCTTTCCTTCTCTCTCCTTCTTCTTCTTCTATCCGCTCCATCGGACTTTTTTCTCGTCTCACTCCCTCGCTCTTTCTCTCTTTCTTCCTTTTCTCACTCTCCCTCCTTCACTACATATCGTTCAGCCTCTCACTCGCTCTTTCTCTCCCTCGTACCAAAGATCGAGCGTCTCCTTTGCTCCTGCCGCGACACTCGAAGCTCGCTCTCCTTTTTCTCCTCTTCTTCTTCTTCTTCTTCTCCTCCTCCTCCTCCTCTCGTTCGTGCACGGCGTCGCTCCCACCCCCGCCGCGTCGTTCCTCGTCGTTTCTTTCGGCTGCTCTTCGTCCCTCTTAGGCGTCATTATACCATCGGCGTTCGGCACGAATCTACTTTAGGAGGGACCTCGCCTCGTCCTCCTCCGACTCCTTGCGGAGGACACGATGCCCTCTCTGGCGCTCCCATTGGTTCGGCTTATTACCGGCTTCTCTAATCCTATCCTTCTTCGTCTCCTTTCCGGCCGATCGCCGTTCGTTCGCTCAGGTGCCTCGCGGAGACCGTGTCGTATCTCACCGTTCGAACGATCGATCGGCTGCTTCTGAATTGCTCCGTTCTTGTACCTCTCGAATCTTGTAAGCTAGAAAGCCGTCATACGAATGGGACGTAGTGTCGTCGATAATTTCTTCCGCGATGATTTCTTCTTGCATTTATTTCTTCCTTCGTTCATCCGAATAACGCGCTTTGGCAATGCTTTTATCCGAATTTCGTCTCCTTTTGCTAGATCGTTCGAGCATCGGTGATCAACGATCATTCGCAACGATTTTCTTCGAATTTCGACTCGGTTCGTTCGAGTGTTTGCGAGTCAGTGAATCGTTGTAGTCGTCTTTGTTACGTCACGACTACTGTAAGAAGGACAAGTGGAGTAAAGTTAAATGATCATTCGGAACCATTTCGTTCAAATTTGGACTCTGTTCGTTCGATCGTTTGCGAATTAGTGAATAGTCGTTGCAGTCGTCTTCGTTACGTCATTACTGTAAGAAGGACAAGTGAAGAAAAGTTTAATGATCATTCGGAATCGTCTCATCAAAATTTCGACTCGGTTCGTTCGATCGTTTGCGAATCAGTGAACAATCGTCGTCGTTGCGTCACGCCACCGCGCAGTCTCTCCCTAACAAGGTGCAGTTTTTACGGTCTCGCGACATAATTGGTCCCTCATTTGCATAGATTCGCGGTAGAAACCTAACCTCAAATCGTGGGTAGGCACAGGCGTATGCGCGTGCGCGGACCGGAAGATTCTGAGGAGAGGAATGCGCGCAGCTGGCCTCATTAAGAGGCACCGAGACGCAAGCGCAAACGACTACCGCGTCTACTTCTTCTTCTTCTTCTTCTTCTTCGTCTTCCCTCGCCGCCATTCGCCCTCCAAACGAGCGATTTTAGCGAGCTACTCGCGCACCCTAAGTTCTACCGAGCAAAATTTATCCTCGTGACCAGAACAGCGCCAATGGTCGATCTTGCCAATCCTGCCACTTGCCCCTTACTTACGTGGAAGTCTGGTTAATATCATTAAACTATAGACAAGTATGAAGTCAAGGAGACATTGAATTAACTTCGCGACGATAACTCGCGTGTTTCAAAAATCTACAATCTCCTTTAATTCTTGAACGAACGTTGATTCACCGTCAATAACTTTTAACATACATTTATTTGCAAACTCGAAGGGAAATCCATCCACTCACGCGATTATCCTTTACGAATCCAGCGGCGTCTCTTTGCGAGACGCGGTGGGATTCGCATTACAAGAAATAGGATAATACGCGCCATTCATTCCGGTATCGCCTTGAAAATCGTCGACGCGAGAGCATGGAACGTGATAACCACCTGAAACGAACGTTGGATCTCGCAAGAACCAATGGAAATCTTCGCGTGTAACGTGCGATACGCGCGCATATTCGTTCCTTCGTTGACGCACGATTCGCCGAAACGATCGAAATCGCTCGTCGAGTAAGGGGAAAAAAGTGGAGAGGGGGGAGGGAGGAGAAAGGGTCAACGAGTGGCTCGACGTGGACGTTGAATTTGCATTCCTTGAACAGCGACGATTACGACGAGGAAGACGAAAGGCCGTAACTGCGCGGAGTTAATATTTTTCGGGGGGGATCCTGAGCGACGGACGAGAAGATAAGGACGCTTAGTTCGACGAGGAAAAGGGAAAACAAATCACGGCGCGTGTCTGGCATACCAGGACCCTTCGTAACTGCGCGCCACCCTTATGTAAACCGTCTGAGTGGCTCTCTTTCCCTAGTTCCTCGTATCATCCCTCCGTCTCTCTCTCCGTCTGTCTGCCTGTCTGTCTGTCTGTTCGTCCCCCTCTTCTCGAACTACCCTCGCGCTCGGTGTCCCGGAGCGTATCGCGATGCCGATGGAAGTGTTCGTCGTCTTCTCTCCAAGATGGTCGAGATCAAATTGAATTTGCGACCGCGGTGTCTCGCGCACGATCGTTCTCGCGTCACTGCGGAAAGGCGAGTCGATAACGTCTTGTTAAACTGCGAGTCTGCGAAGACTCACGCGTTAAGTCGACGAACGAAAATCGTCCGCAGACCGAACAGTGAAGTGGCGCGTCTCTACGAAATCGGTAGGGGATTTTCAATTAAACCCCGTTCGATAGAAACGTCACCGCCGAGCAGGACGCTCGCGTTAGTTCCGAGCAAGAGCTTAGAACGCTCCCTAGCCAGGAACGTCCCAGAGACTTCAAGAGTCCTTCTAAACACTTTACCGACCGCTAGTCTATCAATCGGCTTTTTGTCGCCGACGCGATGGCAAATCGGTTGTTACGATGATAAACAATCAGTATTATATAAACAATTTGTCATTTAATATTTAATAGTTGCGTTGCTCTGTAAGCTCCCACATTTTTATATTATTTTGACAAATTTACCGTTCGCGATGAGCGAAAAAAATAGTATTGGAGAGTTTTATTTATTTTAACTCGTTAAGTGCGATTTTGCTAGATTTTTCGTTGAGGCAGCGTGCCGCCAGTCAATGCAAGAATATCCAAAGTATACAAATAATTAAACGAATGAAAATGTGGTCGGGAACAGTAAGAAGGCAATCTCCGAAAATAACAACATCTATTTTTTAACCTTGATATTGCCAGTCCCACGCACCGACGTCGCCCAAACGAAAAGTTCGCTGTCAGTCCCCAGAGACTGACACCGTCTAAACGGAAAGTCCACTGTCAGTCTCTGGGGACTGACGTAGCACTCAACGTGTTAACGCGTTCCGTCGTAGCGAAAAATTTCAAAAGCGAATCGCCGCGTTCGAGGCAGCATTTTTTCCAACGGTCGACTCGAAACGATAGATCGACACTCGCATCCTCCACGAGCCTGAAAAATACCAAGCCCTACGGAGGTAAAATCTATTCAGTCGAGAGCGATTCGTCTCTCTTCCTATGGTTAGCCTCCTTTTTATTTATTTTTTTTTTTTGTATCTTTCCTTCTTCTACCCCTCCTCCTTCTCCTTCTCTCGGAGTATTCTTTTTCTCACACAGCGCGTACGAGCACGCAGACGCGTGCAGAGGAGGCGAGGAGGAGAAGGAGGAAGTACACCGAAGCTCAGATGCTCCGCTGCTCATTATATTCGTAATAAACGCGCGGCAGGCGGCGAGCTACGGAGAGCAGCGGCAATTATACGGATTGCCGTAATGTCAGTAATTAAAAGAACTTAATGAGGTACCATTAGAATAGTCCGGTCGGTCGGTCGGTCGGTTGGCCAATGTTTACGTTGCCTCGCAGAGGGACACCGGTAGCAATACCGCGCCGCTTAGGACAAAATATGCGAAACAGTTCGCCCGCATAATTACGAACGAGATCGCGGAGGATGGCAAAAGAGCAAAGGACGGAGGAGGAGGAGGTGGGGAAGGAAGGGTGGACGACACGGAGGAGAAGCCGAGAAGCGGAGAGAGAGAGAAAGGAGAGCAGCCTTTGGCCCTCTTCTTTGCTCCCAGGATCGAGAAAAGGACGCTAAGAGCGAGCCCATGTAACTTTCGAAACGCGTTCGAGCCTGACTTAGCACGCGACTCGAATTCACTCGTTTCGTTTCTTGCGACTAGTCGCGGCTCGGTTGCTACCACGCCGGCCGAAGAGACGCGCCACTTCGAGGAAGAAGGAGTTACCAGATGTCGGGCGCGACGTTGGATCGAATCGACGATAAACGCGTCTTCCTCGAGGAAGTCGAAGCTACCGCCCTCCAAAGGACATAAATCGACGCGTTTGGGAAAGGGCGAGTTTAGAACGTGAGAATCGCCGAGCGATCGCGACGGATAGTCCGGCGACTTTCGCGTGAGTTTTCGTTTCCATCGTTCGTAAAGATCGCTTTACGTCCTCCTTGAATTTTCAGAGAAAACTTTGTAGCGGGATTCGAGCGCCTTTTGCACGTACTCTTCTTTGGAATGTGTTTAAAATGTCGGTGAAAGCAGTTTAATACCATCCAGTTATATCGAGGGATAATAATAATTTGTGTACTTCGCTTTTATGTATTTCGAGTTAACGACAGAAACATCTTAAAAAGATATAAAAAGGATATTAAATTCTTTTAATTAATTAGAGACGTTTTTTTCGCGGCCACGTAACAGTCGGTCGTATACATCTTTGAAAACAAAATGCGAGAATAAATTTGGAACTATGTATCATTGGCTGCGAAAAATCCATACGTATTCTTAATTATATCCTTCTTACGGAACGTCGAAATCCATGAAGTACGAAAAAGCTTTTATTTGTGAAATACGGAGGTATTATATTATTTTAGCAAAACCATGGAGAATTCTACCTCACTGTATTCGCGCGTATTTAATAAATAAGTAAAGTCATGTACACGCCACTTCGTTGCATATCCATGATATTTAAAATGTGAGTACCATCGCGTATGCGTACGTGTGTGTGACATTAATTAGATTATTAGCATACGTGTACACGCGCGCGCGCTTGTACAAATTTACACGCATACGTGTAAAATCGGTAATATGCTAACGCGCTTCCCGCTTTACACCGCATCGAATTTATTATATTAGTTACAACGAATCGTTTCGATTTCCTGGTATTTCTCCTCGTACTTCACGGTAAGGAGAAACGGAAGTAGAGAGAAGACGATCGCGATCTAATATTATATAATAACGTCGGTGAGAAGTAGAATCGCATTTCGCGTCAACTGGAGCCGCGTTTATTGGCGGAAGGGAAAATTCGGCCCGTGCGGTGATGCGATACAAGTCGAGGGGCTACACGGCTTACCGAGATAAGCCTAACCAATTATGGTTTTCATGGAGCCACCGGACCCCTCGTTATTACGATACGTCGAGGCGGAGAGAGAGATGGTTTCGCGATGACATTGTGTGGCACGTGCGCGCATAAAATCGTCGTTCGTGTAATTGTTAGGGATGCTTACAAGATAAGTAACCTTCCCGTTAGGATATAAACGCCATAGCTTTTTCTCGTCAGCTTTAGTTACTCGATACATTACATGCGCTAATTCGAGCTCGATGACAACATTCACGCGGATCTTCGCAAAATCTTATATCAGATTGTAATGTCTATTAATACATATTATTTGTTGTAGTATATTATTGATGATTGAATAGGAGGCATTCGAATAATAGTTGGAAGAATAGTTGTTCGAAAACTAATTTCGTTCTTTTCCAATGGTTTTTCATAAAAGCAACATAAAGAACAAAAAGAACATTAAAGAACACCGTTTTTCATTTAAAAAACCGAAAGACTTTGTTATAACATAAATAGTTTTGCACACACGGTTTGCACTCAGCTTGCCTGTACGATCATGGTCAAAAGATGATACATACATTCATACATATATACACACAATTTGTTTGTTCGTGAAACTCAATGCTCAACGCTGGCACTCACACGCACTTCGCGTGACAAAAGTCACGTGTAATTAAAGTGCACGCCCTTAAAATGGCACGCCAAGGGTTTAGGTGTTCTAGAGCTAAAACACCTACTTTCAAGTAATAACTATCGTTTGGATGCACGAATTTTTTCGGATATTTTTTTGGATATTGGAATTTGTTTGGATAGCCTGTCAAGCGAACGATTACTTGACTTTATCAGAGGGAAAGATACGTTCGTTAAAACTGTTCTTGGACGATGTTCTTCGCTTTCTCCGATCATTCAAGGTTAAATTGGTGAATACGTTAGATGCCGAATAAAGCACATAGTCGTAACGTACTTAAAGGGAGCTTTACAAACTGAAAATACTGGTATTTTTCAACGAAGGAAGGGTAGTCGCCGCGTGCTCGGACAGATAAGAACGCAATCTATAATTAGGAAAACCGTCGCGTGATAAATATCCCTTAACCGAGGTTGACAGTGCCGAAGTTTAACCATAATTTTGAAGGAACGAGTGCCGAACCGCGATCTTAATAAAACGCGATCCAAGAGAAAAAGACACCGAGCAATCGATTATTAAATCTGTCCCCACGTCGTTGAATGTGTAACGTACTACGTTGTTATAACGAGTAAATCGATCGTAATCCAAGTGGAGCTATCTCGCGATACGTTTCCCGCGCTTAGAGCAACGATTTAAATTCATTTCGTGACTCCTCCTCGTTAGCCCGTTCACGCGCACTAGCCTTATCTTTTACATTTTAAGCACGCTCTGCTAATTTTTTTGCAGGCCAGACAGTTAACATCTTTTTTTCAATAGCTTTTTCGTACGAGCGCAAAAGGAATCGCCTTATCAACATCCGCGCATCGCTCGTGATTCGATCAACGGCGGTGGATCTTTATTGCCAGCGGAATAAACGCGTTTCCGTCGAGCGCTTCCTAGGGGAGCAACTTTCGAGTTTAACTCGATCGAAGCGGAAGCTTAACAACCGACCAAAGAACAATCGCGTACGCGTATACCTTTCTCACGATTCTCATTCTACTTTTCGTAAATTTTCCCGACATCGGTGGTATCGATGAGAGGATACAAAGCGACCAGGCACGGATACCTACTCGAATGCTAACCGAGATTACAGAACATCGCGTGACTGTATGCTCTAGAAACTGGGAGAAGTGTTACGACTTTAGCCGCGATCGTGTTTTCGGATTTGTATCTTCAACCTGCGAAACACCTACATACATATACGATAACGTCACTTTGAACGGAGAGACGATGTTTCGTCTTTCGTTAGCGATCGGGCGTCGTATTGTGCTAAATTAGTGAGACGAATATTCCCAGCACGAAAGAGTGGAAGAAACAGATGCAGCTAGGTTATAGTCTGGATCTGCCAGTCGATAGTCTCCATTTCTGCTCGAACTTAAAATTTGCTAAATTCTAGAAACCGAAAGAACAAAAGAAAGTCGCGACTTTATTCACGATTCTGCTCTCACATTCGAATTCTCAACCAGCAACGCAGAATAAACATCAATGCCACGTTGAACGGAGTTCATTGTGTTTTTTGACAGTATCGTGTTAAATCGGCGAGACGAATATTCCAAGCACGATTCAACGAAACAAATATGATGCAAACAGTAGTCGTAATCGAAAACTCCGAGTCGATAAGTCCCGATCGACGATTCCTGCTCGAAACGTCAAACGAACAGGAAGCTCGAATCACTAGGATCTCGCCGATCGCTAGAACCAGGAAGATAATTTACACGCTCCGTGTTCCACGTCCAATCTCGAAAGGAAACGTCAAAGAGCAACAAAGGGCTGTTAAGTCGGCTTATCGAATCGTTGGCAGGAGCGCGTACACTTTTTTCCGTCCTCTTTCCGCCCTTCCGCTCTCCCCGTCTCCTCCTGCCTATTCCCAGCGTTCCTGCCATCCCTCCTTGCGTCCTTTCTGTCCGACCTTCCGTCCGTCCGTCCGCCAGTCCGGCAGTTGGTCCTCCCTCGCCTTTCCAGCCTTTCCTCCTCTACGAGGATAGGCGTCGCAGTCGTAAAAAGCGAAACGAAAGAATCCGCTCGACGAGAGAGGCTCGCCGTTACCGGATGGCTGCAGGTCGAACGCCACGAAATGGGATCCAAGAGTTCCTCCTGGCAGTGACGCCCTGACAAATCAAGCTGAAAATTGAATTCTGGGGCTGAGCCTGGCACGCACTCCCCTCTCCTCGCCCCGGCCAAACGCTTGGTGTGCGTCGCATCCGTGCGAGCGAGCGCGACCCTACGAATACGTCTCCGTTTTACGATTCCTTCCTGCCGTCGTCCTGCGGCCTTCTTCCATTTATTCCTCCCTTGTCTATCTTCCTAAAATCCTGAATTAATATTGGGTCTACCAGAAAATTCTGTCGGTTTTTGAATTAAAGAAACTAATACATTTTCGATACATTGATTGATATTCAGTGGATAATATAATTTCCATCGTTACTAATTACCTCTTCACTTATATATCGAGTACGAGTAGAAATGCAGTGTTCGAAAGAGTCAATGTTAAAACTTCGGATGGCATGGATTGATGGAACTTTCCGGTAGACTTAATACTTCGTTTCTCTCTCTTCGTAATATCGAAGGAAATACATCACAAACGAATTATCACAAACGTTTAAATCGCCAGAGAAAGAGAAAGAAAACAATAAAAAGATGAATTCGAAACGATCTTGGATCCTCCTGGATAAATTTAACGTAAAATCAGAGTGTCCGAAGAGACCGCAAAGACGCGAGATTTCGGTAAGGGAAAAAAAGGGTTCGTTGATCTAATGTCTGCTGGAGAATATTGGCACGGAACGTCTAAACCGAATGGTGGGAGATGGAGGAGAGCCTTCGACAAAGTTGCCAAGCGCAGCACCGCCGCTCGAAACACAAATTAAGAAAACGTAAGAAATCGAAACATTTCGAAGGAAATGGAAAGCGAACGTTCGAACGAGTCGATCTTCCCACGTTGAATCGGCACCAAATTAAAAAACCACGTCGCGATCGACTCCGAGTTATTTCTTTTTGCAAGGCATCCGCGCCCGTGCGCGCGCGCGCATATTTTTTCTCCTTTTCTTTTGCAATTAAGCCGAGTATGCTCGGTGCGTTGGCTCGCTTTTTTCCAGGAGTCTCTCCTTCTTTGGGCGGTACTCGCGGCCATTTAATTAACTTATTCATTCCGGCGCGTTGCCCCTAATTAAACGTGAACTGTAACACCTCGGCGTGGCCGAGCAAAAGCCTTCATTGCGGTAAGGAGATCCGATAAGCCGGGGGAAGCGTGCTTTAATGAATGGGAGAACGTGTAACTTGCCTCTCTCTCTCTCTCTCTCGGTCCACGGATCGAACCAAACGAAAATGTATTCCGTCGAATCGAGATACGCGATCGAGAGAACGTAAGTTTCGGATTCTTTTTTCGCGGATTCCTACGTGCATCTTCGTTTTTGCGCGAGCGAAGAAGAGAGCAGTGGGGAGAGGGCGGATAACGGGCGATTGGAAGAAGCACCCGTGGGAGAGGGAAGAAAACTGAGGAGGGAGAAGGAGGGAGAATCCAAGGAACTCGCTCTTTGTGTCCATTCGGTCTTTGCACTCATTGTAAAGACCGGATGTTACCAAGGAATAAGTATTAACTCATTAAGAGCAATTTCATATGTTTTCCTTAGTTTCTTGCCTTCCTCGGCCGAGGAATCTCCTTTTTTCTTTTAAATAGTCTGGAACGGTTTTTTCCTCCATGTTAATTGGCAGTATTTCTACGCTAAGTGATCGCATCGAGCTGAAAGTTGAAGAAAAATTAATAAAATGCGGTCGTACGCGCGACTCTATGCAATCAGCCAAACACTTCAGTATTTTGACAATAATCGAGATTAATTATCGGTCTATTCGACCGCTTCGAGTTCGATCACGAACCGCCATCTTCCTCGAAAATACGAAGCTTGGTACATATTTTTTTTTTCTTTTTACAGAAAGACTTTATCCTCGTATCTAATTCTCGACGTCGTTATTTTATAATTGGCACGAATAATGCTACATAAAATGTGTACGTTATGCATCAACGCGATAAAGATCGGTTCGTGAAGGACGCTTTGGTAACCATTTTCTCACGGCAAGAGGCGAGGTGCCGCGTTTCAATTTCGAAAATTGTAAGGCATCGTGACAAGCGCAATTAATTATCGACAGTGTTCCATATTTCTCAAAAGCGAGATGAATAGATTGGTTAAAATTTCTTACCCTTACCGTATCCAGATATGGCCGACGCATGCCCCTTCCACCTTCAATTTGCCGAGTCACGTAGGCACCGCTCGCCTCTTTCATTTCATTATTCCTCTCGATTACTGCGTTTCTGAAGGAGTCGTATCCGCGCAATCTCATCAAACCGATCGGTCACGACCGAACTCATCGCGCAAACAGTGTCGCAAAAAGAAGGGCCCGGATGAAAAGTAATTGCAACATCGAGATCGTGAGCGTAACGACGCCTAGCGTCGCCGTAATTTGCCACGAAAAATCGAGAAAAAATCGCATCCTTCCTGCAAGTATTTGAAAAAATTTGGAGTACTTACAAATGTTACGTCGCTAGTCGTAACAACTGTAAAATATAATAAAATATATCGCGTAAGAAAGAGCGTAACGACGTTTGGGATCGATCATTTTTCCCTACTTTGCCGATTCTTCGTATTTATCGAGCGTTACATCGTCGAAGAGCCGTAATTTGCCACGAAAAATCGAGAAAAAATCGCATCCTTCGCGCGAGTAAATATTTGAAAAAATTTCGAGTTCTTACAAACGTCACGTCACTAGTCGTAACAACTGTAAAATATAATAGGAGACATCGCGCAAGAAAGTATCTATTGAACAACTGTAATAAAAAGGTAGCGACGACGAGAAGAATAAGAGGGATAAAGATTTTATCGAGGCGATGGACTTTCGTTGACTCTCGACGGCTTCTTCTTCTTTCGCGTGTATTTTTACGAATCAAGCTCTGAAAAGCGACCGTCGAAAGGATCGCTTGGAACATGGAAATGTCGGGAAAGGGCGACGGAGTGAAACAGGAGGAGAGAAGGGAGCTAGAGAAAGAGTGAGAATGTAAGAGAGAAGAGTAAAAAACAGAGAAGAAGAAACGGGTGAAAAAAGAAGGCAAAGGTTCCAAAGAGTGCGGATGGATGGAGAAAGGAGGCTAAGAGGAATCAAGAGAGGGTCGAACGAGGAGGGTGAGGTGCG
>JAITYT010000560.1:62845-74125 GCA_025433975.1 Liostenogaster flavolineata | reverse complement strand
ATGTGTTAAAAGTAAATAGTTATTACTTCGTAACAAATAGGCCAAATAAAATGAATTGAACGCCATTTTATAGAGAAAATTTGTTAATTTTATTATTATATATATATATGAAAGAGAAATATGATAATTTAACAATTGAAATACACAATGTAAGAAAAAAGGAAATTTTTTCTTGCGCATATAAATTAGTGTTATCGATGTATCAAATCTCTTGGTATACGTGTTACAAGATAGCTAAATATTTCTTAGCAATTAATTATCATTTCTGTTGGTGGCGGTAAAAAATAAGAAAGCACATAAGAATACAAGGATATTGTAACAACGTATGTTGTTACTATGTTGAAAGAGACGAGAGGGTTAAAATATCGGAAGAGAAGCAGATTGTAATAGTATGTAAAGGAATCGTCAAGATAAGGAAAGAATTCGAGTATAAGTAAATTCGATCCACAATTCATTAGGAATCTTATTGCAAGTCAATGCATAAGAAAAATCGGGTTAAACGTATGGGCACTACGTTACAACTTCGGATTCGATCCGGTAGTCTGGCGTCGTTATAATTCCATCGTTGCTTTTTATATCGTAGCTACTCAGATCTATTAAGCAATCCGCTCGAACGATTTGCGATAATCGCTCGATTCGTCGAGATTAAGGATACACGAACGTAAACATTGGGAAACGCGAAATAACAATTCCTATTTCAATTCGATCAGCCATCGTAACGAGCAAATCTGATTAGAGTGACGAATGAATAACCCCGTATATGTCGTAACAACGAACCCGTAATACCGTACCGTATTTAACCAATATGGAGGGCAACTTCCGTGGTACAAAACCGAGGAGACCGAATAATCCAAAAGCGTCCACGCGATTTGTAATCGCGTGAGCTCGTATCCGTGCGTACGTGCGTATATGATCGTACAGACGCCAATACGTACGTAACTCGATCGATTCGTCGTTATAAAATGCTCCAGACTTTTTTAGCTTTTGCGATTCGGATATTAAAAACTTATATCATAAATACGCTTAACCAAAAAACGATCGTTGCTTCTCATTTCCGGCGTTTCTTGCCAACGTTTCTTACAAACGACCGGTTTGCTCGTGAGTTCGTACGCATACGTTTAATTTGCTAGTCAATGAGAGAATTCCTCGGTCTAGACTGTCTCTAGTAGCACGAAATATTGAATAAATATTCATTCGATATTCTAACCTTTTTCCGCTGTTTCATGGATACGAGTACAAACATTTGTGCTACTAAATCTTGAAAGACACGATACACGAAGGATCGTTTCGCTGGTGTAGCTAGAAGCGATCACCTTCTCTTATTAAGTCTCCTTCTCGTGAATCGTGTTCTCATCGATTCTGTCTCTTTCCGATATCGTTAGAACACGTAGAAAAAATTGTGCTCCTGGAGGCGCAACCGATGAAAAAGTTACACGACTACAAGGAAATCCGAGTCTCGATACCCAAGAAAACTTCGAGTCTAGAAATAAGCACCTTTTACCAAATCTTCTCTTCGTGGATGCAGCTTCCATCCACACGGAATGGACGAAGAATCGACGAAGGTATCCACTAGTAAATACGTACAGAGCTTCTTGGCTAACCACGTCTGAGAAAGGACGAAACGATCGGCTTTAACCAACGATTCGCCTTACTTTCGATTCACGTACGGAGGCGCACGTGCGCGCAATGCAACGACTCCTGTAAACATCATCCGAAACAAGATCGAGGAATGTGAAGTGCATCTCGCGGAATCCTCTCCCCTCTTCGCCGTCGGCTACCACCGTCGCGGCTCAATCCCTCTTTCTCTATTTCGTGTCGGCTTTCAAGGATCTCTTCCTTCTCCCTCCTCCCTCTCACCTTCGATGTCGGCTTTGCTCGATATCGCCGTCCACCTCCATCACGCGTTCTTCTCCTCCTCCTTCCCGGTGTTCTTCCTCGTCCTCTTAACCCTCGTCGTCGTCGTCGTCGTCTTCTTCTTCTTCTTCTTCTTCTTCTCCTTCTTCTTCTTCTTCAGCGTCTTCCAGGGATTTTTCTTGTCGGTGTGAGCGCAAACCGTGTGTCGACCTGGTCGCAACCGACGACAGTGATGGACGCCCTTGCGGTTTGCTTCTCTATCACCGACTCGACGATGGCGGCTGGCGCGGAGGACGAAGAGGAAGAACGAATAGAACGACGACGACGACGACGAAGAAGAAGAAGAAGAAGAAGAAGTAGAAGAAGTTGAAGAAGTAGACGAGGACGACGATAACAACGACAACGACGACGATGGACGGGTAAGACTAGAAGGAGAAGGAGAAGGAGGAGATGGAGAAGGACGAACCAGATTGTGTGCGCGAGGTACATGTCAGACGTACTAACGACTGGTTTCGCTCTCCTCCACCTTCTTCTCCACCTCCTTCTTCCCCTCTTCCTCCTGCTCTTCGTGTCCTCTCTCTCGGCTCCTGGATGGAGCGGTCGCCGCGCGCCGAGTGATGTTTTATTTAGTACTCGAATTCTCAAAAATGCTAACGCGCGCCTTCCCCTTTGTCAGCGGTGCTCCCTGTTGGGTCGGCTGACCTTTTCGCGATTCTCCGCGTTTCGCTTCGTAGAAATCGTTGT
This sequence comes from Liostenogaster flavolineata, assembly GCA_025433975.1. Classification (NCBI taxonomy): domain Eukaryota; kingdom Metazoa; phylum Arthropoda; class Insecta; order Hymenoptera; family Vespidae; genus Liostenogaster; species Liostenogaster flavolineata. The sequence continues at coordinate 71,527 of JAITYT010000560.1, read as the reverse complement.
AGAAATCGGCGTTTCTACCCGCAGGATCCTTCCTCGCCTTTTTGTCACGCTTTGTCCTTGCCCAACGCTTCGTTACGTCGCTCCAATAGTCGTCCTCGAATCATCGATGGACTATGGCAGCCTAGAATCTTCCACCGCTGTCCGCAAGTAGCTCGAGTCGACGAAAAGGTCGTCCGCTTCTACGAGCTCCGATAACGCGCCTGCCTTCGATGCAAGGAAGCGACTTGTACGAAAAACGCGCGTTTTCGTAATTATGATCAATCATCGCGCTGATAATTTTAAGAGGGCCGGAAATCGACGTAGTATTTTTTGTCAGATTAAAAGTAATAATAGTGTAACACACTTGTATTTTGAGCCGATGATGTAATCGCTCTCGTTATCCACGAGCTTCTGATCAAGATCTTACACAACGTCGGCCTACGAAATCAATCGAATAGTGTTAAACAAATGTCGATATGCGCAAATACGACTGTATGATTTAATACTCAAGTCTGGTATCCGAAAGTTCGACGGCTGGATAAACTACAAACATTCGTATTTTATATTAGGGGGATCGAAAGGTAATCAAAATCTATTTTGGCCGACGAAAAACATTCATTTATCAAAGAAATCTTAAATACTAATGAACAAAATAATTTCCATCATTTTCTAACACTTCTTGCCAGCGAAAAGGCAGTTGTTCGATTCCCTTTTTAAGAAATCTTTAAAGTAAAATAAAAAGAAAAAATTTTAAATCGAAGAAATTTTGATTATTTTCCGGTAGACCTAATACTTGTATAATTAAAGCATATTTTACGCTTCGGAATCGACATACGAGAATGCGCGAAGAACGAAGTCTTGAAAAAATCTCTTGGACGTTCGGTAGACAAAAAATTCCACGTTTACGGGGCTCGAATATAAAAATGCTTCGATCTAATAAACTCCAGCGACACTATACTCGCTTGCATTTTAGCGGAGGAAAAAGTTAAACCCTCGAACTCGGGCCAATCGGCAATTGAAATATAAAAGATTAATTAACGGTACCGTCGTCGTCTTCGTCGTCGTCCGCGATAAAAACTTAAAATTCAACGATCCTCCGAGCAGCATGCACTTTCCATAAAGGACCATAAACGATTCGGTCGTACATTGCGCCTGCGCGCGTCGAAAATCCCCGGTGCTTTTTTGGCGATTTCTTGCGAACGGCGACGTCGACGACGCCGAGAGGAAGCCCCCTACCTTCCATTCTCTCGAGCGCTCTCTCCTCTCGCTTATTAACTCGAGCGAGGCTGCGTCGGGGCCGAAAATGCAAATTCGGAGGTAGAACCACGCGGCGATTCACGGCAGTCGAGGCGTCGGTTGATCGAACGTGCCACGGCATTCGTCCTTCTCGTTTAACGTTTCCCCGTGTCTCTTGCCTGCGACCCGTCGCTCTTACCGATTGTCCTGAGATTCGCATAAATTTACGAATGAAATACGAATGCGATAAAGGCTTCGATGTAAAAATTGCCGACGCACGGTCACACGAAATTTTGTCTCTCGTAAAATAATGGAGCGATTTTTTGGCCTTATTAATTAATTTAAGATTCGCATAAATCGAGAAATAAAATAGGAATGCGATAAAAGTTTCGATGTAAAAATTGTCGACGCATTGATCGCAAGAAAGCGCGTCTCTTGGCCACGATTTAACAGTTTTATCGATGATCTCGAGATTCCCGTGGATTCACGAGTGGAATGCGACTCTAACGAGGGTTTTTGCTCGTACACGCGACACCCAAATAAATACACGGAGCATGCGCTTTCCTGCGTCTCTTCGCCATGATTCGACGGTCATACGGACGGTTCTGAGATTCTCTTCGATCTATGAGTGAAATATGAACGCGATAAACTGGCGACCGTAAAAATTTGCGTCACGCGGCGACGCCGTAGCACCTCTCCCTCGCAAGAACAGCGCCCGAATAAACGCACCCAGCATCGATCTCCGCTCGAGAGGCGTAAACGAGAGGCGATGCGAGTCGACATTTTTTGCATTTTTGCTAGCTCTCCGCGCCGCGGTGTTCCGCGATCTCCCATAAACGATCCTCGCAGCCCCGTAGGTGGTGAAGACGAGTGGAAAAAGTGAGGCAAGGAGAAACGGCAAGCGCCTACCTGTCTGCCATACCATCGGCATAAAATCGTAATCAGCATTCGAAGGGATGAGAGGAGACGAGCGAACGAAAGACGCAACAACGACGAAAGAGAAAAAGAGAAATGGAGGATAACTGGAAGAAAATATACGCGTAGAAGGGGTCCGTCTTCTCCGGTATGGTAAAATCGTCGTCCTTCTTGCGATCTTCGTCGTCCTCGTAGTTGTCCTCGTCGTGGTCGATTCCTCGTTTGAAAGGTCTTATGTGCATACGAGGTGAACGCTGCAGGGACCACCCATGCCATGGCGCAGGTCGCGCTCGCAAAAAGGGCCGATGGAAAGGCCGAGCACGACGATTTGTCAGTCGGTGGAAATGGACTGGTCGTAGGTGCGGCGCCGCGTGAAGTCGTCGCGCCAAAAAATCGAAGGCTCTTTGGGTTTGCGCGGCTGCTGCTTTGCGAGGGATCCTGCCGCGGCGCCATTCGAGGAAGAGGGCGCAAGGCGCGTCGATTAATCCAAAGAGGAAAACGTTCTCGGTTACCATCGAGATCGAGCCGGATCGAGAAGGATCGAGCCACGAGCATCACCATCACCGGAAACGTTCGCGTCACGAGATCGCTCGAAGGAAGGTTCTTCGGCGCTCTCTCTCTCTCTCTCTCTCTCTCTCTCTCTCCGTGGATGTCGACGTCTCGTTAACGAGGTATCGTTGGTACGTGCGTTAGCGTTCGAATCGATCGATCGATCGATCTACCGAGCGATCGGCAGGCCGGCGAACCGAGCGGCTGGCCGACCGATCGATGCTCAGCGCGTGTTTTATTCGATGATAGTTTCTTCGTGTACGTGTCGTCTTAAGCGGCTGTAGTTCGAATGGTAATGGACGACGGGAGAGATTTACGCTTTGTCGTTCGACTTTTCCCCATTGGATTGTCCTACGTGATGAGACGTAGTAACTGCTCTTGTAGCGGAGCGATACATCGCTACTAGGAGGGCCGAAGTGCGTGTTACGCGCGTAACGACCTACGGAACGCCGATACGATTCCGAGTCGAGTACCAGTCGTCGTCATAACGATGTATCGTCGGTTTGTCTTGTCTCGCCAGTTGGTACAACGGAACGACGCGAGTCGACGACTGACGCTTTTAACAACGAAATACGTACGATTATTAGCTATCATTGGTGAGTTTCGCTGGATTTTATTGAATTTTATTAAATAATTATATGGCGACTATTCACAGTCGACGTTGTAATGTTATACTTTTAAGTGTGATTCTATTTATATATATATACATATAAATAAAATAAATTATTATCGTTATAAATTAATATTAAATATTACATCTCATACATACTACACTATACACAGATCTCAGACGTCTGCCGTATATTGCAGACGTATCATCGGTTGGTCTCGTCTCGCCAGACTCTTTTTTAAAATGAATAACTTACGATCATTACTTAGCACCGATGCGTCTTAAATGTGATTTAGATTCGACGGAATACGTTGGTTTCGTACGCGCCGAATGGAAGAAGTAAAACTGTTCGTTTCCGCGTTCTTACGATTCCGAGCGATTTCGACTCTACCCGCAAATTATTTAATCGTTATTGCAGTTCCCGTTTCACTTTGGCAAAACATTTTTATTCCTTCTCGTAAGTCTCGATTCTCCCTTTCTCGCTCGCTCGCCGGAGAATTCTGAGGCACCGTCGAAAAGGCAGGCATCTCGCGTCACTTTGTACTTAACGGCAGGAAATTAGCGTCGTTCTTTCGACAGGTACAGCAGAAGCCGCCTCCTAACGAAACGGAACTCCGCGAAGTCCTCGTAAAAGCGAAGTGTTCGTGCCTCGGAACGACGATCCATATCGTACGTGACTCCAATTGGAAGCGAGAAACGCGCTGTAATCGCTTCCGTCGAATTCGTCGAGAGGCACGTCGACGACAATCGTAGGTAGATACCGAGGATAAATTGAAAGGTCCGTCGATTCGTGCCGCGTTCACCTGTCGCATTCTACGCGTGAATTATTTATCGCCCTTCGCCGATTGTACCGGTTCGCGATCGAACCGGTGGAAGAGTAAGGAAGCCTCCGTATTTTTTCGATAGCTGTAAATACGCGTCACGTACGCAACCTTCGTGGTGAGCAAGTAAATAGGCAAGTAAGTGTAATGCTCGCAATTAACAAGCGTAGCTTCGTAAAGCCGTTCAACGAAATTACGAAGCAATTAAAAGTGCTCGAGACTTCGGAAACCTGAATAACGTCGGAAGAAAATATAGGATCGATTGGAAAGGTATTCGAACGAGGAACAATTACAAATCGAACGTCTTAATTTGACGACGAAGCATAAATCGTTATTTCGAAGAAGCTTCGAACGATTAAACGTTGCGCCACGAATGAAACTGTGTTTTTCGGATGAATAAAAATTGTAACGATCGATAAATGATACAAGTGCTCCAGACCTCGGAAATCTAAATAACGTCGAAAGAAAATGTAGAATAAATTCGAAAGGTGTTCGAACGAGGAATAATTTTAAATCGAAAGTCTAAATACGACAAAGAATAAGTCGTTAATTTCAAAGAAGCATCGGAAATTGTAACAATCGATAAATGATACATTTTCCGATCGAAAGGATGGAATTTGTAATTCCACCAAGGACAGAAAGGGAGAGAGAGAGAGAGAGAGAAAACAGCGATAAATTCATACGAATTCGTCGATTCGGCATCATCGACGTTATCGTCTTGGTCGTCGTCGTCATCGTTGTCTACGAGCGCGCTACCGGCTGCGAAGTCGAGTCGAGCTAATTAATACGGCCGTACATTAACGTCCGAATGAGTAATTATCACGAGGTGAACCCGGCACGGACAACGGCCCGATCTTGTCTCAGATCGGACGGATATCGTACCGAGCTTGCATCTTTATTAATAACCCGCGACGACGTTGACCGATTCGAAGACCTCCGCGTAATTACCATGCGCGTTCTAGGCGTCTCGATGGATGGATCAAAACGTAGGGGGGCTCGCGGCACGGAGGCGGTCGAGGCACCGTCGCCCTTCCGATTGCCCGATGACCTTCGCCACTCGCTGCTGACTCTTCGAGATCGAATTCTTTCCACGGTACGTATTATCTCCTTCTCCCTACGAAGCAGTCCCAAAAAATGAACCGTGTGCCAATAAAGGGCGAAACGATCCTGGAAAATGGTCGCTTCTTTCTCGTCTCGATAAGAGAAAAGGAATGGAGATGGTGTTACAAAAAAGATCTTTATCGAACCGACAAAATATTCGTTCGACTATATTCGTCTTTCGTCGACGATTTTGTCGAACGAATAAGAAGTTGGGAACGATCGCATCGTTAACCGCGAACGACGAGAAATTCACGACGACTGTGCATGGAATGCCGAGGTTTTCACAGAACAAACGAGTCCTTAATAGTAAGATTTAAAGCTGTAATACGAAACGTGTGGACATCGGTAGATGCTACGACGACATCGGGTTGGCAACTAAGTGATTACGGGTTTTAAATGAGAAAGAAAATTCAAAAAAAAACTGAATTAAACGTAACTTTACATCAACAACGGTGTCAAGGTGAAGCACGGATCACAAGCACACGCACGACCAAAAAAGAGATTACGCATCGCAATGAAACGGATCTCGAATTTTCTAATAATTTTCTAATCGCTCTCACGACCTGGCTCCTGATCGCGCATCCTCCATCGACTCACACTAACGCCCAATTACATCGTACCAACGTAATAGTCCATCCAAGGAACGATCTAAAAAGGATCGGACCGATCGACGACGAGAAAACGCGATATTTTCCTGGAAAGAAGGAGCCCAGAATTCGCGCTCTCCTCTCGGATCGTGTCTGGATGCGTTTGGACACCTTCCGCGCGGAAGAGACGATTAATTTTACTGCGCACGCTAAGTGGAAACTATCGGAGTCGTGTTCGGCTCTTGGCACGCGTGTGAACAAACACGTCGCGCCATTGAGCGCGCGATGGCGATTGGCCGGTCGGCCGGTGGTTGGACAGACTCGTGCATGCGCGAGCAACGCGTTGTATCCAGCGCCGAGCGAGCTGGTATCCGGTAATGCTCCCATCCACGAGCGTCGCGTCTCCAACGGCGAGACGATCAACGCACCCGCGGCTCGAGGACTCGCACGGTAGCCTCGTCTAACTTCTAATCATCGATTAGAGACGGTCGTTAGGCCGTACGCACGGCGCGCCTTTCCTTCGCAAATTGTAAAGACGACGAGGACGAGACCACGCCACGACGAATCTTTCGATCTTCTCGTCGCGATCCAGAGCTGATCGCGTCTCGTTGGAGCTATGTGCTCGTCCCGCTCCGCGGGAGATCCGTAAGTTGCTCGATGATGCGTGCCTAAATCGTACACGATCGAGCCTCGTTCGTGCTTTATCGACGTTCCATCGAATTTAGTCGTATCGACGTTTCACTCGAGCCTGATGGGAAGGTCGTCGAGTGGATGGTCGTTTGGAAAATCGTCCGTGCGAAATTGCCCGGTTTTTCGTCCTTTTTCTATCCTCTCTCTCTCTCTCTCTCTCTCTCTCTCTCTCTCTCTCTCTCTCTCTTTCTCCCTCTTTCTTTCCTCTCTTTCTCTCTTGGCAGTGATAAGGAAATTTAACGAAGTGTGTCGAAGTAGCTCGACGATACCAACGATCGCTCCGATGTTAATCTTAGGTAGGATGGTTACGGTCTATCCGATCGACACGATGATACCGGAGAATCGAGCGGTAATTCTAACGTAAGCAGGTTCTAAGTATTATAGCGCGCTTCGATGGGATCGGCGCCTTCGGATTGGTAATAGGTGCTCGCAGGGATCAATTTGCGTTAGGCGATGAAACGTAGGAAACGAGCGCGTTATTCCATCGGGATAAATCGCGATCTTATCCCTTGGATTCCCGGTGTCGCGCAAACATTAATTTCTGTAAGGTCTCGGAGCTCGACCGGCGATATCCGGCCGAATCGACGCGTATTCTCGCGTCAACGCGGGATTAACCTAATCGCGAGCGAGGAATCGTGACGAGAATCTGGAATTGTGATCTAAAATTAGCGACAGACCGTGACTCGGATCGCGATAAAATTAATTAACCGCGGCTGCGAAAGGAAGCGCCGAAGGAGGAAAAATTATCGATCGGCTCTCGGTCGATCGTGTCCAATCGTGAGAGCGAGTCGCCGTCGAAACGGATTGAATCTTGAGGTTCGAGTCGATGGGACAAATTGACGCTGGGAATCGCGACGCGGTGACCGGAAGGAAGGAGATCGTGTACGTTTCGAAGGACGCGAGGCATTCGAAGAAGGTTGAAAACGATAAAGCGGGATGGATATAACGAGAGAAGTAGTCGGAGAAAAAGAAAGAAGGACGAGGGAGGATCGAGAAGGAGTTGAAACGCGGTAGTCGTTTAATAGTCCCGGAACGATTACACGCCTCGGTGAGGATTCAAAATTCACAGCCACGAGCGTGACGATCGTTGTGGCAATAATTATTCACCCAATGGGGGAGATACGTACCTACGATTCGGGATGAGCTGAGCAAATACTGCGTGGGAGATAACAGGCGCGTCGAGCTACTCGCCTAAATTAACCCTCTATTAATCCGACAAGTGGGGGTCGCACGGAACATCGTAAATTATCACCCACGATGAGCAACCCTTTGTCGTTGATACGCGTATTATACATACATACATGTTTATATATATATATATAAATATATACAACTTATATATGTAACTTATATTTATAACTTATATGTTATATATATAAGTTATAAGTTCGGAAAGTCATTTCGTTTTATTTATATGAAAAAACGTTGTTTGTTATTTGTTTTGTATGTAATTTCTATGAAAAACTATTGGAAAAATAAAATATAATAATAAGAATAACAATTATATAACTCAAATATTATATACATTACTTATTATGTGTATATATAATAATGCATACGAGCGTGTTCGAATATAGCTGTTCGTTCGACCTCGTCGGCTTCCACTTTTACGTTATCCAATCGAATGGGTTGTTTGAGAAACCCCGCGCGACCAATTTTTTCATAACAAGATTTCGACGAGGGTAAGCTATTTAATTAGCTCGTAGAATCCCCGCAAGTTCGCCCTACATCCTGGGTATTAATATAAAATAGTAACTAAGTGTTCGAGAAAAGGATAGAAAAGAAGTCTCCGATCTCGCCGATCGCTACGCGAGAGCATAATCGCACGGTAGAGAGTTTGAACGACCGATTGCGTTACGTAACGATCCGAGGTTTCGCTAACGATGCAAACTTCGTACGGGTTAATAGGATTTTGATCTAGCTTATCGATGATAAATCGTGAAAGACAAGCGCTCAATGCACCGACGATTTCGCCGTCTCTCGGCAAATCGTCGTTTTGAGTTTCAACGTCGCACGTTCGTCCACTTACCAACAGTTCCTTCGGGTATTATCACGTCAAGTTAATGACGCGCAAGCGTCTCGATAGAGATTTAAATATTAATCAACGGACGCAGCTTCGCTTTTACAAATTACTTCGCAAATTGCTTCGGATACGCGATTTGTCGTTGTAATTATAGTCGTTAGTTAGACTTAG
>JAITYT010000560.1:0-52997 GCA_025433975.1 Liostenogaster flavolineata | reverse complement strand
TCTCTCTCTCTCTCTCTCTCTAGGTTTCTTTAAGTTCGTCTCTGTCTCTCCTATTCTCTTACCCCATTAAGTTCGTCTTAGGTCATCGGCGTCAGTCGGTCGGCATACCGCGTGCTTACACGTTCGTGAGAAATTATTATCCACTACGTGACCGAAGATCTTACCTCGATCCTACCTCGATCTTACCTCGGAGGCACCATAAACGTACAAAAACAATAACAGTCTACGTATATTACCCTATTAGAGTGAATTCCGCGTCGTCGATCCTTCTCCTTTGAAGGACCTTACCCGGTGAATCTACTGCGATCCTTAACAACGACGAGTAAAACAGCCACGTCTCTTGGCCAAAGGAAAGGCCACGTCGATCGTTGGGTCGAGTTGCTACCTTGCTTATTTACGAATTAACGATAAATTCGTTCCTTTGGTTGCTCCATGTAAATCCTAGTCGAGGGAATAATTCTTCGCGGTCGTAATTAACACGTCCCGGCAAGCGATGTTTTTCGTATCGTTACGATCGATCTCTGCATTCTCATAATCATCTAACCGTTAATCATCCAAGTCTATCATCGAAATCATTTTAAGGCGTGTTTGTCTCTTTCATTTCGTCAAATCGAAGTCTTCTAAGAAATCGATTTAAATAAATTCAGGCCAAGAACGGATTCGACTCATCGATGTGTTTTTCTTGAAAAATTGTCTCCTTGTCGTAAGTAGGAAGGCTAGACGATAGATTATAAATATCGAAGAATTTCGTTAGATTTTCATCGTATTGGAATACAAGGACGATGTATAATAACACGGATCTCTTCGAGTTCAACAATTTATTCGCTATAAAATCCCTCGGCGATCGTCGATGCACCAACCGACGAACTTCGCTGCGGATAAGACGGGGCGACTTTCGGCAAAATTTCACGATCGGCAGTATTTCCCCAAAGTTTATCCACAGAACGACGCGCCGATCTTCTTCCTCCACCGTTTTCTCGAACGAACGAGGAAACGAAAAACCAGAGACGACTACCAAATCGTCTCGTAAACAAGCCGTAAAACGTTTGACCAAGCAATTAGGAGAGAGAAGAAAGGCGAATACTGGAACTGGTCGTCTCGATATTTCGCACGCACGCAAATAAATTGCCTGTCAACGTTTCTCGGTCCGACGCGTCGCGCGTTCACCGGCATTCGATTATGCTCGTTTGGCGTCGTCGCGTGCAGCTCGTACGAACGCTCGTGTTAGTGCGTGAATGCGTGAATGCGTGAGTGCGTGCGTGCGTGCGTCGGTTCCTGCCACTCGACGCACACACCATGCTCGCCCATCTGCACGCGTGCGTGCACGTCAGAGAGCCGTAACGAGGCAGCTTGATCTCTCCTCTCTGCGTTGGCAACTTATCCCCGCGGCGATTCCTCGCGCGTAGGCGAAAATTCGCCTCTCCGAGACGTCCTTTTATAAAGGCGGACTTTCATCTACGGACGCGCGTACCCACAAAATCATTTTTCCCACTTCCAACGATGGAACGACGACGAGGGCGAACTTGATCGAGGATGATCGGTCGTTTACGTGAGTCGGTATGGGCTTCGTAACGCGTCCTGTCCGACGTCATTGCCTACGCGTTCGTTCCTTCGGGGAAAAGACAGTCTAAAAAAATATGAAAGAAGCGTCGAAATCTTTGTCGTAAGACTCGTAAATGGCGTTTTCGCGGAGTTTAAAAGAGTCGTTCGATAAATTTCGACGGGTTCGCCATTTTCGAGGATCGAGATAGGTTTGTTAAGTAGAATAGAAGAGAATGGAAGCGGCCTATGATCAATCATTTCCGAGTATTTTTATTTCGTTCTTTGTCTTTGAATCAGATGCGTTTGTTAGCTTCTACGACTTCGAATTCTTCGTATTTATAGAAAACGACGCGAGAAAATAGTTTTATCATTTGGCACTTACTCGAGGAAGAAAAAACTTTTAGGAATGTAAAAACGAATATGCTTTAAAAATTCTTATCGTACTGAACTTGCTCGTTTTCTCTCTTTCTCTCTTTTTATATGTATTTCGTATTTCATGCCTTGCTAAAGAATTTCCGTAAGTTTTATCGCGCCATACGCACCTGTATAAGCGAGGATATCTAATAAATCCCCACTTTACGATAAGATTTGGGCCACACGACCACTCGATCATCCATTATTCGTTAATTTCACGTAAAATTATTTTTTCTGTAATACTTACGCGGTTAACCTTTGATATTAAGTTTAGATTTACCGCTTGGAATTTGAGTCAACGTTCGAAGGATTCGGTGATGAAATATACTCATAATTTATCCTTCTATCGAAGAGCCATAGGTTATTCTCGAGCTTACTATATTTATCCGTCCGCTTATCCACCCTCCTTTCTCCCCCTTCTTCCCTCCCTGTACCGTGGCAAAAAGCAGAAGCAGAATACCGGGAGAAGCAAGAAGATTTTCACAAGCGAAGTAAATGGCGGCAGTGAGATACGCAAAAGAAGGGAGGAAAGACGATCTCGCGTGCGAAAGGCCATACCGGTCGCACCATCGCGCCGAGAGTTCACCGATAAAATTAGCCGACGCGATTACCTTCGAGGACAAAAAGTAATGGACTTTCGCGCTAAGTGCTCGAGATTAATAATTAACAGAGGAATCGACAATGGCGACTCACATGCCAACAGTTTCGTTTAAAAGAACGCGACTCGACGGGATTCGAGCGCTGCGACTTCTTCTTGGCTCTTTTTCTTTGTTCCTCCGCGGCATCGACAGAGCCTCCTCGCTGCTAATGTCGTCGAATCGCTTCTTGCCGCCTATTCGAGGCCTATTAAGCACAGCCGGAAGCGAGAAAGGATAGTAGGTTGGCATTTACTGACGCGCGACATCGCGAAACGATCTAGTCTACTTGCGCGTAAACACGAATCGATTCCTCGAGAACGATCGAGAAAAGCGACGTTCTTTCGTTCGCCGTAGACGACGATCCAACCAACGATTAACTCGCGATTAGACACTTACCGCGACCTTTTAAGAAGTTTTTGCACCTCGATTTAAGTGTTTCTTTTCTTGCGATATTTTTCATCGTCTCGATGTTGATTTTAAAATATTTTTTATTTAGAATACCAAAGATCCTTGATTTCATTTTGTAAGTTTATTTCAGCTTAATGTCTTCACCGATTTCTAACATTTCTTATCTGGCTTTACGTACGAACACGAAATCGAATAAACTATTCGAATCGTATGCCGCGCAAATTTCGTGTTTCAAATGTCCAAAGAAGACGTAGTAGCGTCGCACGACAGCTTGACGGACAGACACGATCGATCCTTTTGTCACGCGTGATATAGGAAGTCAGTTTTACCACGAACGTTCGCCCAAAACGTAAGTACAAGTTGTACCTCAAATAGAAAATTCGCCTTCGTTTAATTCAACGAGAAATAAAATAGAGAATAAAACGATATAAAGGTAAAGAAATTGTGATACAATTTTTACTCCTTTTACGTAAAATGGCGACTCGTTCGTAATTTCTGCGAAGCTCCGATTTAACATCTATCCGTTTCCTCCTACAAAATTTTCATTTTGTAAAAAATATCGTTACGTAAAAATTATTCGAAGACACCTACTCAAACGAAGCATTTTCAAGCGATGGATCGTACGTGGAACGAACGATTCGTGGGTGGCTCGAACTTCAGATCCGACGCTCACGAATTTTATTGCCCACGGCTGTATCAAATCGAACGTCTATCAAAGGAAGGTTAGAAATCCCGAGGATTTACACTCTCCTCGCAAGCAAGATTATAAAAATACCCCGATAAGACACTCGTTAGCTCGTACTCCATTATTAAATATTTCGTTTTTTTTATGGAAAAAAAACGTTGTTTTTTATGTTTTTCATGTTGTTTGTCTGAAAAACTGTTGAGAAAAAATTAAATTATTTTCCGAACTTTACTTTACTTTGCCTAGTATGGATGCGTATTATCATTTCACGGAGTGGACACCAATTACACCAATTAGCCATTATAGCAGCCCGCGATCGTACACCGATCGAACAACCCCCGACGATTGGTTACGCGAAAGCGTTAAATTTTACGCAACTCTGAAACGTCTACGCCGAAATAAATGGAGAAAAAATGCTAGTGCTTCTTTGCGTATGCTAATTGCGAGGCAACGGGTTAAGCATCGAAAGCAAACAATCTCCGATAAATCACGCCGTTATCGCGCCTTCCCATCGGATCTACGAAGCGCACGGTCAGTGAAAGCGCCTTTCCGCGCTGAATCCAAAGAACGTGCTAAACGCGATAATGCAAGCGTTATCGATCGCAAGATCCCTCCTCGCCGAGGAAGACGCGGGGGAAAAGAAACGGGAAGAACGTACGCGAGATCGTTAAGAGTAACGTTAGCTCGACGCTTCTCCTCGCGTATCCTTCCTCTTTTCCCTTCGTCCATTTTTACCTGGCCTTGCCGCGGTGTATCGAAGCACAAGCTCGTGGATTTGCGCGCACCTTCGTTCGGTAATCTTATACGTTTGACCGCCATAACTACGTAAATGCAAATCTAAAACCGTTGGCTGTCGTTTCGTACCTGCGTTCTTTCAGAAAAGAGGGCGAGCGGATTCCCCTAGACGAGGATCTCGCCATATGTAAACACGTACAGGGTACATCACCGCTCTTAAGTCGACGTTCGTGTGATGTAATACTTGGTAAACTATATATATAAAAAAAAAATAGGAATCCACCTGCGAAGCGTAGCTTCCTTGGAATCTAACATTGACAACTAGCAAATAGATAAAAAAGTATCGAAACACATCGTGCGATCCGTTGAGTCTTGCAATGGACGTTACTAAACGATGCGAACGATTTAAAAGCAAGATGGAGTCGAGAAATATTTTCGAGCGTTTGACTGTTGTCGTACAAAGCAATTGCGAAACTATAGGAATTAAAATATGACATTTTGCAGCACCCAGCTTATTCACCGGATTTTTCGCCAGCCGACTTTCATTTTTTTAAACATTTAGAACAGTTGTACGGACTAAACATTTTAAAAAATTCCATATCAGAGTTTATTGATTCTAAAAATCAGAATTTCTTTAAAACAGATATCTATGCATTAAAATCTCGTTGAGAGAGGCTATTGAAGCAAATAGAGCTTATTTCGATTAAATAAATAAGATTTGAAGAAAATCCTTCATTTGAAAAATTTCCAACTACGAGATTAAACACGAAAACTAGTTTGCAATTTAATTCGATCGCGATCGTAAGCCACTCGCATCACCGAGAAAACCCCGTCTCACTCAGTTATAGACGCAGCGTGCGCTCCCTAAATCATTTTTACTCACGACTAACTTATGAACATCGGTGTACAAGGCGCATATGCAGATCCGTAAGTACGTGCGTACGTACGTACGTACGTAGGTACATACGAAAAACGCAGGACGTCGACGGGAAGCACCGCGTCCGGATGATGAAACGGTGCACTCCGGGGCAATTTGACTTACGACATTTTGAAAGCGAGCCGACCGATCGTAGGCGTGTGTTGAAACGTCGGGATGTCGGACGGGTTTTGCGTGGGCCCGTAGCATATTACATCTGGCCCGGGTACGGGGCCTTATGATGAACGAGACAGGTGATTATGCGCGCGGAAACCACCAATACGAGGTGTAAGTCGTGGTGGGCCCGTGCGAAACGCTCTACACTCTTGAGAGGAGGGTAAGTGCGAGAAGAGAGACGCCGACCGGACCGGAAAGGAGGGGGCAGGAGAAGAAGCGTGTACCACGACGAACAGTGCCTCGTCCTAAGGGATCATCCCGCTGAGACGAAGAATCTTACGACCGGGATGTTTGCTCGTACCGGTTACCGTCTCGATATCTTACAATTACGATCTCGCGCCCTCCTTGCGCCGCTCGCAAGGTCGATCGAAACTACTCTCGAGCTCGCTGCCCCCTTCCATTGTGCCAGCGCTCTTCCGTGATTACCGTCGTGATTTTTCGCGGATGTTCGGGTGTGTGAGTGGGTGGCCGAATCTTCCTGGCGTCGAAAAATTAAGGTGGTTGCGCGAAAGGAGGAAAGGAAAGGGATTAAATATTCGAGAGGGTTATCGAAGCGAGATTCGTACGCGTATGCGTTAGAACGTTGCTGAGCGATCGAATTTTAATCAAAAGTTATCAGTTTTTATCAGTCCAATATTTTAGTGATAATTGAGATAAACACGTCTAATTCACTTCTCGGAAATATTTTTATTATTCGAAGAGCGTAATGACGAAATAATAACAAATATAGTCGTATTAGATCACACGCTTATCCGTTAAGCATTTATCGTGCTGGTTGTAACTTTTTAATTAGATATGACGTTTAAAATTCGTTGGCTGATAATATTCACTCAATTTGTATAATTATAAACATTTGAGCGACACCTGTCACCGATGATCACCGACGTAGACAAAACAATCCGCGATCACGCTTGAACAACGTGGCGATCAACGTGTTAAAAAAGTATGATAAAAAAAGGGAAAAAAGCGAGAAAAATCGCGATTTCCAGAAACAATTATATCGAACGGAAACGATGGTAAGTGAAACGCGGCAACGTTCGTTCCGCATCGCAACCCCCACGTCGGGCGCCTGCCCTGTCTCTCTCGCTTTTTCCTTTCCCAATGGCAAAGAATACCCGGCGTGAAAGGTGGACAGGCCACCCGCAGCGTTTGCTTCGTCTTCCGCGATTTTCACGCTTTTCCTCCGCGTTTTCCGGATCGTTCTCCCCTTTCGTCCATTGTTCGTAGCTCGCGCGTCTCCATGCAAATGGAGCGCGCCGCCTTCGGATAAATGGCCGTACTCGGTCGCTCGCTTGGTCGGTCAGGGGACCGCGCGGAGGAGACTGCCTCGACTCTGCTCGTCCGCCGAATTCGTCATGGATCGTTACTCAACGTTTACCGACGACCAAAGAGAGAGAGCGAGAGAGCGAAGAGGGTGACGAGGGAGACGCGGAACCTCGCCAGGTCCTCTCCAAGTCGGCCATTAACCGGCTCTCGTCGACTCGCATCGCCGTGTTATTGATACCTCAACGACAATTTATCGCTGGATCTCGCGTTATTATTAGGTAGGTGGTTGACTTCTTGGTTGGTTGGTTGGTGGTTGATTAGCTGGTTGGCAAGTAGGTGAATAAATGCAACTAGACGCTCATGTCGGTAGCGATCTTCGACGGGTGTCGACGCGTGATCGAAAATGAGCTCTAGCTAGATTGGTAGCTTTGAACTACCGAGAGTTCGACGTTGCATAGAGAGGATGCATTGATGCTGCAATGTATTAAGGAGACGAAGAAATAAATCATTATTAGTGTAGCGTTCGACTTCATTTAAAAAAGGATTACTAACCAAAATCGCAAAATATAATTTTCATCGTTTTTTATCACCTCTTTCCATATCTCGCGAAGATACTTATAATTAAAAGTAGAGTATCTAAAAATAATGGCGGAAATCCTGGTTCCCCTGACAATTGCAGTGACAATTTTTAGCACTTAATTATTGTTACTACACAAAAGGAAAATATCTTTATATAATAAATAGAAAGGTGGCAAAAAGATTTCGAAGTATTTTTGATCTCTTCACCTATTACGCGTTATTCGAGTCATTTGTACGCCAATCAAAAATTTTTCTACGGGTCACGTATATTTACGATGAGGTGCAATCAACTTTCAATATTTATTACGGTCTCCTATTACGATTTTTACGATCTCCTCGATGAACCTCTTCCAATTACGGGAGCAGATCCGTTGGAACTCGTTGCAGCCATTTTCTCGCGCGCTAACCTTCCTAAAACCAAGCGAATGGGAGACTGGATCTACGTCCGACGGAAGCGAAAGAATTTTTTTAAAGGAAAACGTGTAATTCCGCGTTACTGGTCGCCTTTTAATACCGCTACCACCCTTCCATTCGAGGGGGATGGCTAGGCGTCACGCCCATTTCCGGTGGAGCACTTCCGCCCGCGAAAATCGCCGTCGATTCGACGCGCTCCAACGAAGTAACCGACAAAGAGGCAAGAAGAGGAAAGGAAGATAAAGAAGAATAGGAGGAGAAGGAAGAAGATGCGCGACCGCGAAACCAAGACGAACCGTACCGAAGAGAACGACGAAACGCTCGAGCTGATCCGAGCGAGTAAATACGCGTGGACACGCCCGTCGCAATTACACGAGTGCCTGCGAGTATAATGAGCCGTGCGTTTCATTGTGATTTATGCCACGGGCGGGACCCGTGTCCGACCACTCTTTTCGCTCTCTTTCTCTATTTCTCTCTCTCTCTTTCTCTCGCTCTCCATTCCATTTTCTCTTCTTTCGAACGTGCATATGTACATACGTGAAGACCGACGTACGCCCTCAGGCACGCTCAAATTTTCTTGTCATACGATTTCCACTGGCGCGTAAGGATACAAATGATTCGCCGTAAGTTTTTAACATCCCGGCAGATACATGCGCGCAATATCACCTCTGGACTCGACGTATGCTCGCGATACACGCGTAAATACGTACACTTGCTTGCTCACTTACATGCGAAAGCGAGCGTCGTCCGAAAAATATTACGAATGTTATTTCGAGTTGCGCATTGACGCGCTAACGCACAAAGCACCTACGTCGCCGATGAATATTAACGATGGAAGCTTTACGCGCTTTATCGAGATAGAACCCAAAAGAGCACCGTAAATCATCCACTATCGAGCACCTATAATTTTATATAAAGCCAATAATAGCGTTATTTATTGTTCGACGATATCTACCATCGTTTAAGGATAATATCTTTCTTCGCGGTAAGGTAACTACGTAAGCTTGCTTACTTGCTTGCAACGGACATCGAGCAATGCCGGACAGAGATCGCCGATTCGCCGCTTCGGCGTCGAGATCGACCTCGAGATGGATCCTGCGAAGCGTTCCGCTCGACATCGATCGATTTGCTCCTCCGCGAAGCATTCGTTCGATTCGTCGAATTAATATTATTACGACGATCTTCCCTCGTGGTAAATGGCTCGAGATCGAGACTCGTCCAAGCGCATAGTAGCGGTCGATCGCGAATCGGATGGAGAACCTTCAAAGAAGGAACGTGTCAATCGAACGTCGATCGTATGGATCGATTCTCTTTGTCGATTTCTTTCCCGCCTTGAACCGTCCCGAAACGTCCCGAACCGTCCCGAGCCATCCAGAACGGTCTCATCCCGGTCTATCCCGCACTATTCTTCTTTCATTTCCAAAGAGATCAAATGGCATCTCTGTTCGCTCTGAGTATACAAACAAATAATCGCATATCGATGAATATATCGTTGTATATATAAAAAAATTTTAGAACTAATAGCGATCTCTTCGTATGACCTAGAGGTTTATACATTTCCAGTATCCATCCTGTATCTTCCCATTTTGAATCGTCCCGTTTGAACCTTCTCGTCCTGGCCTATCCAACACTATTCTTCTTCCATCCATCATTTCCATAGAGATCAAATGGCATCTATATTTCGCTCCGAGTATGCAGACAGATAATCGCTTATCGACGAATATATCGTTGTCAGAAAATGTCTCCCCGTACGACCACAACTTTATACTTTTCCTACGCGTCTTCCGCTGAAAGAGGGAAGCCAGTCAGGCAGGCAAGCGCTCCGTATAATCGCCTCTCATCGATATGCAATTACGCAGATTCCTCGTCGAAGCAATTTTACGTAGTTACCTTACAGCGAAGAAAGATATTATCCTTAAATGATGGTAGATATCCGCGAGCAATAAATAACGCTATTATTGGCTATATATAAAATTATAGGTGCTCGATAGTGGATGATTTACGGACGGTTTTGGGTTCTATCTCGATAAAGCGCGTAACGCTTCCATCGTTAATATTCATCGGCGACGTTGGGGCTTGTGCGTGAGTGCGTGAGTGCGCAACTCGAAATAACATTCGTAATATTTTTCGGACGACGCTCGTTTTCCCATGTAAGTGAGCAAGCAAGTGTACGTATTCACGCGTGTATCGTGAGCATGCGTCGAGTCCAGAGGTGATATTGCGCGCATGTATCTGCCGGGATGTTAAAAACTTACGACGGATCATTTGTATCTTTACGCGCGAGCATCGGTGAAAATCGTATAAATAGCGTTTATTACGCGCGGCATTTTTCTCTTTTAATATCAAGCATCCAGCGAACTCTCCTCTGCCAACCTTTTCAGCGAATAACTCGTGACCTAACGAAATGAGTGTTACGTGTTTGCTCGTGCCGATTTTGAGGCCAGTGTTCGCGAAGTAGCGCGACAAGAGTCGTTTATTTTTCGAAAAAAAAATTTGAATTGAACGAAGAGTCAAGTTTAATTCCTTCTTCGTGATCGAAACAAGATAAATATGGTTCGATTCTAAGATCTAAAAAAAAGATTTAAAAAATAATAATGAAAAGAAAACAGCGAGAAAATATACTTGACATTTTGTCATAAATTGTTGGCGCGAGTAAATCTTAAACACTCCAGTCCTATTCGGTAGAAACAACGCGTTAAACGATCTGTCGACAGAATCTTCGAGCAAAAATTGCAAATGTTTTAATTATTCGTACGACATCGGCATAAAATTTCCAGAAGCGTCGCTTTTATATTCGTGAAACGTTATAATCGATCGTACGCGTCATTATTTCTTCAGAAGCGTACGAGCGTACGTATCAATCTTCGTTAACTCGTAATGATGACCGAACGAACGCACTTAAAACGTTCGATGTTTCATCGATGCATCGATCGCGTTCCTGAGAAAAGGCATCGTCGCTCACGGTCTCGAAAGGTTAATCGTGAGGACATGGACGACACAACGACGACGACGACGACGACGACGACGACGACGACGATGACGATGGTCCCTCCTTTACTCTCCCACCGCCTCACCCTCCGTCTTCTCCTCGATACGCCCGTTGTCCCGTAATCTTGATCGATAAATCGAGCTCGGCCTAAACAACTCGTCAAAACGGTGACGCGTGACCCGCCCGACATGACAGGCGTCATGGACATCGCGTGTCGCGGGGATCACGACCGGTCCGATACCGTTCGGTAACATGTATTATTCAATCGGGCGATATAGCGAAAACACGCGATTCATCCTGGCGTTCGTTACACGCGTGTGTGCGTGTCTGCGTGGGCAAGTGTGTTAATTGTATAAAAATAATACGTCGGAAGAGAAGGAAAAAAGTGGCAGAGGAATTGAAGAGGTGGGTGCGATCGAATGGAAATTAATTAAAACGCGACGGAAGGATGATCGATCGATCGAAGAATCGCATGTTTCGCGTTCGAGGATATATTTAATAGCGAGTAATTACGTCTAATATCTTGCTCACTTAATATTCGATTCTATTTTGACTTGGAACGGCTCGACAATTTATCGACGGTCATCATAACGAATTCTTGATGAAAATTGAAATTCTTGAAATGTCGCTTCGTTTTATGGCAATTATAGAGTAGATAATCGGTATGCAATAAATGCAATATAATACTTCAAATTTTATAAGCAACGATTATAAAACTGTCTGTTTTGCGAGGGATAAAACGAAACAGGTGACTGCAAATTTCAACGATTCTGAGTGGCATCTTAACGTCAAATGTTACGCAAGTAATATTTGAAGTTCGTGGTAGAATCGATTTATAACTAACCAATCATTTCTAGCGTCGTTTCAGTGCTGGTCGCTCGAAGACGGCATAAAACCGAAGACGCACCTAACGCATCTGTCTCCTCTTAAAAACGATAAAAATCGAAGCTGCAATTTGGCTCGATATCGATCTCCTGGTCGTGAGAGGCCATCGTTTCGAGAAAAACTTCCCCGTACGTACGCACAAGTATGATAATTTTATCCAGGCTTCGTTGGTCCTTCTTTCTTACCGCGCATCTTATCTCCTTCTCGTTCTTGGTACTGGTCACAGCAGCGTAATTTCGATGCGAGACGACTCTTCGATCGCGATTCAGCGACGCTCGTAACAAGAAGGTCCTAACACGCAGATTACAAGCGCGAACTCCGTGCATAGGTACGCGACGGTACGGCTTACATGCGACATAAAGCGATAAAAGTCGGTTCGCCTTCCTGAAGATGCCGGTGTCGGCGATATATAGCTACTTAGCGCCCACGTAATCAAGAAGCGCGATTCGAGTATGTAATCTACTATGGATTTTTCTTTCTTTATTTCATTGCCTTCCTGCGTGCCTACGAGAAACTCGTCGGACAAATCTTAGATTGGCCAAGGGGAGGATCGAGCGTAGGCAAGCGTGCACGTCGACTGGCGCCATTACGTCGGCATGCCGCTTCTCGTTGCGCTCGTATCGCTGCACGAAGACGTGCGTTTTCGTAAAAATTATCTCGACACGATCGTTAAAAAAATACGCTATATCGCTAGTGGAATTTAACTCCAGTTTAGAACTATTATGAAACGTTCTAGTGCGTGGATCCATCGTTTTGCCGTTTTTTTTTCTTTTTTAGCATTTCGTTGATCGACGATGACACGTGACAGAGAATAATTATCTATGCTACCATTTACTCGTATGCTCGCGTCTTGCGTCGAAGACTCGTCTTTTAGTACCGGACGCAAAATTAGTGCCTATGCGAGAGACGAGATGAGATTTCATATACGTGTATAAAAACTACTTTATGTAATATAAAAGAGCAGTGAAATTTATCGATCGTTTTCAGAAACTTATGGTAAATGTACTCTATCGGAGACAATATGTAGAAATCGGTTTTGTTGATTGAAAAGTAGTTATCTATAACAGCAAAGCAATACACGTACTAGATGTGATATGAAGGCAATTGTGATTTGACTCTTTTTTACGCGAACTATCGTCTTGCAAAATATTTAGTTATTATTTGAGCACTTAAAGAAAGTTATAAACAAAAAATTAATAATTTCTTGTTTATATTTATCATCTCACGTAACGTCTAAAAAAAGCAAACAAACAACAAACATATCGTCCAAGCAGTGATTCGAACTAGTTAAAGAAATTTCTGGTTAAAGAAATATTATTGTCGAGGAACTCATTTTAACGATACAACAAATATTCAGCCGTACGACACGCATGTAGCATAAGCCGATCGTCTTCTCTAATGTACGACCACGTTTACGAAAAAGTGACGTATATAGTACGAATGACAAATAATAAGAAACACGTATCAATGTGTAAATTGTAACGTCGGCCAATGCATCATGCCTTGTTTTATAATGAATCGTACGCAATTATATTACTAATCGATTAATAAATTATTAGTCAATTTGTATGCACTTACCCGATGTACAGAAGAGGCTAGAGAGACGACGATCGATCGGCAGCTCCTCGAATTGCAGGTCTTCGATGCTCCAGCGCCTCGAGTTGCGTCTATGACTGCACTTCACTCGTAATCACTTGCACTTCGAACACGACTACGATATCGCTTCACTTCGCGATGCGATACGATGCGTAACAACCGTCGGAATTACGAGTATTGTTCTACCGATGTGCACGCGTCGACGATCGCTTACGAACTAACACTGCGTAGAGACAATGTCAGATACCTAGGTCGACCGAATTGTCATTGTTTTCATTTTCATTGTATCTTTGCATACTTTGACGATTATTTTCAGTTACTTAAGAGCACAAAAAATGACATCTGGTAACTGATAGCAATGACAACAACGATTGAAAGATTCGCTCATCGAGACGTCGAGTTCCTCGAGCAAAAAATGACATAAGAAATATCCATTGTTGACTACAACACGAGTAGTTACAGCAATTTAAATGAAATTCGCGTTTAGACGGTCGATTCAATCGCATATCGAACTAGATACATATACCGTCCTTTGTATTCCTCGAAACTTTTCCAAATGAGGATATATCGTCGTTTGGCGTTAAAATGGTTAAGAAAGACAACTTTCATTTTTCTCCTTTGATGTCCATTTAATAGCAAGAATATCCACATGCCTCGGTTGGACGCCTCAAAAATTCGAGTCTAAATTTTAATCGCGATGAAGACGGATCACGTTAAAAAAGAGAACGAAGGAACGTCCGCTTATTTTCTTCTCGATTCGACGGTGTAAACGTCGTCCGGACAGCAACAGATCGCGTATGTCTCGTCCTTTGAATGATTACCAGGATTATCGGGACACTCGCAGATTTGATCGTACTTACATCCTTCGCCGTCAACCTTCTGCTTCGCGATGCTCCTCCATTTGAACTTTCTCTTCTTTCTCGTCGTTGGCTCTTCGTCATTGGACCATTCCTTCTTCGTTTTCTTCTTCCTTGCTTTCGATTCCTCCGACGTCGCCGTTGATTTTCTCATTCTTTTAAAAATCTTCAACTTAAAGAGAAACCGTCCCTTCTTCCGCTTCGTGGATTCGTCAGATGCGTGAGGATTCTTCTCTGTGACAACCGTTTCAGTCGTGTCTTGAGGTTCTAAAGACGATTGGCCAGCCATATTCGAGTCAGTCACATCGAAGATCATGCTGTCCTTTCTGCAAGAACTTTGACTGCATTCCACGAGGGTGCTTTTACATTTTTTCACGTCGCACTTAAAGCCTATCGCTCGACTGGGACCGCTGACCTTGTAAAACGACTTTATCCTTTCTGCGGAGCTTCTCGCTTTCTCCTTTAACAGTTGTAATGTGAACAACATATCGCATCGTTAAACAAAAAAGAAATGATTGACTCTTAGAGTCGATACAATTACAATTGAACTCACCCGTAACCTTTTCGACGTTCTTCTCATTCTGCTTCGCAAGCGATCGGACAGACGCCTTTCCTTCGGCAGCTCTGTTGCCTCAACGTCGTACTGATGAGATTCCGATTTTGTCGACGGTCTCCGTGGTCTACAGATTTTCATATGAGATCTAAAACGATTGATGCGTTCGACGCGTTACGGTAGATATGAAAATTCATTTCTATCGCAGCGCGGAGACCGTATCGATTTTCGATGCACGCTGTTGGCAAACTACCAGAATAACTCCAATGTAATGCGTACAGTCTGTGATGACCGTTGCATCGCAAGTGAAATATACACGGTGGTTTCTTCTAGTGACCGACCATCTAAGCGAATTATTTTATTCTTCTCTCAAATTATTCGAACGATTCTAGAAGAAACTAAAATAATGAACAAATCTAGGTCGAGCGCAGAGGACATAGGCAAAGCAAGACATTGAAGATGTCCTCTGCGTAAATGAAAAAACGAGTCGATCGTTCAACCGATGCGCTCTTGAACTTTCTAGGCCGTTGGATTATTGATCCTGATAAAATTGGGACAAGTAAGTAATCCGACAATCGAAAAAGGCTGGAATGGGGAATTAAATTCGCAACCCCCACTCCAAGAGTGGCGACGAGCCGCTCGATTAAAAAGGGCCTGCCGAGTTCGAGAACGAGAGTTTTTCAAAAGTTTTGCGAACAATAGTATAAAAAAACCAGGACATAATTAGAAAGACGATTACGATTTGAATTAAGAGTCTAGGTTACGACCCGTGACGCGTAATACTCAATGTGAACGAATTTATTACGAACGCTCGCACCCACAAGTTCAAATCGTGTCAAGCTTCTATTAAATACGAGAAAAAAAATAATGTTTGTATAAAATTAATACGTTGGATGTCGTCGATTCAACGTTAGCAATAATTAGAAATTTTTAGAGACTTGTCGATTACTTTGCCTCGTTAAACGTTTGATCTCTTTTAAATTGTAAACTTCCTGTATTCCCCAAAGATTATTTCTATTGCTTTCTAACCTCTGGAAAATAATGTTTCTTTTAAAATTAATTTTCGATTCGTTATTGCGCTTAAATTGGAAGCAAATCCTAGCGTGTAAAATTTTGTGTAAAAGTTCGAGAGCAAACAGGCCTGTCAATATAAAAGCGGAGATAATCAAAGATTTGCAAGATCCATTTATGAAACTCGCGGTTCCAATTATATCGGTGTAAATTAGAAAATTCGTATACCTATTCAAAGCGAGTCTATCTTTCGTCGAGCAAGAAATAGAACACCCTCTTTTCTTTCTGATCTTAAAGCCGCTTATTCCGGAGCATCTTCCGCAGCAGTTTCTTTTCGTTGTCACCGTCGTAGCGGTTGTCATCGTATCTCTCGTCTTGTCGAATTCCGTGAGCTTTAAGTACATCGTGCCGATGGAGCTCGAAGCTCTGCATGTTTCGACACTGCACGATCTCTTCTTCCTATTCTCTCGATTTTTCTCGAAGCGTCTATCCTTCGACATCTTCCTTCCGTTCGATCGCCCTTCGTCCTTTCCTTCGTCGAAAGCAGCCGGAGATTCTACGAAATTCGCAGTCTCCGTCCTCCTTCCTTGCCTTCTTCTTCTCCAGCCGTTCGTTTTCGTTCCTTCCTCTCCTCTCGATTTTTTAGCGTGAGTCTCGCGTGCGTCAGGATCGGGAATTTCTTCGAACTTCGTGGCCGCGTCTTCGAAGGACGACTCCCTTTCTGCCCTGGCACGTTTTTGCCTCGATCTTTTGAATAAGCGGCGATCCTTCCGGCCTCGTTCGCGCGTGGATTTTGCTGAATGAGATTTCACAAAAGTTAAAACGTAACTGAACCGACCGATAGCATTTGTCGTTTTAATCTCGTTATAATATCGATAACGCGAATAATTCGTTTTTATGAAGTTCGTCGAGATTTCTAACTACTTTCATTAAAAGTTACTAGGTTGTAATCTACATCGTAAGAGAATACTTCGTACATTTTTTCCAACACATTTGAACCTTGTTACGTGGAAGATGTGCTGCACGATGTGCTGTTGCTCAGCGTGCTGCTTGTCTCGCTTGTGCTTTCAAACGAACTTGAGCTTTCCGACGATATTTTCGAAGAGGTGCTCGAAGTTGATAGCGGCGATCTTAAAGTCGCATGCTCGCGAAGTATCAGTATAGTTCTCGTACCCATTTTCAGATTATTGTTTATCGCCGAAGACGTGCATCTTGCTATTAGAACGATATTACTCGGTTCGCGAATCTGGAAACTCACGTATGCAAATTCAGTTTTTAACAGAACGCTGAAAGTTATTCGAATTGACGTTTCGTCGATCGATACTAACCTCATCGTTTTTATTTTTGGACCACGTCCTGTTCCATTTTTTCTTCCAATTGTTTAAGATTTTCGAAATTTTTAAGCAGCGATTTGAAATCTTTCGGTTGATTTTTGCTTGTGTCGATAATTATAACGTAATGCAACGAAAAATTCAACGATCAACCTACTGAAATTTAAGAGAGGTCGAAACGTTACGTTGTATGCGTTTCGAGATTCATGGTCGATGATCGAATTTCCATTGGAAAAATATCCGAAACAGAGGAACGACGCAAATAGTTCGTATCAGTCGTTAGAAATATAGTTTTTAATTACATTCTTTTTATATATTTAGAACTATTTTTTACATCTATTTTATTTTACTCTTTTTCTTTCTTCAATTATTTAAATAAATTAAATCCGATTCATAGTCGAGAAATACACGTTCTTACTGGTCATACTTTTAAGAACGGTGAAAATCATTTTTTCTCGCTTTTTGAATTTTTTTCAGTATTTTCGGCTAACCTTTCTTCTCGAATGTTTGAGGTTCCGAGATTGCCTGCACATCTTTTGTTATAAAGTCCTAAATAATTGTATAATTATATTGAATCGTAATGTATTAGCTTAAGGAAAAAATGTTGACACTTATTAGTATTATAGATGGAAAAATGTACCGCGCTAATATTAAGGAGAGATTGAATATCAGCAATTAGGCGTCTTCCATCTTCACTATCATCTGCTCTGGTAGCTTTCCCTGTTCTTGTAATATTATCGAACGTCACTTGAGTGATCTTTCCCTGCCATATATCTCTTGTTGAAACTTGTACTGGGTAATTTAAACAAAATTAAGCCCAACATCGATCGAATAATTAATACGGATCACTCTAACAGAATTGAATCGATTTACCGTCGGCTTTGCCAGCCTTATCTTCCATTCTCTCCTTTTTGTCCTCTTTCGAATTTTGATCGATATCGAAACTTTCAGAATCCGTCATCGTCTCTTTCGTAACACTGCCGATCTCAGAACTTCTCACCAGGGTTTTTTCTTCCGTGGATTTAGAACAGCATTCGTATTGGTAATCGTCGTATCTTCTACGATTTCGTACGGGCGAACGCGTTCAGTGTACAGTAAGACATAAGTTCGTTATAAATAGCACAAGTAAATCGCGATAATCAATCGTTTGATCGAAATTTGAGTTACGTAATAATTAAGAAGAAAGCTACTGAATGAATGCCAAGTTGTACTGCTAAATGACGTATATGTACTGATCGTTGCCAGCTTCGGATGTTGCGTATTTCTTGCCAGCGACGATCGTCGCTTGATTTGTACCAAAGGGCATCGTTGATAGATCCTTGGTGCTGTACGATGGAATCTCAGTGCTGCAACACGGTATGGTGTAAGAATCAACGTACTTTCTGGTATTTTCTCGCCAAGTAGACGAGAGTATGCCTTGTTCGTTCTGCTTCGTTACGCTTCTTTGTTCCGCTTCGACGTCGCAACAAGCGGAAACCGTAACCGATGATTGCTCAATACCGCCGTGATCCTGTCGAAAACGGAAAAACATCGAGACACCGTCGGCGTCTTTCAAGCTTCTCATGCTTTTTCATTTCCGATACCATCGATTTGCTAGATAAAAATTAAATTAGCCTCGACAGTATCGAATCGAGGGCGACGCAAAAGCAATAAAACGAGGATCTTTGATACTTGGTCCGACGTTTCTTCCATTAACTTCAAAGTAACCAGCAGTCCGTCGAGAAAGCCGTGAATGTGGGGCGATTCATGCTCGCAACATCCGAGTTTTCGGTCCTTCAGTATCTTCCACCAGCAATTGTCGTCTTCGAGAAATCTCTTAACTCTCGTCATTTCGTGCAAACACTGATTTACGACGTTCTGAGCGGTGACTAGATCCGTTATTTTGTCGTTCGATGCATGCGATTTGGCGGGTTTCACAGTGATCTTTTCCTAAATTTAAACAAAATCGAATTATGTTTTGAAAGACGGTTAGAGGATTGCTTTAATCGTCAAGAAGCAGTGCGTTTCGATTTAGATTGACGGAGAACATTTAAATCGATAAATTGAATTCGATTTAAACGTTAGAACGGAGAACTCCGCTGACGACCTTTCCTTTTGGATAACTGATTTTTACTTGGATTATAATTTGCCTAGCGCGTTGCTGTGCAACTTCCAAATCCTGAATATTTTTCTTTAATTTTTGAATCTTGTTGACAAGTCGTTGAATGTCATAACAATTTGATTTGCATTTGACGTTAGAAGCAGGCTCCACCTTTTTAGACTGTTTTGTATTCGATTGTTGATTTCTTGTCGTAAAAGTATTCTCGGCACACAGCGCGGAACGATAATGAGGATTTGACGCGACAGAACGCGTACAGGTCTCCCGATATTCCTGATTACGAATAATTACGTCATTAATATGCAAATTTTCTTCGAAGCGCAACTAACACGTGTATTATTTAAACGCTTTATTATTACTGCGATATCATAGGATAGCTCGAATATACAACAGATTAAGTTGTACATTATTAATAATACAACAGATTAGTCAAATCACCGATTACGCACCATCCAGGTTAAGTACCTATCGACACGTTCCTTTGCTTTAAAAACTCATGCTGTTCACTGAATTCCATCTCAATTTATTCGACGAAGTTGATATTTGTCGAACTTCTTTTGCATTACGTTATTACCTGGATCGTTTTACATCTTCATATTCGAAGAGACCGTATTCACCACTAGTCACAATTTTAGATCATGAACTTCGAACTTATCGATTTTTGTCGTTCAATTTTGACATACATAGAACATGAAGAAGGCTACGTTACATTTCGACCGATGCAAATTAACGAGTATTTAATTCCTTCTTATTTCCGTGAACTTCAACGTATTTTCCGGTGAAATATTTAAATTTCTAGTTTATCGCTTAAACGATTAAAAATTCCAAATCCTAAGATATACGATCACGTAAAAATTAACTTTAATAAAATTGTATGTTAAAAATTAATACTAATCTTCGTAAATTTCAAACAACATTATTTTTACTCCCAGTCCATATCTAGCTTCTGTGTAATGGATTTTGTTTTTTTCACAAAAAATATACGTATTTCTTCTACCTGCTCGAGATTCAATTACACGTAGCCACGTAACTCTTTCGATCTCCACAAATTCGAACGTTTCAAGGAAATCGTTTGATACTTACCACTATCCGAGGTAACGAGAATAAATCCGTTAAAATCCAACGAAGCGTGAAAAGTAACTACGGACCGACAGAAAAACACGGAGAAGAAGTTTCCAGTTAAATCTATAATAAAACGTGCACACGTCACGGCTTCTCGTGATCCAATCACCGTAAGAGGAAACCGTCTTTTTGTCAACTAAGATCCCTTCCAATAAGGATCGCAACGTCGGAGCTACAACGACAATGCGTAATCTGCCGTGGATCTCGAGACTGTGACACGGATAATCTCCGCTTTGAAAAATAACCGCGTGACCTCATGCGGTTACTGAAAAATGAATCACCATTTATAACTTAGCATCTCGTAGTTCGCGCGTGGATCGTCGCTTAAACAGCTGCGATTTTTAACCTTCCGCGTCCTACGTACGTAACTTTTCAGACACTCGTTAACTCTATATTTGGATTCAACATTTACAAGAGGCGCAGCCGTATCAAAAAAACTCGAATGAATTTATCCCATTGTAACATAAAAAAAAACTTCTTATACGACAAGGTCGATGAAAATAATTTTATTAAGATATATTTTCCAAATCCATGAAACAGTTCTAGGAACTACGAAAGAGTTATTTAAAGACAAACGATATAGCTGTCATTCTATACCTCATATTTTCTCATGCCTATTTGTTCTCTTTTGTCGAAGCAACGTGAACATTTCATTATTCAAAAGCTTTTGCGCGCCTTCGCATAAGAATCGAACAAAGCGCGGAGATACTCGACTAAATTGGATCGTAGAAAGGTCTCTATTCAAATGGCTTTCCGGTAACTTAAGCGACCAGAACCATTCTTCCTTAACGAAATCTTACGCGTCACGAGACCTCGAGGACCGGAATGATTGTTATGGCACGGGACGACCGATGGATCGAAGGTCAATGTGTTCGCGTGGCAAAATGGTATTCCTCGACGTAAAAGAGGCTGAAAGACGATCGTCTTCGCGGAAAATCAGAATTTTCGTTCTGTTGCAAAGAAGCTCTGATCACTGATCACGCGTAAGCGTGAACGAACGGAAAGCCGAAACGAGAATGATCGCACTAGGCTCACGGAATTCTAATGCCGTGCCGAAATTGGATCATTCAGGTGCAAAACAGGATTCATCGGTCGTTTTTTCTCCATTTTTGATTTTTCTTAGCGAAACGCATTCCACGCTTTGATACTTTTACGAAGGCAAGTTAACTTCTCGGTAGAACTTCGATTTCTTTTCCGATTTACCGTCCTTTGAAAAATCTTCGCTTTACATTTCTCTTGCGTCGTTAAATTTCGACACAAGATATTTAAGAATATAAAATTTATTATTTCCTTGTTGACACGCAGGTTTATAAACTCCAATTCGATCACGGCCAGTCGTGAAAGAACGTAAGGAACGAAGCAACCGCGAAGAAAATATTTTTCTACGAACACGCGATGTGTCCTTAACGCGGTTTAGCGTTTTCTTCGTTTTCAACGGCGAAGAAAACAGAGACGAACATTAAATTCCAGTTTCACGAGTTGGCTTTATAACGTCTTCGCGCCTGAACGAGACAGAAAGACGCGAACTGCGTAGAACGACGCTCGAGCCATAAATTTCCTTCCGACGGATTCTCGACAGCATGGATGAATTCTATGAAAGTACTACGGCGATGCGACGCCCTCTAAATTGGTTTATTCAAGTGCAAAACAGGATAGGCATCCAAGAACGAGAGCGAGAAAGAGAAAGAAAGACATTGGGGATATGGGGAGCGATTATTCAGTGTCAAACGAATATTTTCCCAAATACGAATTTCTATCGGGTACCGTGAAAATCGGGGTTGGGCGAGTTTTACGAATTTCCATGTGAAACGAGCTCGGAAACTGGCATAGAGGTTGGAAAGGTGATTCTTGTTGCGGTGAAGTGCGTGCATTGTGGCGCGCGTTACAATGTAACCGTGATACTTCTTCCCATTCTTTCATTTTTTGCGTCTCGAATGGCCCTGCGTCAAATCGCTTTGAAACCGTGGATTTAATCGATTCTTCGAGAAAGAAAAAGTCGAGAACACGACGCGTTCCTAAGACGATAGACCCACCGTTTGGAACTCGACTTTGGGTAGAAATATCAGCCTTTTTAAAGAAGAATGCTACGACTAATGTCTTAAGGACACGAATCGACCGTGTAATCGACTTCCCACGACAAACCTTATGGGGCATTAAACCGTACCAAGGGAAGTTCGAACGCACCGTATCAAAGAAATTAATGAGATCGTATTTACGATTACGCATATCATAACTCACGTTTTAATACGCTCATCTTTTGCAGCAGAATAAAAGAATACTTTTTTAATAAACATCGAGAAGCGTGTAATAGAGCGAATAATTCATCAAATTATTCGTCCATAGCAATGTCATTACCTCAATTAGTAAAAATACCTCGCTTACGCTCTTCGAAAAATCTCTCGCCGAAGATACGATTTTCTAAATTCACTCTATATTTTCTTACGGTTGCTTAAAGCATCGATCGAGATTCGATAGAAATCGCGTAGCGATATGCTCGCGACAGAAAAAAAGAGAAACTAGAGAGGCGGATCAAAGGAGAGAATTTTTTTTTCGTGAAAAATCCTGCTCTCGCCACAGCCTTAACTTCCATAGCGACGAGCGTCGCGAAGAATCGATACAATCGCTCTATTTTGACTTTTGGTACGATCGCCTTTGAAGGCACCTTTGGGCAAGCTCGAAGCCGCGTATACACTTCGTGGAAAAATCGATCCTACTTAGGGGATTCGCACCGTGTCGAACCGAGAGAAGGCGGTAAAACGAGCGCGTCCACCCCGCGGTGCGGTTTACCTGTTTCGTAGGTCTACCTGTTTTCTCTCGTGGCTCTCTTCCGCCGGTTAGTGGCGATGCTTCAGATCATTCCGAGATTTCTTCTCCCCCTTGCGACAAATGCTTTTCGACTTCCAGCTTTTGCGCGACGCCGAATTCTATGAGATGCGTGGGACGATAATCCTCCATCGACCTAAACGGTGATCCTCTTCTTGTGTCCTCGTCGTTCGTGAGATCTCATCAAGACTACGGAGGCGCAGACTGCCACGATTTCCACGTTTCAGAACTATTACGACCTTCGAAGATTTAAAAAGACGACGAAGAGACGCGTCGCGGTCTATCCGAAGCGACGTGAATGCAACAAAGACATTTTTCGTTACGCTTTATAGAGTTTACGTTATCAACCGTGATTCGGATTATTTCGTCGAATTATTTAACTTTTTCCGATCAAATTACCCGATTTTCTTTCGAATTGCGTTATCTCGCTTGATTCGCACTAAAATCTTTGGTAGATTTAAAATTTTCTTGTGTCGTGTTTCGACACGCATATACCTCGAAATATGTAAAAATGTATAGATGAAATAATATAATTTGATATTCGGAACATTCGAAAAGTATCGTTTCCTCTTGTGTTCACTCGCATTCCTATCGTTAACTTTAAGTGCACGTTCTAAATGCGTTAATATTAAATTCTAGTTTAAGTTTAAGTTTCTTCGTTCTTTTTACATTTCATTTTACATTCACTCGAATTTTGAACCAAATGTGATTATAAACTGGGCATTTCTTTCTTCTTCGTCACTGTACACAAAATATCCTCTTTTGTACGAAACAGTTTTTGTATCTACATTTTTCACCAGTCGAATACCTGTATCTTCCTGTCTCCCTCTTCCTTCTCTTCTTTTCTCTCTGAATATACAAAAAAAAATAAGCTAAACAAACATCAAACCGTTACATCCATGGAGCTACGCTCGATTTCGTGCTCGTGCTCGAGCGACTCCGCAGATTGGTTGATAAAGTCGTGTCTCGAAGGTGAATCGTCTCGATCCCGATAGCCAGCGACCGGCCGACAGTTCGTCATAAGAAATAAGACGAGGCAACGCGAGGATTTTCTTCTTCCTTCGGCACCGCCTTGGCATTCGCGTCGTCTCGTGGTGGTGGTGGTGGTGGTCGACTCTGGCATCGACATTCTCAAATCGTTCGTCCGAATCCGGCATTTTTTTCGTCGTTTCGTCGAAGCACGGCTGGTCCTCCGCCGCGTGGACCGCGTTGTCCCCTTTTATGGCTTTCCCGAGTCGAGATTCTCAGGGACCACCGAGCACCGAAATGGCGGAGGCCCTCCTACGGGCAACGAGTGGAACGGCCCGTTTCAAACTCACGGGAAGACACCGACGGTCTCCTCGTACGTCGATAATTGGAGGCTCGGTTTCGCGAGTCGCGCGAACGTCTCGATACGTCGTCGATCGTTTCCCTCGTCGTTACAGTGGCGCGTAAATGAACGCGTCTTGGGTGGTCGACGAACGCTCGCTTTGTCCTTTTATTCCTTTCTTTTCGCGTAGAAAAGAAGGAATAATTACCTTAAGCGAGGTTACGTTACGATATAGCGTCGTTGTTTGTGAGTTTGTATGTGCGCGGCCACTCGGAAGAATGGAGCTTTTGTTGGAACCCGTTTCGATTTTCGCTTTGCATTCGAAAAGAAATTTCAACCTGCAATGTGACGGACAATCATTCATAACGATTTTATTACTTCCTCTCTTATATTCTTAACTACTCTTATTTTGATTTATTATCGACCGTTAATCGTGAAAGATTTCGAAGAATATTTTCAAGTAATATTTTAACGACAAACTCTAAAATAATTTCTCATCTTATCGAACATTCTCCTTGTCTAAACCTCTCATTTCTCCTTCTCTAATTAAATTATTGTCAGAGTCGACGTTCCAAAAATAGAAGCAGCGTTGGCGTGAGAAACGACGTCTATCACGCGCGCAAGAGTTCCTCGCCATTCATCGTAATACGACGGTTTACGAGGTGCGTCGTTCGAGGCGCAACCTTTGAAAGGTCGAACGACACCAGGACGATCCGTAGAAGCCTTTGGGAGTCGATCGACCCGGTCTTCGATAGTTAACTATTGCGCGAGGCTCCGAAGAAGTCTCCTTGGGTGGCCGGTGTCGTAAAACGCGTTGTCTTCTTAATATTATGCGGGTCGCGCGACCGTATAGAACGCTCTCGATTGTGTACCGATTAGTCGAAGAGTTTTCTCGTTCCGAGGGGGGAAAAAGTCGCATCGGGACGAGAAAAATCATCACTCCGCGCTTGAGAAAAAGACGGGTGGGACGCGTTGATGCGCGACTCCCCTCGCTCTTTGCCTGCTCGAACGTTCGACGTGCGAGCGTCGAGGCGGATCAACGCGTCACTCTCGTTACGCGATAACAAACGAACGAGATCTTTATCGAGGATGCACTCGGCTCGAGATCGATGCCAGATGGAAGATAACCGCGTATGAAGGCAGATCGATCGATTTAAAATTGCGGCGGCTCTCGCGTCGAACGATGCAATTCCAAAAGTTTACGAGGAGATGATTCGTAATAATGAAACAATTCTTCGCTCCAAAGTAGTCAAATTGAACGAATTTATTAACCCTTTGCACACTCGAGAGGCGTCGCTTGGTATCCTGATGTTTATCGAGAGAAAATGTATACCTAATTCTGTTTTTGCACGAACTTTTTTACACCGTTTCGATTTAACATGAGTTAGAAATTAAAATTGATTAGAGACAATGCATCCGGTCTTAGAACATCCAAACGTGCGATTTTGTTTTTTGCCGCCTAACATTACGACCATTAGATCAAGATATAAGCGTACATTATAATTCGTTTCGGACAAACGATCGATGAAATATTAACACTCATTGATGTGTGGTAGAAATTTTCAATTATGCTGAATTGATCATCGACTTTGAATACGTATTGGAAAGCTGTTTGACCAGAATGTACTGAAAACAAAGATCCCGTCCTTCCTAGTACGACCGAATTTTTCAACATCACAACATTGGTACATACAATTGGCGGTGAAGGATTCGATGATCTATCGTTTGAAGATATCGATACACTTTATACGATACGTGTACAATCTTTATGCGATAAAATGTTTAAGAGCCGAGCATGAAAACCCATGGTTTATTGTATTATTTTTGCTGATTTCTTAGGACTGAAAGCAATCTTCTATTTTTCGATAGATGCAATATATTGTTTACACGTATTTTTTGGAAACGCATCTATCGTGTAAAAATAATATTAGGTGTATTATACTTGAGCTCTCCCTGCGTTCATAACGTTAGTTTGAATTTAATCAGCTAATCTGAAACAGTGAGAATAATGCTTCGAAAACTGTCGAGCCCTGTAAATATACGAGCTCAAATTAGTGTGACGCGCGCCCTGACAAACCGAGGATGCATCTCGGGGATTGTTTCTAAATGAGTTCTAAATATTTAAGACCGTCGATGTCAAGGTACGAGAGTCGAACGTTTCCGAGGCCTCGTCCAATCGCGGCAACATCTTACCTCCAGCATCGTCTTCCCTATCCCTATAATAATAGACCCTTTTGAAAGGCGACGCGGCCGAGGTCGTGCTCGATCGGCTCCAAATTCGGGCCATTTCCGAATAGCCCTGAATCCTTCGACTTTTTCGCGGTTCGTTTCATCCCGACGGCGTCACCAGGCGCATAGATCACCAGGTGTCGCTCTGTTTATACCGCAAACGTCCAAACATGTCTCCTAACCCTCGCCTTTCCCTCGTCTTTTCGGCTCCTTGGTTCGTTCCCCCTGTGGATCCGTTAAGTGCGGATCCTTTCAAAAGGATCTTCCTCGCACAGCGAAAGAGAAAGAGAAAGGGAGAATAACGTCGAACGAGAGAAACGAACAGAGAAGAAAGTCTCTTTCGCCTTGCGTCCTATACCTGGATCTAGGAGAAGATCCGTAGGATCCTCGTATCGGCGACCATTGATGTCACCGACTCCGCCGGTAACATAGTGTCCTCGTAGTCCGGGGCGTGCCTTCGCCCTGCCGCACTGCTATCCGTCCCCGAATCCCCCCCCTTTTCCCTCTGCCCCTGTAGGTGCCACTCTTTTCTTCCTCCTCTAGCCTTCCGTCTGTTTCCCTCCGTCTCACGGGGAACTCTATCGATTCCTATCTCGCGACACCATAACATCCTTCTCTTGATCCGCCGACGCTCGAGCTCCTTCACCGGTATCTTCGGTCCTTCTTTGGCTCTCTGCTTCCTTGGAATCTTCCTTCTCCTCTGCCACCTCTTTCTTTGCCGCCTCCTTCCATCGGGCGACCAGTAAGGCCGACTCTCCGAACCCGGACCATTAGAACGTCTCATTTTCGTATCGCTTCTCGTTATCTCGGAGAAATTTTTCCCTGACTCTGTGGCGACCATGGTCGCCTCGCGATGGTTCGGCTCTTTTCATTTCGATCGACCGTGCGGCTGACCCGTGAACGTCGGTACCGGTTTGTTCTCTTACCTCTTTTGGGTCGTTGCGTTAAGACGATATTTCGATCTATTGATCGATAAAATGCAAGTAGGTGCGTCCTTATATTTTATTCGAATTTTATTTCATAGGACATGATGTCGCGTAATTTGATATCGACTGTTCGTGGGTACTTTTTAATTATTTATGTAGCGTTTGAAAATCCTATCGAAAGGTGGTACGTCCAATTTTTAAATTCAGTGTTTTCCAGACCTATACGATTCCTTGAAACTTACGAAATGCGCATTATTATTGTTATCGCGTGTCCTGAAATACAGCTTGTAAACACAGCTTCAGATTTCTATCCACGGCAGATTTTCGAAGATCGACATTTAAAATCGTGAATAATTGGACAAATTATCGTAGAAAATATCCCATTTCGAAACAACAATTTCGTGAGTTATTTGAAAACGATATTTCATTTTAACGAGACAGGCGAGCGTATTCGCGATTCCATTCTCACGAGGATGAGCTAAAATAACTCGTAGTTCGACGAACATTAAAAATGTTTAATCATCGTTCAGGGATCGACCTTTTCCACGTTAAAGACGTTCTTGTCTAGCGGGTTGCACGGTAACTCGCGATATATCGTACGCGCGGATCGCATGCGATCCCTTGGTTAAGTTTCTACGTATTCATTAGGTTTCGCACCTACATAGAGAAGTGTTGCATTTCGAACGATCGGCCGTTTGGTTACGCCCTGACAACGGTGATCGCGAGATGGTAGAATTACGTCGACGACTCTTCATTTGCCTGGGGAGCATAGGATAGAGGCTCGACGAAGGTGCATTAAGTAGTATTACAAAGTCTTATTTTCCATCGCTTCTCACGATTTACAAATTTAATGCACTTATTGCATCTTTACCTCTTGATGCACCCATTAGAGATGGGTAGGTACTTATACACGAAGTAGGAAATCATAATCTTATCGAAGAAAATAATACAACGTGCAACCACGGTATATGAGACATTGTATTTGTATATGTATTTGCAATGGTTCTTCTCTGCTCTAATTTAAATAATTTTTCCAGTAATGTAATTTTAAATTTATTATTATAATACATTAAATTTATCGCTCTGTCTATCTATGAAAAAGCTTATCATCTGTTAAATAAACGCAAGGAAGTCGCAGAATTTTGTTACAACAATATTTTCCATAATAAGAACATTTAAAAATTAAAACAATTCAGGCGTCTCAAATTGTAAGTAGAAATCCGTCGCGATGGTAGACGTTGCCTTCGGTGATTCTTGAATTCGCCCGAAGATAGCAGCACCGACAGGACACTACGAATCGCAAACAGGCATCGAAGTAAATCAACATTAACGATAAACTACGGTAAATAAGAAAAAGATAGAAAGTCTATTCTGTCAAACGCTATGTCTAATGTACTTTGTTAAGAAAAAAAGATAATCTCTCGTACGACGTTTCCTCTTAACCTTTCATTTAAAAATGTATTCGAAGCAATTCGAACTGAACGATTCGTAGATCTAAATTAGTGTCGTATAGAACGATGATGGAAAGCTAGAAAGCGGTAGGTATTTAGAAGACACCTTTTTGTAATTTCACCCACTTTAATTTGCCCTTTTGAGGCGTTTCGTATTTAGTCGCAGTTGATCCAATGAAGAATGGCTCGATGCAAAGGAAGATTCAGGTCCTTTGGTAATGGAAACGTAACCCTGACGAATCGATACGAAATCTATTTTTCAATCTCCCGTTTCAACGTCGCTCTTCTTCGATAAAAGAGAAGAAAGAGAGAAATCTTCCTCCATCTTCGTCGATCCACTGAATACTGGACAATTTACGTAACAGCTGGTAAACAAAACCATCTATGATAATTTACGATTATCGCGTGATGGCACTTCTCGATTCTCTCTTCAAACGATGCACGTCGTTTTTCTTAGCAATAAATTATACTATTAGTAAGTTACGAGTAGAGTCAGTAGTATTAGTAAATAATTAGAAGATTCTTACACATCGCATTTATGCTTAGATTAAGTTACAGTACAACTGATACAAGTTTGGATGTAAATTTCGATGTAAGGAAATAGAGAAGCGATAAAAGGATGTAAAGTAAAAGATCTGCAA
The DNA here is from genome assembly GCA_025433975.1 of Liostenogaster flavolineata. Taxonomy (NCBI): domain Eukaryota; kingdom Metazoa; phylum Arthropoda; class Insecta; order Hymenoptera; family Vespidae; genus Liostenogaster; species Liostenogaster flavolineata. The sequence goes on along the minus strand of JAITYT010000560.1, from coordinate 23,402 downwards.
CCCTTAGGGGAGCAGAAAACTAAAGAATGACCACTACTATTACATATAGTATTTATCTAAACGATATATTAAAACTTCTATTTTTTTCCATGTACTTATTTTCATCCCAATATCAAATATTGTAAAATAAGTTAAACATAAATTTACGCATTAAAGAATCAGATTCAATTGAAATTTGTTCGTATGATAACAGCAACGTCGTCCGAGCGACTCGTCCATAAATAGTTAAAACCGTTCCTCTTACTACCACGTGCTCTTTTCTGAGATATTTCTTCTCTCTCTCTCTCTCTCTCTCTCTCTCTCCCTCCTCCTTCCACTCGATATTCTTAGCGATCCTAGAGTAAGTATGACGAATTTAACGCGCGTAGAATACAGGTTGTCCACAGTGTTTCGATATGCCAGCCCGAAGCCAGCAACAAATCGTACGAGTTACACGACCCGCCTCGATCATTTAATACGCGCCGATTGGAATATTTCCGACTCGAACGTGCATTATCCACTCGAATTGCGGGTGCACGCGTGTTATTATCCGTTTATTTCTCCTAGTACGTGCCGCGCGTTGTAACGGGCACTGCCTTACCTGTTACGTGGGAATTATAATGGCATCATGTCGGCGAATCTCTCTCTTTTCTTCTCTTCCTCTCTCTATATTTCTCTCCCTTAGTTCGCCTCTCTCTTTCTCTTCCTCTTTCTCTTTCTTCCTCACTTTCACGAGCTCACGATGTTCACCGACATCGATGCCCAATCGATGGGGTTATACTCCATCGCGATACGATGTATGGTGCGAATTCGCGCCTCCTGCTAGTTACAAGTTACAAGAGTAAATCCTCACAGTCCGCGATTAATCGCGCTATAAAAATTTACTTCGTAATGTATTCCGTGATTAGCTACCTGGCAATGATGTCATTATCGTCTCGCCTTCCCCTCTTGCGCTCCTATCACTCGACAGTGCTGGAATTTCTTTCCTCGAGAATTAACTTGCACCTTGTAACTCACGAAACATTCGACAATATTCTCTAGACAAGAGTTCGAATTTCCATTCTTTTCCTTCGTTTGATTCTTTATTTCAATTCGTTCGAATGTCATTCGATTCGGCCGTTCGCGTCTGTTCGATCGTAAAAGGCAAAGATCGTTGAAAGGAACGGCATTCGTTACCTAGAGTGGTAATCGCTCACGACGCCACGAGGCAATATTTCGAACCTCGTGCGTGTTATTATAGTTAGCCGAAAAGAAAGTCGCGCCTAATATTTCACTCGTTCCTTTCAAGTCCACGGGGAGAAGTAACGCGTCGACGAGATTGCCGTTCGGCTAGAGCAAAAGTAGAGACTTCAGTGGTGGATGGTAGTGGAAGACTCACCGTCGTCGCCGGATCTCTTCTCTCGTGTCCTTCTCTCCTCTAGCGCGGCCACCTAGGTCGCTCGCTCGGTCGGGTAGCCACTCAAAGTGCCGTCGGGTTTTGTGGCTGTATAATGGCGCCCGTTTGTCAAAACACGTCAAAACACAATCCCAACCACGAAATCCTCTCGGTCGACCAGTCACGCCCCACGATGCATCACCCACCAAAGCTTTCGGGCTTCCAGGATACTGTCGTCTATACTTCGAGCAGCTTCCTCAGGTAGGTATGTACGGATAGCTAGGTAGATAGGTAGAAAGAGATTCTGTTACTCGCGATCGAAGTTACCACGTTCTTGTCGAGTCATCGAACCGACATTACGACTAACCGACGATCTTAAGGGAAGGAAAGGAGAGAGAAACTTGCCGGCTGGAGGGATGAATTTACTTCGAAGCAACTCTGAACGCATGGGTAATATAAGAACGATCGTTTCGATCATCGATGTATACAAGAGAAACCTTTCATCAAGCGCCATCTTTTCATTCCCGTTCTAAGCAACTTCGAAATGATGAAATACGAGAAATTCTGACTTCTATCGTATGTGTTACTTTAATTAATATCTTGGTTCGTAACGATAAAATCTAAAGAACGTAAAATAATACGAAAGGACTCTATGCAAAGCCAATGACTTTGCTTAAATCCCTTAATTAAAAAATACAGGAGCATATTCGAGTGGCGGGCCAATAGGCAAAGCTTTTCGTTTCACGAAAGACGGCCAACGACGATGACGGTGACGCCGGTGATAGCATCGACGGTGTTGGTGCCGCTAGTGGTTGCCCGACACTGTCTAAGATCTTGACTTTATTTATGCAGCGACACTCGCGTGCGTCCTTATCGTCCGATTAGGAGGAGCATTATTAGGTGACAGAGATCGCGTGGTAACCGGTGGTGGTTGGTAGCCGAGTCCACGATAATGGCGAACAGTCACGTACATCGCCGGCAGCCGTAACTCGTCTGAGAAAATTCAGCGAGGAACCGCGAGGATAACCGCTACTTACCGTGAACAGTGCCAAGGAGAAATCGAATATCGGCTCGAAAATCGAGGTGAAATTTTGCTCGAAATACGTGTCCTTTCGAAAATGGAGGAACCGAGGCCTACAAGTGGTTCGACCATTTTTACATCGTTAAATTACGAACGACGCGTAAATTACAAGCAGACCAAGATTGTACCAAAAGACGATCGTTCCTGTATTCGAGGTAAAAGGAAAAGAGAGAATGAAAAGGGAGAACGTATTCATCGAAGAGAGAAGGAAAAAAAAAGTGATAATTTCACACGATCGGGTGAAAGACGACGATCTCGAGGACGACGTCATTATATCTCGATCGTGTCTCGTCGTCTCGTCGCGCCTCGACAGTTCGAAAATAAGATTCAGGTTGGCTCCGGGAACGAGCTGTCAGCGAGGAAGTTGTCAGTGACCAGACACGGATAGAGAAATTACGGTGTTCCATGCGGTTCGATCGTAGCTCTTCTATCGAGCGTATCCACGGTTGATCGATGTTAAAGCAAAGACACCGTCGCTCGTAATTCGATGCGAGAGAAACAAAACCTTAGGAGCGAACCTTCCTACTCTCCTCGAGTCACGTGACATTCGATTAAAACTCTTCCATAAATCAACGACGTCGTATCCAAAAGTAATTCGTCTTTCACGAAGAAGAAAGGAGATCGCTTATTGTGCGCCTTATTGACGTTGCATTTTATCCTTAGCCAAAAATTCGAAGTCATCTTCTTCGTCGAAACGTGATCACGGACGGGAGTTCGTAAGTCACACGAATGCCACGAAAAATCGATACTAAATTCGACAAATACAGTAAACTAACCTTTCGTACTTTCACCCGTGATTTGGTGTATTTTTTAAATACAAAATTCACTCTTTCGAATAATGACTTATCGTATAAAAAAGCATGAAGAATTGCCTAACGTCATCCAAGGCAATGCTATCAACGTTTCCACGAAACTTTATGGCAAATTTTAATATTTACTCGCGAATCACGTGACGATCGTCTGAACGCAAAGACTCGTTCGTTCGACGTTCTTCTCTCAACCCTCCCAACGCCGAGGAGGTACACGTTAACGCAGAAAGGGCAATCTCAAGAGCGTTTAGCTCGCGGCGATCGTTTTTACATCGTCGTATCGCGAAGGTTCGCAGGCAGAAACGGGCGCCCTTCTCGCGTAATAATCCCGGGCTCACAATCAGCCGCACCTTGATTAGACGAGGCGGAAGTGCGTGAAACGACCCTTTAGAGCGGCTCTGAATGGGTTCAACGAGCCCAGCCGCGAGCCACGAATCCCCCTCGAAACCGATCGTAGACGCGATCTCGAAGAGGAAGATACGAGAAGAGGGAGAAGGAGAGGGAGAGAAACGGAGAGATTAAGAGCAAGAAGGAGGTAGGGGATTGCGGTTAATCGTTCTTAATTCGACACTCATTAGGATCCGCGTAAAACCTTGGCACGGCTATGGTTCGAGCATCGGTTCGCGGAAGCCGTAATCCTTGGATCTTACGATTACTTTCGTTCTGCTTAACGGCGACCTTCGATCGCGGAACGTTCGACGCGTTCTTTCCGCGCAAAACCTCGCGCTGCTCTTACCGCTGCCTCGATGATTTTCCGTTCGCAGAAGTCGTTTATAAGGGAAAGGCAACCTCCTTCCTTTCTTCCTTCCTTCCTTCCTTCTTTCTTGCTTCCTTTTCCGTTGCGCGAAAATCGGCACGATAAGATCCGAGCTTGTAGTATAATCGCGATAAGGCTATGCGCAACTTCTACATTCGTTCTTGCCATTCTCTCCTTCGTGCGCCCCTACGAAATTCCAAATTACAGATATGGAGTCATTAACGCGTTTTATTGATTTTAAAAAGCCGTTCTTTTCCGAGAAATATAGACGTTAGATTAAACTCTTTTACGGGGCGAAGAGAGAGAGAGAGAGAGGAGATTTTTATTGGTTTCAACGCGCGCGATCGAGCCTGATCGCCGTGCGAATTAAGAGACGACTCTTCGAATTTACGAGTTTTAGGCTGCGCGAGTCGTTTGATATTTAAATTTATTTTAATGGCAGAGATCCAGCGCTTTATTCGTCAACATCTGTATCCAATGGAATCCACGGGACGCGCAGATATTACGAAAAAAAAGAAATACAACGGACATTCGTAATGAAAGAAGAATTCGTCGAATCGCTTCCATCGAAGGTTAGAATGTACGTACAGCTTGTATACACGCAAAATGCAAGTACAATACAAACACATGCGACGCATATACGATAAATGAAAGATCGTCGTGGTTGCCCCCTCACCGCAGAACATTACGAATCCGCCAATAAGGGCGCATCTGCCTACCTCGTACGTGGTATTCGCTTCGCTAAATGTCACAAATGGCCTGCGTTCCATCTGGCGGTAACAAGATGACGAATGCGTCCCGATAGGCTGCTGCAGCCTCGTAAGCACGACCGCGATTCATCCAGCACAAAAGAACGCTACGAACATTTTCGAATAAAATCGCCGTACAGGAAGAGCGAAGAACGAATCGTCTTGCTTCTCGTGCGAAAAGAGGGAAGAACGACGCCCCTGGGTCTCTCCCTCCCTCTCTCTCTCTCTCTCTCTCTCTCTCTTTCTCTCTCTCTCTCACGTGAACGCGCGCTCCCCCTTCTCGTTCACCCAAAAAGAAATTTGATTTTGTTGTCGCCTTACAATACTCAATTATCCTCCGCACGATCAGGCCGAAACATCTGTCGTGACACCCTCTTAGTCGACCCTCAACCCCCAAGAACGACTCGCGCGGATTCATGACGCTTACGTTGGACTCGAAATCGCGATATAAGAATGACAGAGCGAGAGGCCGACGACAACGACGGCAACAACGATACTCATTACCAACGTCACCTTCGCCGTCGCCCATGATTATGCATTTTCCTCGATCTAGGATCTCGTCACGCGACGGTGAAGCAAACACTGGAGTTCCATTGGTCGAGCTCGCGTAGGAAAAAGCGCCGATTTTTCTGCGGCTTTAATTTGTCCTCGGAATAGACTACTCTTACCTCTTTAAACGGACGATGATTTCGAACCGTTGGGTTCGAATTCGATGCGGAAAATTATTGGTAAGGAGGAAAATCGATCGACCAATAGTTCGAGTTTGTCGATAATTGGATCATTGCACAGGTTCTTTGAGTTTCAAAATTAAGTCTTCCTTTCGAGGGAACAACGGCATTCCTCGGGCTCGACTTTGTTTGCACCTAGTCAGGGTGCATACACTTAGACCATGTGGCCTAAAGAGCTTCTAGCTAAGAGCTCTACTTGGCGGAACGTCGAGCAAAGCGGCAAAGGAAATGCTGATCCCATAATAAACTCAATCCGAACGCGTGTGTAAAAGCTTCATTTAGCCGTGGCATTGGAAAGCGAAAGAGCAGCCGTATTGGAAGACGCGAAGCAAATGCTAGGATATAACGCAGTGGAAGCCGATGCCGCACTTGGGCAGCCCTCTCTATTCTACAGTCAAGGTGATCGTATATGATGGACCGATCGTTATGGGTTATAATTACCCTGGCAGCTCGAACCGGTCGCGTCCTCTCTTACCGCGCGAGAGGACTCGCGCGTACCTTCGTTCAAGATTGTACAGGGTGACGGAATAAGATACGACTTCTGTTCGTGTAGACGTGTTTTGACGTTATTTCTGGAAGATCATTGATTTATTTAAACATAGACTTCAACGTGATCTATAAAATGATCAAAAACGATAATACGGTGATTTTCTAGATTTTAAATTATTATCGCTTAAACGTTTTTATAAAAAGAATAAATATAGATAAAAAATATATTTCTCATCGTTTAGAAAATGCATTTGTCTTTTTGTGATGGCTCCATAATAGAGATCGGTAAGAAAGAATTTTTATATTGGCATACGAACATTTGAAAACTACTCGATACATAAGCAATTCTCCCGATAACGAAGGAACTGCATTTAACTTTAAAACATTATTTGCGCATTTGCATAATAGATAATGTATGTAATGCTAGGTACGATCGTTCGACTCTTCATCGTAGACTTCTCAATCTTTCGGGCAAACTTACGTCGCTCGAGTAAACTCGAGTAGCCCCTCTTTCCGGTCACCCTGTAGTAGATGCGCGACGTTGTACGCGGAGGACACAGCGTGGCCACGCATACCGAACCGTACGTGCGCGGCCTACCTGGCATCGGGCCAGTTTCACCGGGGTCCGTGAGGGACCCTTTCGTCGACCCCTCTGCCCCACCATCGCTCCTGCCAGTCCCCTCGGCCACTCCCCACTCCGCTCGCTTCTCGATCTCACCAACGCGCACCACCACTACCGACTCGATCCCCTTCCGTACGTCCATGCATCCTCTTTTTACCGGTCGGCCGGTACACGGGGGGAAACATGGCCGCATGCCTCCTCACATGGGCCAAACAATGGCGGATACACGGACCCGGCCTGTTGTCTGCCCTCTCGTGTTTCAATGAAGTAGGGCCCAGACCGCACAATACCGTCGTCCTTCCTACTATTCTTCCTGTACTTTCTGTTCCTCTTCTTCCTCCTCTTCTTCCTCCATTTCTTTTGCTTTTCCTTCTTCTCTCTCGTTCGTTTCTGCACCTTCCTTGAACCCTTCTTTCCTCTCACAGCGTCTGGATCGAACAGCGAACAAGGGTAGAATTCGAACTTGATAAGAATATTAATATTATCGTCGTACTTTGGCTCTGGTCACGGTGATCTTACGGCGAAGAAAAGTTTATCTATAATAGCTATTTTTAATAAACATTACAACGCAGAGAAGACCGTTTCAAACGAAATGTTAGAAAAAATTCAAAATTCGTTAATCGACCGTCGGCTTTCGTTAGAATCGTGTCATCGAAGCAAGCCCAAACTCGCGGCCATTTTCATTCTTACGATGATTCGACGATCGCTTCGATATTCACTTCCTCGATAGTTCACGATCAGAGACTCGTCTTTTCGAATGGTCGAAACGAACACGGCTCCCTCGGAGAGTCAAAGCGTCGTAATATACTCGCGATGTCGAACGCGAACGCTAACTTACCTCATATGGATCAGATAATGGCGGACACAGGCGGGCAGTCCGGCATGTCCGCCAGCTCGTGTCTCGATGACATACAGCTGTTGGTTCGTTCGTAGCCTTTGCTTCTTTCTTCTACGCCTTAACCTTCGTTTCTCTCCTTCTCTCTCTTTCTATTCGCTCGTTCGCTTCCTTCTTCCGTCGGCTAGCTCCTTTCTCCTAGTCGGTGTCCCCGCGGCTCTCGAGGATTCGCGGGGTGCCTCTGGTCCCAGGAGAGGCTCCATACGCAACCATTGAAACTTAAATAAGACGTGGGTAACGCGTACGACGAAAGAAAGAAAAGGTGGGTGAAGGAGAGCGCGCGGGGGGGTTGAAAAGCAACGGGGGAATTAATGGAGTCGAGAAGAATTACGCGCCGCCATAGTTAAAAGCTCCGAGAAGTTTCTTTGGAGTTCGCCACGCGAGAAGAGAAATTATAGGTACGATCGACGTTAAATCCTACGACGATTGCATTTTGTCGCGGGAGAAAGGTAATGCCGGTGCTCGCGTACTTAACGACGCTTCTTCTCCCACGAGTAATAATATTCGAAGATAATGGTCCGCGTTTAAGTACGTCGTACCGACACGCGCTGCATAGGCGTCGTTACCGGCCAGTAAGGTCGCCGCTTCCTTCGCTTTTTCGCGCGCGATACCCTCACGATCCGAAAGTACGCTCGACTGCCAGCGCGTACGAGAAACCGCCTGACTCTCGCGGATTTATTATCCCGACTAATGGACGCGCCATGCTAAAAGCTGCCTCAAAAGGATAATTATTCGGGAAAGTTCATTCTCGCGGTGCTGGAGAAACGATACGGTCTACCTCGCGTCTTTATTTTGCCTTACGATCGACTTCCGACGATTTCTAGCGTTTAGTCGCGCTCATTTTTGGGGTAGGAGCTAGCGTTCTCGAGGAAATCGATTGCGTTGATTTTTATCTGTTCGTTAAGCGATGGTAACAGCACGTACTACGATCGAAAGCTTGAAGAATAAGCGACGAGTTCGTCGATTCAATGAACTTTGCTTTGTCAGATTGACTTGGCTTTGTCAGAGATCGACGATTTCGAGGGTTTAAATCCGATAATTTCTGGGATAAGAGCTAACAACATTTTCAAGTAAGGCGATTGTTGGTTTCGTCTGTTATCGTAGTTAAGTGATAATAATTGTGCTTTGTTCGATCGTAGAATAATAGGATTTACGTCGTTCTGTTTCACTTTGGCATGGAGAATTAACACGTTGACGCCGGCTTGACCCACCGGTGAGTCATTCGTGTCTGCTCTGTGGGACAGTGAAATCGAGCGTCGCCACATGGAACAGTCACTGAAAATCCGAACCGGCGTCAACGTGTTAAAGGATAATAAATCAACGGCCGAAAGCGCGAAGTAAACGTTCGTCGATTCGAGAATATTCGAACGAAGAGACGAAAGTGAAAGAAGTATCCTTTACGAAAGCGCCGATAAAATTATTCAAATATTATACTGTCGGAATTATTTAAAAATCTGCACGTTTTTTTCAATACTAATTAACGATTTCTTCGTTATGACGAACCAACGTTCTTTTGCTACCGACTACGTGTCACTCGATTCAATCCACTTAATCGATCAAGATCGCGATATAAAAGCAACGAGTAACGCGGTAACCCGTTCGAGCCGGCCGTTCGAAATGTTGCGTAAGGAGATAATGACAGGTGCACTCGTTACGCGACGCGATAATATCGACGTGCACTGCCTTGTCCGTGTCACGAGATAGATAAGCGATTCGTCGACGTACGTAATTAACGGTAGATCTTAATGAATCTTAATGATCTTAATGAAAGTTGAATTTCGTGAGTTTAATCGACTTCGCGGCTCGCCGAGCGACCAATCGTTTCATCCATTTTCCATTTATCTCCTGCTCGATGCACGAATTTTCATTTGCATAAAAATCTACGTATATGTACGATTTCAATGCAATTCTACAGATGAGTTACCACGCACAAATTTAATCGCACGTTCGTTGAATGATACTTTGTCAAAATGAGCTGATACACGATAAGAACGCGCTTCCGTTGACAATTTAAATTGCATTGTAAAAATAAATTCGCACGATATATCGCGGACTATGAAAAGTGAACGAGATACTTTTTAATTAACGAGTGAAGTATTTCTTGCGCGATCGCTAACAGGATATTTATCGTGGCACCAATTCTAATAGCTCGGACATCGAATCCTAGTTTTTGAAACGACAATAACGAGTAAACGTAGGCGGCTAATAATTCGGTACAATTATGAATTCGAGATGTTTTTTCGTATTCTCAATATTTTCGAATTCTAAATTACATAAGTAACGATATTTCTGATCTAGGATTGCACGCGTGAAAGATAAAGGAAGGAATCCCATTTTGCGAATAAGATAAATTCTACGTATCGCGCTATAAGTATATTAAATTATCATCCCTTCGATGCTTTGACGTATCGGCGATTTTACGTGTCACGAAGATCGCTACAGGACACTCGATATACTCGTATATACGAACGTCATCGTAAGAAAAACATAACATCTCGAAAAGGACGCATAAAGAAGGACTTTCCGGGAAGGATACGTACGATGTTAATTCCGTTGGGCGCACGGCATAAATCGTAAAAACTTCAACGTTGAAATAGCCACGAATCTTCGAATCCGTGTAGCTATTTTATTAGTGGCTTCAAGAAAGGGAACATGAATTCTTATTCCCCCGATGTCCGATGCTTTCAAGGCCCCCTCGTGCGAGCCCTCATCAGGGTTTAGTTCCTCCTTAACTTTGGTTATGTATGCAAGCTCCTACCATCAAATCGTTAACCATTTTACCAGTATTTTCTACGGCCCACGGGGCCAAAAGAAAAATTGAAACTCTCGGAATGTGGCCGGATCGCTGTTAATAGTCTGTGAAGATTATAACTCTTCGTGGTACTTTGATCCTTCTTATTGGTGTCTTTCTCCGTCGCGAACAAGTCGGTTGAATCCGAGAGGATGATCGGTATATCGTGATGCCCTTGAACATGAACTGTTCTGACTTCGCCATTGAGGGTTGCGTGCGAGCTCTAACGTAGATAGTAACGTATTAAAATTTCTCAAAGAACTCATCTTCGCGTGATGCTCCGAAGGTACAAATAACTTGATTCTTTTTTATACTTTCGCTATGTCACGCTTTAAATTAGAAAATGACATAGCGTGCGTTTTTTTCCCTGAATGAAATTCAACTTTCTCAGAAGTATAAACACATTCGTCTCGAATTATCTGAAATTATAGGACAGGATCGATCTCCCTCGCGTCCATTAAGCCTAAGACAGAAATTAGAGATTCTATCCGTTTTCTTTGTAAATATAATATTTTTTACGTTTAACGCGTGAATACATCTTTATCGCAGCATTTATAAATATCGTTATGTATTAAACATTTTTTTCACGCCATATCTTATGCGTAGTAATATTTAATACCTATATTCTAGCATGCTGTTACATTTACATATTCGATGCATATTCAATGTCTATCTATTTTCTCTACCATTTCGAGTTCTCTTTTAAGACACGATAGAAAGCTTGAAAAATATCTCATGCCGGGTCCATCGAACTAACAATATTATTCTCTTTATCGATATTACCTCATCGAAAGAAGATTATTTATAGCAGATCGACGATCGATCTAAACTTACTTCCCAACAATCTCGTACATCCATTGCAACAGGCTTCTAATAGAATTCGATGGTCCGAGAATCGTGGAAAGATCTTCGTGGATCGAAGAAAAAAACGACGATACGACTAAAGTAAGAAAGAAAGATTTCAATAGAGGGCAAGTGTCTCCATGAGAAAATTCATAGAAGTAGTCGTGACGAAGGAGGTGCTGGCAGAGGGACACGCGTCGACGATGTTGTTTGAGTATCATTCAATTTCCGATTTGACGTGGGTTACCCCATAGCACGACGATGCTCTGGCTCACGGGGGTTTGGGTGGGTCTAACTGGGAGAAGCAAGAGGCGGGGGTACGAAAGAAACGCAGCTGGTGCGCTGGCACGAGGGAATTGGACCAATCAGGAGCGTCGGTCTCGAGCATGGAGCACTATTAATCCCGTGGGATTTGCCATGGGGGTTTTTGCGTTCGTGATCCGAACACGGGGTGGCGTTGCGGTCGGTGCTGTGGTTTGATTTATCTCGGGCCGCTTCTCACGCAACCGCGATAACTCACCGGCCCTTAATTTCTATTTTTCACTCTACTGCTCCTCGTTTCTCCTGCCTTCTCCTACTCTTTCTCATCCACTTTACGTTTTTCCGTCCTCTTCTATATCTTTTTTTTTTTCTTTCACTTTTTCTTCTTCCTCTTCGTAGTCTTCCTCTTTCTCGCTGGTCCCTCTATCTTTTTTCATTCTTCGTTGCTGCTTCTTCATCGCGATCGTCAATCGTACGGTACTCGTATACGCGAGTTAGGCCACGAAGGTAAGAAGCGAATCCAATCGAGGCGTGGATGTTCTCGCGGTCGTACCATCACGAACGCATGGACCTTCGAACGAGGATCGTTAGATCGGTCATGACGAATCAACGTCGTATTGGGATGCGCAACGAAAATTCTTCCTAATTGATTTTTTTATCGATCGTTCCCATCCTTTCCGACGTATATAAAAATACGTATACTAAATTCTTTTAAAAATAACCTTACAATTCGTTAAATTGGAGCTCGCTACTTAGCAATAAATGATGTTGTAATTTTGATATTCGAATTAAACTCTTCGTTTGATCGAAGAATTTCTTAGAGATTCCTTCGTCTTTGAAAATTATCATCAGCTCGATTTGTTCGTCTAAACGAGACAAGCGATCTTCTTTATTGAAATTCGTCGATGATAAAGAGATTAAGCAATTTAAGACGACAACTATATATGCCAAATCGTTCGTCGTAAAAATATCGTATCATCCGAAAAAAGAGACGAAAAAGTCGTTAACGATGCGTTCCACAAAGATTACAGAAACTGACCGGCCTAATTTTTGTCCACTGTATTGCCGTTCGTGTCTCCCCGGCTATGAAAAACTAATTAAAGCAGGACGGATCGCAAATCACCGGATGCGATACATTAAGGCCGAATCCCATTCGGAATTTCGTTTGGCGCGCCATCCATAATCTCTTGGAAAATGAGTACCCGACGGACATCCGTGGGTGGAGCAGCGATGGCGGAAAGGAAACGTCGGATGATGAGGTACCAAAGCCTAGAGACGAGCGAGAGATGCAAGCGCGAGAAGAACATCTCGAAAAAGATCGAACATTGAAAAGAACGGAGATGGGAAAAAGCGAGAACTCGCAAATGATGATGCGATGACGATGCGTATGTAGTAACATCCTTAAGGAAAACAGGATGAGAACGACGAGAGTGGCAACAACGACGATTGGTCGATACGCTTTTGCATCATCATCGATTATGACAGGATTTGCTGGTCACGATCGATCACGTTACGTTAAATTCATGCAAAAGCGGAAAATTCGTGTAATTTTTTAAACTTCTTTCGTAAGGAAAACAGAAGATTCGTAATTTCCACAAATTTATTATCGTTAACGAATCTGTTTCTTACGTTCGGTTTTTTCCAAATTCATTTTAAAATATTTTATTTGAATAAATTCAGACGATCAATTTCAGATATTTTACCTATCATCGAATAAAAGAAACGTGCCGAATCACTTCTAAGAATATTTCTACATAATAGGCATTTTATTATTTTAAATAGATAGAAAATTTTAAATAATGTAGAAAATACAACGGAGACGAAAAGATAAAAAATTGGATTTTTCGATTTGGTTTCATGACATAAGAATATCATTGACCTACGATTGCATTTGATATTTCATTCTACCCAGACATATGTAATTTTGGTAAAAATATGTCGCGTTTCATAATTATAAGTTATCAATCATCCGCGTATTTATACAATCTGCCGCCTGTTATCATTTCTAAAATATCACTAAACGAACTTCGATAGATATTCTTACCTGTTTTTTAGGTTATTAATGTACGATCGTCGTGCCTTTTGAAGCCTTCATCACGATCTTTCGACGTCTCATCGCGACTCGACAACACGAGCTTCTACAATCGAAACCCACCTGAAACCACACTTTAATTCGCCGTCTCCCACATCTGCTGCTTAACTACTCGAAGATGACTGTTCCATTCTTCTTACAAATATCAATAACACGCCCGTCACTCATCTACGTACATCGGCATTAATCTTTAATCGCGCGTATTGACTGTCATCCTATCAATATTCATCAGTACGATAAATAATCTTAAACAATCTTACGTACGATTCCAAAGTCAAACGTTTTAATCTTTTAACGACGATTGCAGGTAATCAAACGTTGCTAAATTTCACACGTGAAACCAGACCCATCGACGATGACGAAAGATCGTATTTAAGGCGACCTCAACAAACATGGATAAAATGCCAGATCTTACGAAACTCTTGTACTTACTGTGAACATATTTCACAACGACGTTGGCCTACGACCGATAATGGTCGACAACAGTAACTTACCAACTTCTGTTTCACAAACTATGATCGCGATACTCCACACAAGCCGCCGTTATCTCGGTATCGGACGATCAACGTGCCGCTTCGAGAATCACCGTAACTCATCGAGCTCGAACCTGACACACATGTCCACATGTCCGCATGTTAAACGAAGAGACGATCGATAGCCCTATTTTCTAATTTCTAACGTCACCCTCGTAGCTGGCGATCATTAAATCAAGTTATCATTTTTGGATGACCGAGACGGCCTGGCCGTACCGTCGTCCCTCGACTTCGAGGTTTACCCGTTGCCATTAGAGCAAACAGTAATTACAGGTAAAAGGTTTGCGTCGGCGGAGGAAGAAAAAGGTGAACGAGGAGAAAGAGGACGAAGGGGTGGAGGAGAAGGGGGAGAAGGAGGAGAAAGACCTTTACCGCGAAAAGATATTTTAGTAGGTGGAGCCTGACCAGGCGCAGGGTGTGGCCCACGAACAGAGCGTACGAGTAGGGTAGTTAACGCGAGCAGGAAGCACGGCTAGTAGGTAGAGGGGCTGAAAATGATTTAGGTTCTTCGTGTTGCGATCGTGAATGGAGGGATGAGAATACGGCGGCGGGGGTGGGGAGAGGGAGAGAGGGCAGGCAGTGGTCGATGCTCGAAACGGGGGAGGGTTGCTTTCAATATGAGCCAGCTGGCGCCTCGCACGCGGATCATCGTTGATACCTATGTTCCCATTTCGATGGAAGCCGGCTTTACATCCAGCGCTACGCGGCGACCGCCTGAAAAATAGACGAGTTCGTGAAACGACTTTCTAGGTTATATCGTGCCTTCTGCCGCCTCTCGCGTGAACGCGACATCCACGCGATCGACGTATCGAAGACCGACCTCCGTGATCGTTCTGCGCGAATTTTATTACGTTTCGTGACAGCAACGAGATCCCCTAGACTTTTCCATTAGGATAGACGTCGCCTGTAGAAACGTCCAATCGCTTTTTATTCTAGGATTAATCGTAAAGCACTTGGGTCTTTCATCGAATCCACACTGATGAAATTAAGGAATCACCCGATTCGTGACAACAAATAATGGTATTTTTCATATGGTAAAATTAAAGTAATCGACCTGTGAAAAATTCCAATTAAGTCCAATACCTCGATGCAACTCGGTCCGCAAACGTGAGATGATCATCGAAAGCTATCGGACGCAACGTTTGGCAGGAACATGTGTTCGTAGGCCAAGCAAAGAGGCAGAGAGCAAACGCGTGTCCTACCAGCGGGAAACGGTGATTTCGGTGTCGCTACGACCGAGAGAAAATCGATAGGGATTCTTCTCGGTGACAATGAGGTAGCAACGGACAGTCGAAAACACGGCTACCGCCCACTCGATCGTTTTGTAAGGTCGGCGTCTTCGTTGTTGCGGTGGTTGCGCTTCGTACAATGCACCGCCAACGGTGAGTCAACAAAGCGTCAGATTTGTTCGTCGCTCTGCTCGCCGACGGTCCCAAACGACAATGGAGAATGCGCTCGTCCACGCGTGTGCGCCTTTGCTCGCCTTCTGACTCTTTGTTACGAGCTACGAAGTCTTTCCTCGTCCTCTCTTCCTCTCATTGCCTTTCCTACCTTATCTTTTCTTCCTTCGTTCGAAAAGGGAGGAACCTTGTCCCGTGCTAATTTCATTTTCTCTCCATCGATTCTTCCCGATATTCGTATTTTTCCATCGTATCTCGCCTCACGAATGATCACCAGCGATCGTTTCCGTAAATTTGCATCGGTTACCAGACCCATCCTCCATCGATATGCGAAACTCACCGACACAATGAGAGAACGGAAAGGAGTTCGGTACGCTGGCTGACACGACGACACCTGGCAGCCCGGAGGCCTTCTCGCCTTAGAAATCGGGAATACAAATTATCGGCAGTGGAAGGTTGAGCCAAAGGTAGGGGAAATGACGCACGCTTGCCACGACGAAATACCACAAATCACCTACCACTCGGCCGTTCCTGTGCCATTCTCAGGGCGCCTTATTACGAGCGTCCTGGCGTTGCAAGAAAATCGAATATGGCGCTAACAACGTTGCCTCTTCCCCGGATCTCGAGGATTCCTCGTATACTCGCCCGTTGCGGTCGCTAAATTGCGTCCAAGAAGTCAAGGAGCCACCGGAAATCGATACTTCTCCTTCGTGTTTAATCGACGAAATCTCTAGGTTCCTCGAATCGCAAACAGTATATCAAGACTGGAAACTGCACGAACAGACGAACGATCCTTTCGTATTTTTCACGGAGGAAGAGGGATCGAATTGACACGTTTCTACCAAACTAGGATCGTTAATCGTTCAAAAATCGATCGGTTTCGGGGAGTTTCAGCCTCAAATCATCGTCTTGGACATCGTTCACGAAGAAAGAATGCGATGGATCGGAAAACTTGTCCCTGACGTCTTACTTTCTACGTTAGAAATCCTCCGATCGATACGAACTAACGATCGATGATATTAACTATGGTGAAATGACTACTTTACTCAGATTTGTCGCGTCATCGTCGCGATGTTCGTCGAAGCAAAAACGACGTCCATGCGAGGCCTGGGTAAGGCCTAACGCAAAACAGCTATCGGAAAACGGCTATCGGAAAAATCGGCTTTCATCAACGCGGCGGAGGTTAAACACTCGGTTGAGCGTCTCGTCTCTACGAGAAGCCGCCGATTAGTCCCGGGACCGTGTTATATTCACGCGATGCTCGAAGGGGCGAGTCGCAGTCGCAGGAGGAGCACCGGGGCAAAACGGACGATCGTACTCGAGGACATAATTTACGCTGGGAAAGGGCGGGTAGCGACAGCATTAGTGGCTAAGTGGGACCCTACGTTATCCTATATCCCCGCGAGGATTGCGCCTCGCGAGTATACACGACAGATATACCCAGGACGACCCTCCTCGTCCACCTTCTCCTCTACCTTTTATCCTTCTTCCCCTTCTTTCGGCTTTCTTCTTCCTTCTCCTCCTCTTCCTCGCCCCCCGCCACGTCCTCGAGCCGATTCCTATCTACCGGCTGCACCCGCCACGTTGGAGAACCATTCAGATTACGATCTTCCTCCCTTAACCACCGTGCAAGACGAAGGCTTCGCCTTTTCACCGTGAAACGTAGCCGAGTAGTTGCTGCCGGTTTCGTCCTCTTCGTCCTTCTCTTGTCCTTCTTCCTATTACGTCCTTCTACTACCACCACTACAACTACTACGCTTCTCTTCGTGCTTTTCTTCTCCGTCCCCTTGGTCATCCTCGTTGTCGTTTCTCCTCTTTTTGCCCCTCTTCCTCCTCGTCCTCGTCGTGGTAGTCGTCGTCTTCGCCCTTTTGGCCGTCCTCATTGCCGCTTCTCGTTTCGTTCATCCTCTTCTTCCTCTTTCTCCTCCTCCTCCTTCTTCTTCTTCTTCTTCTTCTTCTTCGTTGTTGCCGCTCCTCGTTCGCCCGGTCGCTCCATCCGATCGTCGTTCTTGCGCTGTGCGTTTACGCATCCGCGACACCAGGAACGACACCCCACGAGAGCAACGCGCGGTCTTTGACCATATAATACGACGTGATGGTCACCGTACCGCGGCGCATTACCATTTTGCGTGAATAAAGGAGAAAGGAGACCGAGCGTCGCCGCGCTCGCCGCGTCCGATCGCGCATAAACCCATGACCGTGATAAATCAAAGAGAAACCGGAAAAATACGAGAGCTCGATCGAAGCCCGAGCCCGTTGTTCTTTGGAAACGGTGAGAATTACTGAGATTGCGATCTTCCCAACGCGGAGAAACGCGTCTCCTCGCCGTACCTATAACGAGATCCGTCGGTCGCGTGATACCCTCGATACCGTCGTTTCTCGATGTAAATACGCGAGTTGGCCTTGGGTTCGGTATCGTTTAAAATATGTCTTGCATTGGCAATGGCTTTTAGCGATCTAAGTAAGATAGAAATGGAACGCTGATTGTGCGATATTTTTTTTCCATTTTTTAAACGTGTCTAAGCTCGTTCACTGTCTGATCTGTACAAAGATCAATCATTGGATATAAATTCAAGGGATACGTCGTTTCTTGCGTGTTTTCATTATGAACATCCAAAGAGTTTGGAAAAGGGAACTAATTGACAGACATTGATCATTTTCTGGAAATTATTATATTGTCCTCTTTAACAAATTCTGTTGGTCATTGCGGAGTATCGAGCGAAAAATCTCTCGAACAATTCACCCCAGATCCAATCGGAAATTGTCGACAATCGCATCACGGCCGAACAAATTTTAATAGATAGTTTCGATCATTCCTCGTTGAAAATGCTCATTAATTTTTCCATCTGTACTCGATAGCATCGTCGAGCGTGTTAACGTGAATATTTTTAACAAGATTTCAATTCGATTACGTGCGACTACGGACTATGAAGAAGATCAAGATCCAAGAGGAGCCTTAGGTTCGTAGACTTAACGAGAAGGTGCACGATTTTGTTATCGATCGCGACGAATCGATGAAAGTCACTCGATTTCTTCGCACCCGATTGGAGGAGTGTCCGTGCCGACTTGGAAGCATTGAAACGGATCGGCAGGACACGGAGACATTCGAATACATTAAGCTGAGAATAGAGGAGGAAATGCTTAGAATCGTCGACGGTATCGCGCCGGTCTGAACGACTCCCTCAATTAATTAGACCCAAAATGGCCACCGGGCCACCGACGAACGTCCTATGGTCGTGGACCACCATTTTATCTCGGGCCGTTTCGCCGCTTGGATTCGACGTTAAGCGTCGAACGTAGTCAGTCGTAAAGTAGAGATAAGTCGCCGCCTACCAGAAAGGATCGCCGAAACGGCAGCAGCTGCACCGCGGACCTTGCGTTATGGCGCCGAAACCGCGGCTGGTAGGGATAAATCCCGGATAGATTAGATCAACGGATGCCGGTGTATCGCCCGTTTTGACCGTCGAAATATTTTTCTCCTGTATATTGAAGCGTTTGAATTTCTTCTACCGAAGCGACGATGCGTCCGATCGATAAAACTGTACACAAAAACTAACTTTTTTTCGGTCCTTCCTATCCACTGTCGAGGATGGACGCTACGACTGTTGGATCAAAACGGTTCGAGTCACGAGATCAGACGAGACAAAGACGATTGGACGAATATTTGATCCAAGTACTTGAACGCACGATGAATTAAGTACGCTTGTCGAGTACTTGATCGCGCAACAATATTCGTTTGAAACACATCAGATCACCCTGGTTCAGTTACCAACGACTATTGGTTTTATATTCGCCTAGGAATTTAAAGATCGTCCGAAATATGAGGAAAAAATTAAAGAAAATGAAAGAAAGTACGTCTAAATTAATTTTTAACCGTGATATTTTACGATTGGCGAATTAAAAAGAAACTAAAAGAAGACTAATCCTTTTACACTCAAGAATTCGCACAAACTCGACGGAACACTAGTTTAGAAATTTAATTGAATAAAAATATTCAGCTTGAAGCCTCAACGATGGCATACATTTACGTATAAGACGCGGTTCTTCGTCGAAATATTTAGCTTCAACCAGTAGGCGCGAGTACTGGTTGTCCCAAGGTGAACGATTTGCGCCACTTATCGACGTCTTTAACGCGAAAATACGAACGTTTAGTTTCGGCGAAACGAGCGCGCGTCTCTTAAATTTGCTCTCGACTCTCGACTTGTTAAACGCGAGCCTTTCGAAGAAGCTCGACGATGCCGGAAAAACTGTCCATTCTGGATCGTCGCCTTCTGTTCTCGCGACAGGACCGTATTCGGCCAACGCCGTACGCGTATCGAGAAGGCGAACTCGACGCGTAAGTCGACCGGTCAACGGAAGGCGCGAATTCCGATTCTCACCGCGTAATTATCAATTACGCGCAATTACGAGCTCGACTGCGTCTCGACGGGAGCTCGAGTTAACGCGGCTTACAGCCTCTCGACGACGAGCGTGGATTTCATCGTGGATTTAGCGCGAAGTTTTCGAAAATGCCTCTTTTCTCTCGAGTAAATTGAAAATACTCCGATCGCGTGCCACGTAAGAGCGCAATACAATTGCCCGATTAGTCGATGTACGTCGGAAAACAGTCTTTGGTTTGACGCTTTTAATGGGTTGGCAAAAAAGTAATTTCGATTTCTTATTGTAAAATGAAACTAAATTTTTTATCGAAGGAATGAACATCGATAAATTATATACAATATTTTCTATTTTGTTCGATGAGCTTTTGCTCATGATACTGACAGTAGTCATTTGAAAAAAAAAAAACATAACGCTATCTATTCGTAAAAACTGAAATTATTTTTTTCCCAACTCAATTTAAGTAAGAATCCGATCGTCTGAAACTTCAGGTATTTGCCATTCTAGTCGCGTTTTCCTCTAACATTGGAAAGAGATTTGAATTTTGAATGAATAAGGTAAAAGGCACTACCTATTTTATATATTATATATATTGGGAATTAAAGTAAGAAGCATCAATTTTCCTCGAGTCGCTGAATAAAATTAAATTTCGCTATTTTCATGCGTAATGTTCTTTAAATA
This sequence comes from Liostenogaster flavolineata, assembly GCA_025433975.1. Classification (NCBI taxonomy): domain Eukaryota; kingdom Metazoa; phylum Arthropoda; class Insecta; order Hymenoptera; family Vespidae; genus Liostenogaster; species Liostenogaster flavolineata. The sequence goes on along the minus strand of JAITYT010000560.1, from coordinate 2,940 downwards.
TTATTTTATAGAAAATAGTTCCTTAAAATCGGTTCGGTGACGGTGTTGCCAGAAAAAATGGCATTACATTTTAAATGTACAAACCGGTGTGCTCGTTACGAAACGTTTTGCAATTACGTTCTAAACGTTTGTTCGCGGTTTCTCCTACCTGGCGTAAAAATGCAGTAGGAATTTAAACAAGGCAGTACGAATGAAAAAACGTAGATTTTTTATGCTTCCATAAGGAACACGAATTCGAACAAAAATTCAGAGGATTAAATTTTCGAAACTAACCATAAGAAAAGGTTTCAAACTTCGGTCCGACGTTTCATTTGATTTTATCGCATTTACGCGTCGAAGCAAATCGTCGCTAGTTTAATCCGCCTTGACATCGAAACGCTTTATCCAGTCAGAATCAATGGAAAAAATGATCAAATATATTTTCGCACGGCGAAGAAAACAAATAATTACGTACACGCGAATAAATGAAAAGAAACGGACGCATGAATGGAGCGTTCAAAGGCAGGAACGAAGAACTCGACGAACGAAAACAGGACGACGTACGAAAGCATCAACAACCGAACGAACGAACGAACGAGAGGCGTAAACCGCAGGCATCGGTGGCCCCTCTTGGCCGAAGGAACGAAATAATTGCCTGGTTAAAGTGGCGCGGAGGCACATAATTTCTCACGAAAGACGCGCCGATCTGATGGACGCGCACGTCCGTCCGCGCTCTGGAGAAGATCACGAAGAGAAAAAAGAGATATACGCGAATAAGGAAGGACAGAAGAGGAAGAAGGTGAAGAAAATGGTTTCGCGGTAAAGAGACGAGAAGGGTAATTTCATCGCTAAAAGGGAGAACGTAATAATGCAATTATCCGAGCGGTACACGAGCCGAAGCCGCGATTCCTATTAGCAGGCAATATTTTAATCCCAAATTGGATCTAATGATGCTGTAATTCCGAAGACCCCTGTTTTCCCCGCCTCCCCACCGAGTCCTCGCCTCCATCGAGGACGATGGACGAATCAAAGACCTGGAGAAGAGATCGAATAGGGTAAATTTCGCCTCCTCGGCAATTTCAGAACAAAATTTTCATCTTCGATATACTCGGCCTATTTTTCACCACTTTCCAATCGTTCCGATCATTCTTGACGAGTGTAAGACAATTTATGTCTTGCGATAGATTTACGCGCGAACACGCGCATACGTTTCCTTCTTTTGATCCAATAGTAAAACGGAAAAATGTCTGTAAGTAAGGGGTGCGTGTCACCGACAACTGCGACATCGATCATCGCCGAATAATCAATCGCTTCTAGGAGGTTTCTTCGTTCTTCGGAACAGTTCCTGTGTGGAATTCCAGATTCTAGCAATAACATTCTCAAGGAAAAGTAATAATACCTATGGTAATCCTAGATTTATAAACATTCATCTCACAGACCGCGCAAAATACGTTAACACTTGTAACATTTAAAGTGATCATCGCGATTTATTATGTGTCGATTGCTCGCAATAACTATTGTATTCATTTTCATTTCAGAAAATTAATGATTAATAAACAACTTTTCGGATTTAAAGTGTGCTTTATTGCTCCTTGTATTCTATTGAACAAAAATCATCAATATAATATGTTCGTGCGAGAGACGAATGTTTATGAATAGTGTATCTCCCATGCATGTTTATGAATCTAGGGTTAAATGCGAGAGTCTTTGTCATGGAGCTATATCAAAAGATGATGAAATGAAATATGTATCGCACAATGAATAACATTACGAGTTTAATGCGTGCACGTAACGTCAAACGCCCTTTTAAATAGTTTTTAAATATAATTCGCCTTCGATCGTATCCCGCGTTAAATATTCCAAACAGAACCGAAGGTTTCTATATCGTGTTCATTAAATGGTTATCGTCCTTTGTCTTTTTCGTCTATCTTTCTTCCTTTTCTAATTCTCCTCGCTGACTCGATCGTTCATCGTTTCTTCCTTGTCTTTGAAACATCTACAATTCGCACCTATTTTATTTAGCTTGTATTTCCTCTTTCACCTTCCTTCGGAGAACATACTCAGTGCAAGAAGATCACGCGCGAAAATAACTTCATCGCGAATGGAATCGATATCGAAAATTGAATCGTCCTAAATCGACGATCGCGTAATTCGCGGGCGGAGATATCACCGGGCCGAATTTAAAGGCGCGAAAGGAGCAAAAGGGCGAAGAACCGCGATAAAAAAGAAGGGGAGAAAGACCGTTACCGATGGATGCAGTTAATGCCGGCTCGATCGATCGTTCTTCAAACCCGAAAGAAATTTGAAATTCGATCGTCGTGCAATCGTGGACAGCCACGTTTCGAAACTTTTCATTTGGCGAGCGCGCTATAATTCCGCGGCGCGAGGGCAGCTGCGCGAGGGTTCTCCTCCCCCGAACCCGTTCCGCTACTACGCGCGTCTCGTCTCGTCTCGTCTCGACGCTCGTCCCTCGGCGAGATCTCGAGGGCGTGACGAGATGCGAGGCAAGGTCGAAAGGAGAGAAAAAAAAAGTGATTGCAGGTACCCACGGGCAGCACTCAATTCGGATAATGGAATGACTTGATCGTGCGCGCCGCCTTCGTCTTCGCGCGTACCACCGTCCATCAGCCTGGAGGGCCTTTTACCTCGCCGGAATAAATTGGCGCCTAGGGTGCGCCGCACGTTTTGCGGACGAAGTCATCGTATATAGAGTGCCGATGCTTGGTATCGATGCTGATGCTGGTGCTGGTGGCGACTGTGATCGTATCGAGCTTCGAAAAGACGGATTCTCGTGCGAACGCGTGTTACCGATCGCGGATCTCCGATCATCGCTCGGTGATCGATCGTCGAGTGAAATCACTTAAAAGGTACGTACGTTTAAAGCGATCGATTTTTGGAGGTAAGACGTTGGTGGCGATTGATGTGTACGTGGTATGTTGACTGAGAAGCGTTGTCCTCCAG
>JAITYT010000056.1:584640-596879 GCA_025433975.1 Liostenogaster flavolineata | reverse complement strand
TAACAGGTAAAAAAACGTACATCGAAGAACAACGAGCTAATGGCTGTTTCATTTTAATGGTTTCGATCGTGCTTTATATAACGTAGAAAAGGAAATGGTTAAAAAATTATCGCGTAATGCAATTAGAAAATATAATTTAATGATGTTTTATTGTACATATGGTAATAATAATTTCGCAATGTAAAACAAGTGCAAAATGCTTGCGATGGAGATAACATATATACTCTACTCACCAAAGTTCACGGGTGACTTAACCTCTTAGGCGCTATGCGCCGCTATAGTGGCTTTCGCGGATGCCATCACAGCACAGGTTTGAAAAAAGACCGGACGTTACAATGCGAGCCTTTCGTCTTAAATTGCTAAAAGAAATTTTTAAAAAGTACGGGGACACGAACAATAACATTATCCGCAGGAAATCTACGGTTGATCACCCGCTTAGACTAATCGACAAACATTTCCCATCCTACTGTAAGTCTAACAAATCTAAAAAGGCGCTACGAAATTGTACCGTACTGAATTGTATTATTAGTTATTAGAATAAATTGTCAAAGTTAAAACGCGTGTATCGCATCTTTAAGAAAAATTATAATTTAATTATCAAACGCTTCGTTCCAATGTACTCGTCGTGTAAAGAACAGCATTATCCGTCGCGCGTAGCAGTGCCGTATCGTTCACACGTAATTCGCGTTGAACTCTGCCGTACAGAGAAACAACCCCGCGCAAAATTCAGCCGTACTCAAGAGGGTTAAGTCACCGTTCGTACGCAGCGAGCGTCAGGCGTTGGGTGACTATAGTCACCGCTCGTAGCGAAAGGGTTAACCCTTTGCGGTCGACGACTTTTTCGGTAGGACGAGATATCAACTCGAGACGATTTTAGCCATATCCGATGAGTGTCTTACAGGTCAAATAAAATGGGTTTATATAGAGATTAACTTGCAGAAATGTTCTATTTTAATCCGTTATCTGTATTTACTTCTTTACAAAATAAAATTTTGTAACGTAAGGCTCCGTATTTTTGTTTCGCCCGATAATTTATGAAACATTCGTCAAGCCTTTTTAGTTTATTTCGACACGTACCGCGGTAGTAAACTATTTCACGTCTTCCACCTGGTTTTTCCCCGATAGGAACAAACCTTACAACGCTTTTTTCAGCTTGTGAGAATCACACGAAGCTTTTCATTTAGCCTGATTTATCCTCTATCTCGTGGTTGCTGAAAATCTCTGAATTGGTCTACTAAAGTCTGTATAAATTGTAAATGTTTATGCGACTTTTTGTTCTTCCGTTCTTTTTCTACAAGTTTATGGAGAGTATAGGAATTAATTAAGCAGATTTCCATTCCCCAAAAAATTCTCTTTTCTCGAATTGTCGTCTAAAACGTCGTGACGCCTGAGAGGCGCCTGTCGAGTTGTTGCACGGAGTCGCGTGGCGACCGAGGGTCGCCTCTCGTCCGCGAAGGGTTAAACGTGGTCTGTCGCAACGAAAGAATATTTTTCAACCGGTAAAAAAAGCAGTTCGTTGGGTTAAAACCAAACGAACTCCCAAACGAAGCGTCGCTTCCGAACGAAAAAAAACCTTCCATCCCTCTCCCTTCCTCCCTTGGCACATCCATCGTCGCGGCATAGGCGTCGTCGCGATGGAAATTCCTTCTCCAATCGGTCGGACTGGAAGCATCAGCGCGCTCGTTCACGCGCTGAGACACTCGCGCTTGTCAATGACGCGTAGGCGTCGCGACGTCACGATAAACGATACGCGCATGCCGGCTTACGGTCCGATAGCGCGTACCACCGACGGACAAACCGACCGACAGACGGACAAACCGACAGACAGACGGACAGATCGAGCGACCGACGAAGAAGGAGTCGAACCGCGGCGGGCGGTGGCAGGGGGCGACGAGCGGCAGACGACGCTCGTATCGTCGTCTTCTCGTGGTCGCGCAGTGGGCGACGCGACCTCGGCCCGTCAGGATCGCGCCGCTGACTCCGGAAGCAACGGGGGTCGCGTTCTTCGTGCCTCGGGATCGTGCGTTGCCTGATAATCGACGAGAAAGATCGCCACGTGCCGGCAAGTGCCCCGCGATCTTCGCCTTCTTTCGCAAGAAAAAAAATCCATCCTCGAGGTGAACGAGAGGAAAGAGAGAAATACCGAAGAATTTTCCTTCGAAAGGAAGAGAAAAAACAGACGGAGAAAAAAAAATCACGTTTCGTAAGAAAAAGCCGGAGAGATAAAAACAGAGAGAGAGAGGGGGGAGTGAGGGAGGGAGGGAGAAAGATATCGAGAAAAAGGAAGAAATCGCGTTTCGTAAGAAACAGCGCGACGTAGAGATATATATATATATATATATATCTATCGAGAAAAAGGAAAACGGAGTCGAAGGGAAAAAAATCACGCGTAAGAAAAAGAGGAAAGAAAGATACATCGAGAAGAAAATTGAAAGAAAGAGAAGGAGAAGTACGGGGAAGCGAAAAAGGTGGGAAGAAGGGAATTCGGAGAGAGAAGTACGCGTTCGTTTCGTGCCGCGTGCTCGCGACGAATTCACGCGTGGAACGTCGTTAAAGTCGGGAGTCGATCCGGACAGCGACGAGAGTCCGTCTAGAGGCCATCGGTCGACCAAATCGAAAATAGAGATTCGAAAATCGTTCGACGAGGTCACCGGTGACCTCCAGGGGCATTAGACGCCGTTAGATTCCGCGTGACCGCGCTCTCGCGATCGACACCACCGTGGCTGCGTCTAAAGAGCGAGAGAGAAAGAGATAGACTTAGTCTAGAGAAAGAGAGTGTGTGAGAGAGAGAGAGAGAGAAAATGAGCGCGCGAGTTAGAATCGCTTAGGATGACGCAACGAGTGGAAACGTCACGTCGCACGAGCGTTCGGATTCTTCTTTATCGCGCGGTGGAAGAGACGAGGAAGGGGGGAGTCGCGCGCATAATCGAATTCTTATCGCGCCAATCGACGATCTTACGTCGTTCGTGAGCGAGTGCGGGCAAGTTCGACGCGGATGGAGAGAGAAAAAGATCTAGAGAGAAAAAGAAAGCGAGAGAGAGAGAGAGAGAAAAAAAGAAAGAATACGAAGGTACGTAGGCGAGCTACGTGCGACCGCATAGAACGACTTTATCGCGGGCAACTCGAGGCTCGACGATCGTGGAACGTTAGAAACGCGCTAGTACTCTGCTACGTTTGATACTCGACGTTTGAACTTTGATGTTTATGCCGCGCGACGGCTCGACGTCGATTTCGTAGGAGGCCGAGAATCGACAAATGACGTTTTATCGAACGAGAAGTTACGTCGATTTCGCTGGGAGCGCGCTCGATGCATCGCCGCGATGACGATGCACAAAGCGCAACGAAATACGTGAGATAACATCGACGATTAACTTAGCGCGTCCGAAAGGTATCGGGAAACGTGCGCGTTTCTATGCGTTAGATCGTGGGACGAACAGCGTCGTCGGTTTGTCCGCGACGAGGATACCAGACGGTACGTACGAGAGATCAGCGTCGAAAGATGATTTTCAATGAGAGAGCGATCGTTCTTAGGAGACTCGCGCGTCTATTGCGTTCTATGGACGCGATTTCAATTTTTGGAGCATGCATATTAATTTTATAAACTCTTTGTAGACACGATTTGAATTTTTGAAGCATGGATATCAATTGGATAGACTTTATAGGCGCGAATTCAATTTCTGGAGCATGGATATTATCGCGAAATATGTTGTCTTGGTATACGACACATCGTCGAGGTTTTTCGAATTGGAAGTTCCTGCACCTCTTAAAAAATGTCTTACGTTTACGTGCCAATTTTTATTATATTCTTATTTTTGGTTCGATAGAACGCGAATCTTTCGAAATTACGAAGAAAGATATCGAAAATTCGGTTGATTTTCCAGACGCGATTTAATTTTTTGGAGCATGGATATTATCGCGAAATCGTGGATATATCGTTGAAGTTTTTCCAGAGAAAATCACGAAGCAGTAATTTCTCCGCTGCAATTAAGCCCCTTGCATGGTCTAGAGATTTTTAGTCTCTTTTTGAGCCTTTTTCGGAGTTATTGTACATTCCAGAATTGCGTAGCGTAGCCTGGATCAATATGCATGGAATTTTTGTTTTAGTCGATCATCTCTTTTTCGCCGTCGAACTTCTTTACGCTGTCGTGTTTGTAAACACGGAACCGACGACAAAGAGAGAGACGACGCTTCGATCGCGCGATTTCATCGAATGCATCCTCCCTGTAATGCACCGTGTTGCACTTTGGAATCTCGACCACCTGAGGCGCACGAAGCTGTAAATCGTACCAGCGAACTACCTCGGGCAGCAGCTGTTCATTCTCGTACTTGCGTTTGTTTCCGTACGATCTATTGAAATCGTACTTTGATCCACGCGTTACGGAAATATTGTACTCTAAATGCTGATTTTTCGACTATTTTTTTTATTGTAAATATCAACAACAAGGTTAACGTAGAATACTCGATTTTTTCAAAAAATATTATTTCAGCGTTTTATCGGTGTTTTAGCAAGAGGTACGACATCTTTGAAAATCGTATCTTCAATGTCGTGGACGTCGGAATTTATCGCATAGATCCTGTTTTGAAAATATTTAGCCGGTTGCTCGATATAAACATATTAGAGCTCGATGAAAAATTTTGTTTCGTTGTACGTCGTTATCTTTACAAGTTTCTAATAGTTTCTAAAAATGTCGACGTAATCCTGATTCTCGCTCGTTTCGAATATGTATTTCGTATTTCTTGAAATATTTTTGAAATTTTCGAAATATCCGCTCGTGCCTCTAATTTGAAGTTCACATCGCTTTTCAGCGATTCTCAAGTGTCATGAAAAATCAAACGGAAAAATTTCATCTTCTTATTATAGAAAAATCGAGTTACAAAGAAGATTGGTCATTCTTTGAAAATTCGCGCAAATATTTAAACATCGATAGGAAAGTTGTAACAGTGTTGGAAAAGCATGAAATATCGCGTAGATCTTTACGATTCGTCGCGCGTTAGGTGTATCATTTAAATCGCACTGTTTTTTTTTCGTCCTCCTTTATTTGACTGGTCTGACGAAAAACTTCCATTTTCCGTGTGCCTTGAAGAATCGTCGCGTACTAAGAGCCGTTTTAGTACGTGCACTTTTATCTACAGCGTCGAGGGGTCGTTTGTCTTCACGGACGCCCCTTTCATTGTCTCCATCGAAGGAAAGAAGTTAGGGAGACAGTGGAAAGACGAAACGATCGAGATCATACGTACGGTTCATTCGAAATTGAGGAACGATATTTATTCATTCAAATAGTCTCGTACGACTTTATATAATATATAATTTAAATACATATATTTTGTATTGAATATTATTGGGTTGTCCGGAAAGTTTGTACCGATTTTCAGTTTTTTTTTCTACATTTATTTATTATTTTATTATTTATATTATATTTTATTATATACATAAAATAAATAATTATATATATATTATATAAGTTTTATTATTAAATTAATTCAAAAGTCGTATATAGGACGTGTCGCATCGAAAAGTTTAACGTTTGTTGCAAATATGGACGTTTTATGTACTTATAAATTTTTACTTCTGTTTTACTTCGTTACTATTCACGTTCTATTAAAATTTTAATCTAATCGCAATTAAATTCATTACGTTTAATCGCAGTTCTACCTTTAATTTATGCAATACGATCGGAGTTAACCTTTCTGTTTTATTACGAAGATTTTATCGATACAGCAAAGTCGAGTTACAAAGAAGAATTTAAATAATTTAAATTTAATCACGTCGAAATTATACCAGGATTGCTAAGATTTTCAATTCGCATTTATTACGAGATATTAAAGAGACGATTATGTGCGATTAAGCATTTATGTAAACGGAAGCGTTTACATTATGGAGTAATTTTACGTTACGACGAGACGGAGGATTTTAGACGAAAATTAAATGAAATCCAAATCTTCGATAATTTTCCCCTTAACGCGCGATTCAACGCGCAGTGAATCTGCTTAACAATCGATGGTATCGTGGATTTGGCGAATCCTTTACCAATAAAGCGGAATCGTTCTGTCGAGAGCCACTTAGGCTGGTTTACATCGAGTCGTACCGCGAGACGAACACATACATACGTACGTACGTGTGTATGTGTGTTGAGAGCTGCTTGTCGCGAAATAGCAAAGCAACGCACACTGTCACGCTCTTGTTGCTCTTCCACTCGATTTCGTTTGTTCAGGCATTCCTTTTCTACTTTTATGCAAACGAGCTTGGATTCCCTAAGCTTGGATTCGACCCTTCGTATTTTTGGCGACGACGTGCCTTCGCCGTTTTACGCAAACTTCTTTCACTGCTCGGCGATTCCCTATGAAACGTGCCAAGTGTTTCTAGAAATTCGTTAGGACCTCGTCGACTTTAGAAACGAAATGTGGACAAATTTCTTCCCCTTCATCGTAACTCACTTTGTATTATTATTTCTTCGCTTCCACTCATCTTTTCCTCCTTAGTAATTTCTCTGCCTTCTTTCGATATCTTTTTTAAAATTATATTTTTTTATTTCTGTTATAACCATATATATATACGATATACATTTATAAATTATTACGATATTGTAAATATTATATACTTGCAATATATAATAATATATTTTATTATTATATTAATGTTGTAATTATCGCATAGAGAACTGGGAAATATCGTTAATTCGCGCGGGACTCTGCGGTCCAATAATTAATTTTTCACCGATATTTCCAATCTCGATCGAACAATGTCGAGATCGTGAATTAAATCGCGTGGACTATCGAATTGTGCTGAATTATGCGATTTATGATCACCGTATTAAGCATGCGTGGGCGCGGTCAGTACTAAGATGGGGGTGACCGTGTCTAAGGAAAAAAACCGCGTTGCTCTTGTTAAAAAATTGAATGCTAAAATCTGATACTCGAAAGATAAAAATCGAATACTAAATCAGAATATGCATTCTAAATCGAACGCTAATCTTTTGTTTTATTTTATTTTGTAATGCTGATTACATACCATACCACGATTGCTCGCAGATCACGGACTTTTATTATCGATTTCTTTTTCGATTATTCCAGTAGGTATTTCGTGTATTTCTTTAAACTCTCAATTTTTTCCCTCCTCGTTAAATTCTTCCACGCGTTTCTTCCGACTCCGCGCCTCACCTTCCGATTCTTACGGCTTCTTGGCGCTCCGTTTTTTACAATTTCTGCATTTTTCGACCTTCTTTGTGCACTTTGACAGTCACAATAATGAGATCTCGTTTTTGCCGCCTTTCCCATTCGTTCCACTCGGCAGGAAAGTCGAAAGGGAAAGCAGTCGACGTGGTAGCGGCGCGTGCCGGTGCCTACAGCGTACCTCTTTGTCTGACCATGCCTCTACCTTTTCCCTTTCGAACAACGATTGTTAAAGACTTGCCTCCACGTTCGTTCGTCGCTCGACGGCGGTGAACTCAACACCACGTACGTCGCTCATGAGTCGTCGAATCGTCGCAGATCGAATGCAAGGATGGGTATTTCTCCTCGGATTTCCGATGGCCTTCCGAAAGCACTTCGAACGAATACTCGAAAAAGGGGAATACCATTTTTGTCCAATACTGCGCGAAGTTTCTTCCGCACCGTGAAATTTCTTTTTTTTCTCACGCAAGCGATATTCGCTTCAGAGCCATGCCATCTCGAACGCGTCTCTATACTCTCGTAAAAACTTTCGCGAGTATTTCTCGAGATTCTGAGAATCGATTGGATCGTTTCGTCGCCGAAACGCAATGCCGCAAGAATTTCGCGCGATGACGCTTCTCCAAATCGGACTTTTTAACAAGATCTCACCGAAGGAGGAACTTTCACGATAAGACGACGCTAGATTGCTCTAAATTCGTCAAGTTTCGAAACGGAGCGAAATTTATTAATTTGAAGGGTAACGACTCGCTTTCACTGTTTTAAATCACTGCTTTCAGGTTGTTCGCTCGACGAATCGGATTCAACGTTTTCGTTATTGTTGCAATTTCCGACGAAAAGCGATACCATTGAATCCGATATTCGGAGAAATCCGAATATCGATATTCAGACCTATATCGGCCGTACTTCGTACTTCATTCGATCGTCGTAATTAAAAAAAAAAAGCGAAGCGAAAAACAGTCGATCGTGTTACCAAGAGTTTCGATTTTAATGGTTAAAACGCCACGCAAAAACATTTTGATGGACGTTCGCGTGTTATTGTTACCGTTCGAGTACGACGAGTGCTATGAGATGGCTCGAGTTTGAAGTCGTCTTATTTGGAATCGTCGAAACACTGCTTCGAGGTTCTCCTCGATATCTTTTATCTTTTTCAAACCAGCGTTTTGTGTTCGTCGTTACGTTTCCCAGCGGTTTAAACAAGTATTGTCGTCTTTTTCACATCGAAGCGCGCAAAGATGACTCAAACGACTCAAAGATGACAAATCTTGCGTCTCAAACGAACCGGCAGCGTCTATTTAATTATAATACAATTTATTATTATTTTTATTTTACATCGTTTTAACCCATTGGCTTACACAGACGCTCACCAGGCGGCTGAGACATCGAAGATTTTTTTTTACTTTAAAGTCGAAGAAAAGATTTATCGATTGGTATATGGCATGCTATCGTAAATCTCACGAGTGAATTATATCGATGAATCTAAAAGTTCGCGATTTTGATGGGGAATCGTCCTCGGTCACATCAACTGTAAAATGGCTAACAAGCGTAGATCATCGGATATAGAAGTAGAAAGCATTTTATTAGAAAGTGAAAGCGAAGACAGTGATTAAAATTTTTCCGAAAGTAGTGAAAATAGTTCTAATAGTTTTGAATGTGTATGCGAAAGGTTACAAAAAATGTTTGTCTACATGTTGGATGAGGCCATTTTCAACAGCTATGCCTTGCAGAAAAAGATAATAATCAAAAGAGAAAAAGTAATCAAGTCAATAAAAATTAGTTTGCATGAAAAAATTTAAGTGCAAAAATAATTAAATTTTTGTTAAAAATAATTAGTATAACTAGATGCGCCAAAGTATATTTAAAAAGTAATTATAAAAGCGCTCGTCGTCGAGTCCATCCGCCTGAAATCAAACTTCTAAATGTAATCGTTTTAAAACCTTATCTTTCTTAATTCGTTGGGTCTTTTTTTTTGTACTTGCGCGAATACGTCGTTCCGCGCGAAATGGCTTAAGGCTAGGAGGATGCGCTTCGGAAAGAAAATACTCGTCCGAGGGATTACGAGATTCGGTTTCTCCCTCGAGCCCGTTCCTTCCCTCAGGCTTGTTAGAACTTTCGCGCCTTTAAATTCGCGCGGTGTAAAATTGACTCTATGGAACGTTCGACTTTTCGCGTCGTTTTGTTCAGCGAATATCGAAAATTTTAAATTACGCTCTCGTGGAGACGCCAATAATTAACGACTAACGTTCGAGTTGACCATCATCGATTTCGTGATTTGTCATGATTATCAACGCTTTGCCGGCCGCTGTCACGTACGCGTGACTTATTTTCGCCAGCGATAATGCAATTTTATCGTTCCAAAGTTTTTATGGGAATATCTTTTCCCATGTTATCTTTAGAGAAACAATTGCTTTCACTGTTCTCCTTTCTCAATTTACCAGATCGTCTTTTATTACAATTTTACGTTACTATTAAATTCTACTGAAATTAGTATAACTTAGGTGAAAGTAAAAAATTATCATTCGATTAAAAATTAAAAATTTCAGTAAGACGTAACAAAAATATTATTCGTAACCTTAAAACGAAGATTTTATTGGCCGTCGATTTTCCATGTCAAATCTGGATGTATATCGTCGATGTTTAATTTAATGAACGCGATCTTTCCTCTCTTTTTCGTTTCCACTTCAGGATAAATCGTATATCTCTTTTAATTCGTTTTAATAGGTTTTTCTTCAGCGATTCTCCTTCTTGCTATCTTTAAAATACGCGAATTCGTAAAATTATTTTAATTCTTTATTTTATCGTGTCCGTCGAATGAGTTTTTTATTTCATAATTCATTTGTGGCAGTTTAAAAATTTAATTTCGCGTGTTTGTATTTTTCTTCTGCAATTTTGACATAAATAGAGGTTAAACTTGAAGTTGAAAAACGGGAAGATTTACATCGACGAAGCGATTAAAAAAAAAGAAAAAAAAATAGAAACTGGTACGCGAGGATTTGCATAACACTTGAGAAAAATAAAAAGAAACTTCCTCCGTTTTCCTCTTTATCCAGCACTAATACGTACCGTCGTAAATGCTGATTTATCGCATACATACATACATACATACATATATATATATATAATGTATTAACAAATAATTATAAATTGTTGAAATATTTAAATTAATATTAAATTTTAATTTATATATATTACTTACTTATTATATTATAATATATATAATCTATATATATCCGTATTTGATATCCGATTTACGCTCGAAAATATTCAAGCAGACGAATGCAAAGCTGGAAAATTCTATAAAATCCAAATCTCGTCGATTCATTTGAGAATCCATCGTTGTAATCTATCGTCGGTCTCGTAAACGACCGTAAAAAAGAAACGGAAGGAAAATGAGAGCCAAGATTCGCGAAAGAAAGGCGGTACAGAGCTATCGCTTCTCTCTCGTCGATTCGATCGTCCATCGAGGGCTTCTTCGGATTTAAAATGAACGCGAAGACCGAGTTCTTTGAAGTATTCTCGACTTCTCGAACTTCTTGTACCTACCAACTATTTAATTTAAGCAATCCGCAGCCAAGTTTCGTTCTAATCGTCGATGCCTTTTCGCGATATTTCGAATCGATCTTATTTCGCTTGCCTCACGATTTTTGCTTCGTGTCTCGCGCGTTCTTTCCACTAAAATTAGCCGATCTGAGAAAGCGTTCGCTCTTCGAACGTCAAATTGGGTCTCGTTAGGGCATCGAAGACGTGAGTCGCGTCGAGAAGAGTCGCGTTGAGTCGGGTATATTTTGGTAGGGAAGAGTTTCAATCATTTGCGTAATCGTCGCGTCTTTTCTCAGGTCACGAACACGTCGCTGTCATCTCGGAAACGAGCCTGGCATTCGTAGGTACTTGCTCTCGTCGTCTGTTAACGCGTTAAACGCCACTCCAGTCCCTAGGAACCAGCTTTAGACTTTCCGCTTAGGCTTTTAGGTTTCTAGGTCTTTAAGGTTCAGATTTTAGCATTGATCGTGAGACTAAATATTTTGCTTAGACGACATCGGTGTTTGTTCAATGAATAATTAAGGAAAAGAATATATTATTTAAAAAAAGTTAATGTAATTTATCAAAATAGGATGAACAAAGGTGTGATTTGTTCTTGCATCCATTACAAAAGGTGCTAACTTTTTGTGTTAAGCTCTTCGCCATCTTGGAAGCTAACAATTGAGAGTTTGGGCCTGAACGAAACGGCAAGCGAAACGGACTGAGCACTTAACGTGTTAGCACTTTGCCGGTCGCACATTTATGCGAGTGTCACGCGGATTCTACTAATTTCAGTAGTACTAATTTCAGATTTTAAATAACAAAAAAAGACGATCTGGTAAATTAGGAAAGGAGAACAGTGAAAAAGCAATTGTTTATCCAAAAATAGCATGGATATTTTTATTCCTATAAAAACTTGGTAACGATAAAATGACATCAGCTCTGACGAAAAGAAGTCACGCGTACGTGACAGCGGACGGCAAAGTTAAGGAACGAGATTTTTTCGCGTATCGAACGAGACGCGGCAACGAAACGAAACGCTTCTTGATACGACAAAATTTTCCCTACAGACGACGAAGCCGATCATCGAAATCGAGCACGAAGCAAGTCGATGACCTTCGTGCGAATATTGGTCGGTTTTTTTCGAGACTTTACCGCGGAACGACGAGAAGAGATAAGCGCTTTTCACGCGCTTCTCGAGGCTCTCGATCAGCAACGATTTGGGGTATTCTTATCGCGAAAGGTGCGAGACTACGAAGAAGAGACTGACGTCAGTTCCGTGCGTCAAGACGACCGGAATAAGACCGACTACGCGTCGTTGCGAGTCTACGAACGATGTCTCTCTGTTCCTTGGTGCGACGTAGTGATGCAGAATCGTCTCTGCGAGGGAATACCACGAAGGTGAGTTTCAGAGACGTTTAAAGGCATTGTTGGTAGTAATTTTCGTCCGGATAAACAAATGGCCGACAAAGGCGTGCTTGGAAGGCATATTTCTCCACGTTCGACCATTTTACGATTTAGGATGCTCAATGGATTTTTAACCCTTTGCTCTC
>JAITYT010000056.1:547760-568545 GCA_025433975.1 Liostenogaster flavolineata | reverse complement strand
TATATATATATATATATATATTTATACGTTCCTTCGCGTATCTCGAAATTCTTTCTTCTCTCAGGTCTCGTATAGATGCGAACGCATACCGGGGAGCATGTTATTAAATTTTATCACGCACTAGCGGAAGCGTACGACTCCGTCGAGCTGTACGGTGCACGCAGACAGAAATATTATTCGCTTGTTAGAGCCACTCACACGATACGTGTCCGGTAAATTGACTTAAGTCAGGTTCGAAGTCTGATTTAGCTCAGATTTTTACACGAATTTGTTCCACTTCGATCCATTTGCTCGATGGACAAACGTTATTAAAAGCGTTGTTAAACATTGTTTAAAATAAACTTTAATGCACGTGTATATTTATGCACCTCCGTACATGCGAGTTTCAGGAGTATTTTTACGACCTCGATTATCGATTTTAAACGACTGATACATCATTTCTGCAGATTATAATGTAACATTCGACATTCTTTTTGATGGGAATCTAAGTAATATCGATTATCGAGCTTTTGAGCCGATGTAAACTTCATTGTATAGAAACAGTTCGTTTTAACACAAATAGAATTAATGCGTCATTCCTATAGTTTATAATGCAATATTCGAAATTCTTACAGATGGGAATCTAAGTGATATCGATTATCGAGCTTTTGAGCCGATGTGAACTTAATCGTGTGGAAACAATTCGATGTGACAAATATGCGTATACCGCGAATAAATGTTGACGGATCAAAAGCGGCCCTAGAAATTCTCTCGTAATCTCGAGTATAAAATAATCTCGAGTCGATGAAGAATAAAAGTCATAATGGATCGCGTTGTAGACGCGTTCGGGAACGTTTTTGAATCTCATTATTGGTCCAAGAAAATTTAATATCTTTTGCGCGAAGGAATTTACCCTCAATTGTTCTTGACTTGAGTAACGAATAGCCGTGTCGATTCTCAGTGAGAACGAAGCTTGTTGCACTCATCTCAATGGCCTTTTCTCTCTCTCTCTCTCTCTCTCTCTCTCTCTTTCACTTCGTCGTAGTATTCTCGACTAATTATTCTTTGTGCTTGAAAAGAGCGCTTTGCCTCACTCCAGAAACGCTTTCCATCCCTAAACTGAACGTTTAGGAAACGATGAACGATGCTCTCGTTGCATCTCGAGCCTTCGTGTTTTCTCATTCGTCGTTAAGTCAACGTTAGTTTCTTCCTTTTTTTTTTAAGTTATTCTGTAGAATCCAGACGCGTGTCTAAGTTCCTCGTACCAAACAGTGGACAAAAGGAAGGAGACAGTGGTCTTTTATTTCGTGTTTTACTTTAAAATTAATTATTAAATCGTTTCTAATATCTTTTTATTACTTCTGATCGTTTACGTTATCTTCGTTATCGTTATGTTAAAATTGTCAAAATGAATTTGTTTCTCATTATCAATTTTGGATTTTTCCTTTGAAATTAGCAATTGAATTATCGAAGGAACGAAAACTACTTAGAACGGATAAAAAACTGAATAATTTTAATCTATTTGCAATTATTTATTTGTTTAATCTCTAAAAATGGTATCAAATCTCCGGGTATCGCAACAACTGATACGAGAATCGATTCGATGGTGCGCCGAAGTCAAAATTTAACAAAAATATTTTTCAATTTTTTCGTTATGCACTTTAAGTCCATAATAATCTTACCTTATTACGTTTTATGTTATATATATATATTATATATTTAGTTTTATATATATATATATATAAATCTTTCTCTCGTCGTACGAATTTTTCATAGAAACACGTAAAACTCCTGTCAAGAAATATATTCGCCTTTGGAAACGGGCTCAGCGCTCGATCTTGTCGCGGTGTAGTATTAGATAAAGTCGACGATATTTATGGCTCATCTAATATATACAATCCTGAAATTTGTAGTGTACCTTCGTGTCGGCGATCCAAGCTAGAAGCTTTGAAATATTTTTGCATCAACCGCGGGTCATACTGCCGAATTTGAACGAAGAAAAGCAAGCGTCAAGAAAGTTTCACGTTATATTTTTGTCTTCTTTTGTTCTTACTACACCCTTTTGTTTTTCTCTTTTTAAGTATAAATTTTCTTGTTTCTTGAGGGATCATGCATTTTCTCGATGCCGAAAAATATTGAGAAGAAGAATGTTTAGGAATTTTAATTAGAGAAAAAAGAAAATATCTATCTACGAAATTATATTTATAATTCTCCATGCTTCTTATATTTATAATTAATATTTAATATTAAGTAATATCTACGAGAAACATATTTCCTATGAATCGTTAAAGTATAATAATAGCGTTTTTGAATCAATGTAGGCCAGTTTCAGGCGATATTTTCTGACACCAACCGTGGATTTATTATAAAATTATAAATACACTTTTTGCACACATAATTTCAATTTACTTTTACAATTATCGTGAAATTACCGATGTCATGACGATTTTCTCCTGTGTAGTAGGTAAATACGAAAGTTGTAACGATTAAAGAACAAAGTTTATTTTCCCTTTGGAAAGTAAGCTTTGGAAAATAAAATAATGAAGTAAACATATTTACATAGGACAAGTTCCATTGCAAATTTCATTGGATTTGTAAATTCAGTCTTTTCTTACAGTTATTAAGACTGTTTGCAGTCGCGTGTAATTTTCAGTTCGTTGTAATTTAAATAACTTTCGATACAATATGTTAGCGATATTTAGCAAGAATTTACAAATGTTGTATACGTTTATAAATTATAGTCAACCTTGAGAGAAACGAAGAATTCCACTCCAATCTTGCAGAAATGATCTTGTCTCGTTGTATCGAATGGTAGTTGTATATTTTGTTAGATTTTGGCGGAAGTGCGTTACTTCTGCAGGCTGGCGTAGCGCCAACTTTCAGATTAAGAATAAAACCGTCCGATGTGAGTAATGGAGTTTGGTAGCAACACGTTGGTGTCGTCGTTCATCGTTGATGCGTTGCTATTAATGCATTCGATAAATCACGTATTCGAGATACGATTATCAAAACGTCCTTTCGTCGAATTTTTTCCGAACGATAAATCGATTTCGTGCGTAGACGTATCTAGTATAATCGATTTAATTCGATAGTGCAATTTTTTTTGATGTCGCATAAAAGCTGAAATGTTTCGTGTTCCACGAATGACATCGATCGATAAATTCTTAATTCTCCTAGGTCGATATAATTTCTCCAATTAAATGGACAAAATTTAAAAATTATTATGTCGATATTTTTCTAATAATACATATACATATTTTACTTTTCTTATAATTATAATATATTAATAATAAATTAATAATATGTGTATTATATTATGTTATACTGTATCGATATTTTTTAAATAAATATTTTTTTAAATATATACTACGTACGTAATTTATTGTCATAGCGCAAACGAAAAGTCGCACGGCACAAGGATCTCTTTTGTTCACCTTTTCGTTGCTTCCAGACAGGCAAATTTCGTCTCAGACGGAGACGTAAAACGTAAATGACGTTCGATGCGATCTTGGACGGAAATTTTTTTTAGCATTCTTTCAATCGTTGACTCGCGTGCCTCGGTTCGTTCGTGTCACTCATAATATTCCAATCCCGCGATTCCTCGGATATATATTTATCGATAGTCTATTGCGATTTGCATTTTACGTAACAACGCGATTTACATACGATACGTAATTTAAAATAACGATCGCCAATACCGATATTCACGTAGGCGGACGTTTAAAAGTCATTAATATTATATCTAGTCGTAATAAGTCGAGCGACGTCTTGAAAAAGTAAGAAAAAGAAGGAAGTAACGAGATGGCCGTAAGCTTCGTCGAATTTTATCGTGGTGCAGAGAACGGATCGGCGCGAGAAAGAAAGGCATTAAGAAAGTAATAACTCGAGTCTTGGCGAAGTCGATGCTTCGACGCTGCTATTTGTATTACTCGAATGAACGGAACGTCATGGAAATTTCCACGGCCATTCGTGGTCCACCGCTAAGAGAAGTAAACTCTCCCCCATTTAAATTTTTCCATAGTTTTAATTTCCCTTCCCGGAGAGGAAGAGATTCGTGCCGCGAATTCTTTGGCCGAGTGCCTCGACTTATCGAATTCTAAAAGGCGTTAGACGTACGTGCTCCTTATTCGTTTCGCGAATTAACGGAACGCTTCTTTTACGACGGGTGAATCGAGAAGTTTCGTACCTTCGTATGGACGGAAAATAACACATCGGCTGATAAATTTCCGGTCTGACAAATTAATATTTTTTTTAGAAAGTACTAGCCTTCGATAAATAGCTGTGAAAATTTCACGACGATCCGGCGTTTGGTTGAAAAGTTACCGTGGTTTTAGCGAAACAAAAGAATTTCGTGGGTCGATAAAACATTGCATTTTGATGGGAAAAACACCGTTGAAACGAAAGCTTGGCTCGATAAGTGTTACCCGAACCCTGAACCAGGAAAATCGATTATTATTGCTTGACTGGTTTGCTAAATTTAAACGTGGTCAACATCGAAAAAATCCACTAAATTGTTCCGGCAAAACGCAAAGTGAAGGAACGCGTGGCTTTATTTTGCATTATTGGGCATCGGGCATTGTTCTTAGATCGGGAACTTATCAGCCGATGCGATACAAATCCCATAAGATTTGCGCGAACGAAGGCAATCTCGGGAGCAATTTCGCGTGGCGCGCGTTACACTGCGAGCACTTCGAGACAAACGACGCGAAAGCACGCCGATCGTGCTTAAAATGTAAGCTAGGTTCTCTCGGGGAATGTTCGACTGACGATAGTTCGAGTGTCGGCAACTCGATAACGAACTTTAAGCTACGATCGACGTAATCGAGAACAAATTGAGCCGTTCACCGGACATATCGATCGACTCCACTTTTTGGAATGTCCTAAATCGAAGTGTCAAAGCACTTGGTTCGGTCATAGTTTCTTATATTTATAATAAATTTATCAAATAATTAAGATCGATATCGTTCGACAGCGACAAAATTTTGTTGGCCGTTGAATAATAAATGGTTTATTTCAGAAGCTTTTTCGATTAACTCCGTACTCTAATGTAAATCGTTACAGTAATTAGTGATAATAATAATCATCGCAATAATATATAATAACAAGGTTATTTAAAAAAATTATTTCGTCATCTTTCTTCGCTTTTGTTCATCGATTTGTGTAGTTCAATTGATCCTCAATATTTTGCATTTTAAGGCACTTCGTTACATCGTTTGCAAATTATTTTGATCTTCCTATATATTTTTATTTGAAAATGCCATGTCGTAATCTGACAGATCGAAATACACACGTTCATATACGAAGTGCTTCTTTTATGTATTCTTGAATGCGTTAATGTAAAATACTTCTCGTCTATTTAAATAACAGTTTTTTATATTAACAGTATTTAAATAACAGTCGACCGTTCGAGCAGCTGCAGTTTTTCGATAATTTGAAATCAAAGATTACGCGAATGTGCACCAGTAATTTACTCGTTCGATAATGCTGACGTCACATATGGTTGACCGCCCTAAAAAGGGTTAGTAAATAATAAAAATTCATTTCTGAAGGTGCTTAATATTTCACGGAAGGCGAAGTAGGACGAATCATGTATCCAAGATTCGTCGGTGCATTATACGCAGCTTCGTTTCGAATTATTTATAGTGATCGTAACTTGCGCGAACTAATACCAGTACGCTAGAACACGTATATTACTTGCAATATTCATTACGCGAGCGAAACGTACGCTGCACGCTCGGCAAAGAACAGTGGTCTGATCAATAACGAACTCTTACTACCTTTTATGCATTCGCTCGTTGCACTCGCTACTGGCCGCGATAGAAATAGACGAAAGCAAGAAGTTTTCATTAACTTTTCTCTCCTTCGTCGAGATGGTGCGCTTCTCAGGACATTTTCCGTGATTGCTTGCCGATAGTAGCGGAAGATTACTCGTTGGTCGTATCGATTACTAGCGATTATATGCAAAGGTTTCCCTAATTAACCTTAAACAATTGCTTAAATAATTTCGCTTCGGCTGTCCAGTTAGTAAAAGTGCAAGAAATGCGCACAGTGCGCGTGATTTTTGTACGTACGTTTTTCTAAGTCTTAAATAACAGCTGCGCTTGATAAAACGATCGTTGCTCTGTTATAACGAGCGTAGTTCACATTTTTAATGTGAAACGACTTGTACGAAATTATATCGGTTGTTCTAAAAGCATTTTGTATTCGTCTGTAAATTTGTATATTTACAAGACGTTACGATTCGATGTTCGATGTAATTAATAACGTAACGCAAATTGGTTAATATATTAATTTAATATTAATTTAATAAGTAATGTGATTCTGTATGATATATTCTAGAAGAAGGATCTATACGTAAGCCAAGGTTACAATTTTTTCACTCGTATCGTGATTCGAATTTTGTATCGTTTTTATTACAAACTACGCGTCTTTGGCTTCGGTTTTTACCTTTTCTCCTCTCTGTTAACCTCGTGGGATTATCAGCGGGTCTGCTTTGATACCGAATTACATTACGATGGTGATTTGCGATTATTTGCATTATTAACTGCTGCCTGAATTTATTATTTGCTAACTGAATTCCACACACACAAACGACTATGAGGCAGAAGAAAAATTTACAATGTAATTTTAACGATTTACGCGTCGAATTGAAAGTATTCGTGACTACAGATGGCACTCGTGTACATATCGTGTGCATGTCGGATATATCCGGCACTCGTACTCACAAGTCGTCGCAGGATGCTGGATTTATCCGGAAATTGAAGCTCGATGAAACGTCGTGGTCCTTTTGCCGTCGCGTAACTTCTTTCACCGATGATCGATTTTTTTTTTATTCAAGCGTGGCACGAAGATCCCATTATACAATTATTTTTAAATCGTCCAGTCTTTCCTTTTTGTAATAGTCGGTAAAAGTGCGACCTTGACGAGGCCGAACGAAGTAGGCGCCAATCAGAGAACAACGTTAGAAAGAGCCACCATCGATAATTGACTTCATTGACCTTCGTTAATGTTTTCTAAACGATGCGTCACTTAGCGATCGGAGCAACGCCAGTTCCGGAGGTCGTGCGCGCACGTCTCTAGTGCAAGAAGTTTTCCTCTCTTATTAACTTCTCGTAATTGGAAATGAAATGGCGTATCTTGGAAATCAAAGTCGAATTATCCGTAAATAAGATCTTGTAAATTACTAATGTCACGTCCGGATGTCTACAGGATTCTTCTTTGTAAAATTCCCGTCAAATTGGAACGAACGAAATATCTTCGATCACGTTTTTATTTATTCAAATGGAAAAAGTTGTAGTTTCGTACAAACGTTTTATTTTGTGTCGTAAAATACTGCTTCTCGTTAAAATGTTCGTCAAACGGCAATAATATGTGGCATAAATATCGAAACGTTTATTCTTTGCTCGGACGACTCACAATCAGCGAATCAGATTCTTTTCAGAACGAGGTAATAAGAAATCGTGTTTTTTATTTGCGTGATACGTGTACTTACTTGGATACGGGAATGTCGCGAAAGATTCTATTCTTCTCAACGATCTGCGTGAGTTATGGCGTTGCGAAAGCGCCACGCGTTACATTTATTTCGCGTAGAACTACGACGATGTAGTGGAATAATTACGCAAAAGAGAGTCGCAAGGTAAAGGAGCTTCTTTGAAATGCGCATTTCAACTTTTCTGTCTAGACTCGGTGTCGAAGTTTTTTCGATAAATCACTATGATCGTTTCATCGAACGTCACGCGTATTTGTTGGTCTTCCTTCAACAATGAAGCTGCTTGATTCTTATGAAGACGATAACGACATTGATTCGGCAACGTTCAAGGAAAAGTTAAGACAAGATACGTTATCAAATTCGAGATAAAACGAAAGCTAGCGTAAAAGTACAAAATTGCAATATCTTATATTAAAAGATGATTTTTCTCGTAAGCTCGGGTAAAGTTCGAAGGAGAACTCATATCGAAGAATAAATATTATAGACATTCCTATTCACGATATCGATCACGTAACCAATGAAACTGCCTTACAATTTTGTAAGTACGCTTGTTTAATGTTCGTTCGCCTTACAATTTTGCGAGCATCTAGTTCAATGTTTGTTCGTCTTACAATTTCGTGGGCATGCTTATTCAACGTTTTTCCGTCTTACAATTTTGTGAGCACGTTAGTTCAACGTTTGTTCGTCTTACAATTTCGTGAGCACGCTTGCTCAACGTTCGTTCGTCTTGAAATTTCGCGAGCACGCTTTTCATACTTTCTTTTGTCTTACGCATTGCGCCAAATCAAAAGTTCGTTCGTAGCGGCTGCTAAATCGAGCCACGGGCGACGAGTGTCCAAAAACCCAATACTATGCGTACTGCATTTCATGACGAGGATCCACGTGAAACGATACGCGATTTTATGCCGGTTCGTATAATCGTGGGAACGTATGCATAATACTCCGATAACGTGACGGTATTAAAGTAGATTCTTTCGGACAGATAGCTAGCTTTCTGGTTAGGCCGGTAGCCAGTCTGTTATCCGTCTAGTAGAATTTTGACGTTTCGCAATTGCGTTTCCGCCTGCCCTCGTTGAAAATTTTTGGCACGAGAGCGTCGTTACTCGCAAATGAAAATGATACGCGTTAATTGCCCACGACTTTTGCAGTGTTATTCTCGAGAGAAATCAGTTTTTCGTGGTCATCGCGCGAGCTACCGGTCGGTACGTTAACGACCAGCCAAGCGATACAACCACGAATTATCATACACGAATGTTAATTACGTCTGTGCGATGACATTGGACGTCTGTTACGCGAACGAGCGACGCTCCACGTATAAATGCAGAGCGAGGTGTCATCGTTGTCGCGACATTTACAAATGGCCATTTAACCCTTTCGTTACGGAAAAGCTGACGACACGCTGCCGCTATTTAGAGAGAACGAACGAACCACTATTTCGCGCATGTAGGATTTTTTATTTTGTCGTATTACGTTATTTCTTCTTTCTTTATGCGTAAGACATGTGATACGATTTATCTTAGATTTGGGGATTTTTCTCGTTTTTTTTAGAGATGTTCCATATTAAAATACGAGAATCGTTCAGTCTTTTAGAATATAGTGAAACATGTACTTGAAAGAGAAGAATTGTTCAATTATCGAGATCATATTATACGCATTGTATTATATTTTAATTAATATATAGATGAGTTAATTAAAAGAAGAAACGCTACGAAGAATGTAAGAAATATCAAGTAGAATATTATAAAATATGTGCTTGGGAATATACATGGAACAAAGAACAATTGTTCGATTATCGGGATCATATACGTATTTTATCATATTTCGATTAATATACAGATATCAATTAATGAAAAGAAGAATCACTACGAAGAACGCAAGAAATAACGATAAATATCAGAGTTTCGTCGGAGTAAAACTGTTTACAAAATTGTTCCTTCTTCCTGGTGAATTTTTCGAAATTATTTTGACTAAGCGATCGATATGTCGTCACCCTCGCGTTTATCGTGTCGTGATTTGTAAGTCGTGTAAGATCGACGAAAATTCTTGGCCAATACGACACTTGGTCGGTTACCGTGGTCACCTTAAGAACACAAGAAGCGCTCTAGACGTTGATTTCGTATAATCTTCTCTACTAATAAAACAGAACTTGAAAAGGAAGCCACGAACTATCCGATCGCGATGCTAGATTTAAGGGAAAAAATTAGGATCGATTTTTTCCCCTTCGATCGGAGCTTAAACCCACCCGGAGAAACCTGCATGGTCGGTAGTTAGGCATCGTAGATATGCAAGACGTCGATGGAGGCTATCCAACCCAGGTACGATATCGATTTCTCCCTTGTAAGACCGCGAAAGGATGCAACGCTCGTAACCGCCTTTTTTACCTTTTATCAAGGAAATTTTAAAGGACTTTACCAAGGATTTTCTCACATCGAAGGAGATCGAATTGCCTTACGTACGAGGTCGAAAACGAGTTTCATTCCGTACGGAAAAAGGAAACGTTGCTCGTTCCAAGCGAGTCGAAACAAGCTTCTCGTTTTTGGCAAGTATAGAACGGATAATCTCGATCGTATCTCTCTCTTTACTCTTCCAGATCGTGGACAAGAGTAATTTCGTGTGGTATTTGTCTTACGGAAATTCAACGGAAGGATCTCGGTCTTCGATGGAATGTAGGATTATATTGCGAAATATTTTGCGGATAGTATTTACATTTCCGTACGTAATCAATACATCAGAAATTTATTTCGAACTCTTTGACGTGAGCTAGGAAGATCGACTCTAATTGGAATAACAATTCATCGATTAAATCGTAATTTTACAAATCGGACAAACTCTAATTCTGCTAGGTAGTCCGGAGAGTAGTTTCGTTTTTTCCCGACAGAGGACTTAGCTGCATTTTTTCACAGCCAACTTTACACTCAAGTCGCATAATTATTTTATATTTTATATATATTTATATACTTTATAAAACTGTTATATATTTATATAATATTACTGTATATATTTTTTAAAATATATAATATTTTATATATAAATGATATAGCAAGGCTTGCTTGTGAAAAAGTTCGATTTATTCTACGCAATAGTCTTTGGTTGGTGCCCTTTCGAATATAGAAAGTAAAAGGCAGCATTTTCGGCATATTATACTTCTTTAAACTCTGTTCTAACAACTCGTGAGTCGCTGAGAGATTAAATTTATCGAATTCAATAAAATATTATATTATATCGTTATAAATCGTCTTTCATTTTCATAAAAAAAAACGAAATTACTTTCCGAACAACCTAACCTTGTTAATTCTATTCTATAGTCTTTATTCTATTATTCTAAATGTTCCAAATGTACTAAATAATTGCTATTAAATAATTATTCCAAATGTTTTTGGTAAAAGAATTTCACGTTGTATTCACTACTTCCTTGATTTCTATGGTTTTAATAAACTTCGTGATTCGTATTGAGCTCGATCTTACTTCGTTTCATCTCTCATTAATTCTAGATCGGTGTACATCTATTAGACTTGCGAATTTCGAACGTTTTCTTTTATAAGAAAAATCGCCCATCGTGTCGCGGTTCTTGTTAAATCGAAAATCGACCTTCAATTCCATCAAATCCGATCGATTCCATGAAACCCACCGAACGATGGAAATTTATAAATTCGCGATATCACATGCATGTTCTTCCACGAGACGACGTCAGCCAATTTTATGAATGGTTTATAAGCTCCCTTCTTAGCTCGTGCATCATCGTATCAATATCTTATCATGGCTTTAAAACTGCGTTGTATAATGCAAATTCACATTATGGAGGATATTATAATTTAATAACAGAACTTACCGATATTCTCGAAGAACGTTTACTGCGAAAGTCCTTCTTTTCTTTTCGACAATGCGGTACAAAGAAGCATGAAACGAGATCCAACGAATCAATATCGATGCAACTATGACTTTTTTGAAAAAAAACTTGTTGGTACCTATATTTGAATACACTTTATATATTATTACTTAATTATTAATTGAATTTTAATTTACTTAATATTTATATCAGTAAATAGTATAATATATTACTGAATATATTAGTATTAGTTTTTTGCTGTTGTTTTTATGTTGAAAAACTGTTGGAAAAACGAAATGACTTTTCGAACAACCTAATACTTAATATATTGTTTTGCACATAAAACGTATCTGTATTGTGAAATTTCAGCGTATGATGACGTCATAACGTGAGAAAGACGTCGATACTTTCCGATATTTACTTTCTAAGCCATTTCGTTTTTGAGTGAACCTACGAAAGAATAAAATCCTACAACGGTCCGAAATTCAGACTCGTTTTAACTCGCGAGCACAGTCGAGTCTCTCGCGATCAGAATTTTAACGTCGCTTCTTAAAACTTTTAAATACCGCATAACCATGTTCTTATATCCACGCTAGGTATAACTTCGATGCTACGAGGTAACGATAGTTAATTATAGCCTCTATTTCCGTCTCGATGGTGCAAAGAAAAAGTTAAAAATGCCGCTTGAGTTGGAAACGCGATTAGCGACTCGTAGATCTCGGTCGTGCATTGCTAACAATTAAAAAAAAGAAAAATGGTGCCCAAGAAGGATAATTTCGAAACTGTAAGCTATCATAGTCGCAAGCTGTAAGCTGTCATTATATCGTTAGGTTAATCGATATAATTTATCGATTATGCGACAAGCGCGATTAGCTCAACATCAAACGTCTCATTCTTAAAGCTGACGTATCCTGCAGACGATGAGAGATTCGTCGAACACCAAGACATCGAATTTAACCAAGGCACTCGAGGCTTCGAACTTCTCTCCTATCGTCAAGATAATCGATCATGGATTTGCTTCACTTGGCCGTGAACTCGGAGTTTCAATTAGTCTGATTGATCGAAGCTCGCTCGATTGTCGCTTAACACAGAAGTTTGCTGTACTTTGGCGTTTCGATCGTACTCCTTCGCACGATAAGAACGTTAAGAGTCGATGGCTTCGTTGGCTAAGCGGACTGTAAAAAGAGACACGTTGAAATGTTTTTAGGAGCTACGTCAAACGTTAAAAGAGAGATTTTTCGGAATGATTTTATCTTTGGGAAGATTAACGGCGCAACTGAAATCTTTGTTTCGTTTCTCTCTCTTTTTAGAAGCTTTATGGCTTTTTTGATACGTGAATGTGTACGTTTCTGATCGTGTGTCAACGCACGATCGTTTCTTCTTGTCGTCGAAAAAAGTTGGACGTAATATTTCTGGAAGAGTTCGATTCTATGGGATTAATTTTTTTGTTTTTTCCAATGCCTACTTTTCCCGATTAACTCCATGAAACAAAAAGCGAAGAAAGGCGACGAAATAATTGTTTCAATAATTTCTTTATTTTTTACGTTACTTAAACATTGCTAAACAATTTATCATATATATTAAAACACGGAGTTAATCGGAATAACTTCTGAAATAAATCATTTATTATCCAATGGTCAACAAAATTTTGTCGTCAACGGTGTTGATCTTTATTATTTGGAAAATTTGACACTTCGATTTAAGATACATATTAAAGAAAATATATATAAAAATAATATAAATAATATAATAATATATGTAACATATATACATAATATATAAATATAATAAATATATATACGCGAACTTTCCCTTCTTTTTACTACGATCTCAATACGTTCCAAACTACTCCGCTAGTTCTTCTCTTCTCTTCGTACGACTACGTTCTGATTCTCTTTCTGACCTCTGTCTATATTATCTTTTCTCACTTGGCCACGCGGACGGATGAGTGGCACTACGGCTTCTACCTATATTCCCCCTAAGCTCCCAATTGTAGGAGAAATTATTTCTCACCGTTGAAGAGCCAGAAGCGTACACTTGGTAGGATTTGATCCTAGGACATCTGTTATCTTAATCCAGCGTCTTCCGCGCTACTTTGCGTCGAATCATACTCTTCAGATTGTCACGTACTCGCCTGTCGTTTTCCTCCAATTCTCGGGGACATAACATACAGACGTCCTATGACATAAATAGCAGAGATAAAAAAACAGATCCACCAACGCCCGAATGACAAAGAAAAAGACTAAAAGACGATACTGGTTGCTTTGGAATTTCGTTGAATTTACGAAGATGATGCATACTAATATAATAGGCTATTTTTTTAATATATATATAATGTAGTATAATAGGTAGTAATTTTGTTTCTTAAATAAATAAACGTTGTTTTTATGAAAAATTGTTGAGAAAAAACGAAATTACTTTCCGAACAAAAGTAAGACTCGTATTTGTCTGGCAGGTTCGTGCGTCGAAATCGAAAAGACCAGCGATCTAAAAAAAGTTCGAATATCCCTGGAAATCCAACGTCTTGACGCTCCCGTATGTTCGCTCGCTGTCTATGAAAGCCGATGGGCGAGACACTAAAGTAGAATGATCAATATACTTGTAACAAGGATGGTACCGAGCTTATCCGTTTGTCGAGACGGAACGTCGGGGCTCCATATTTTACAATCGCAACCGCTATAAATCTACCGGCGTAGGTGAGAACCAGCGTGTCCGCGATATCAAGCACCTAAGTTTCGACGCGTATCGAGCGCGTGAAATAAAGGATCCGCTTCCACGGCCATGAGGACGAAACCAGTTTTATCGTAAACTCGAGAAATATCGTCCAATAGGGAGACGATATATATATATTATTATTAATAATAATATATACATTATAGTAATATAGTTTATAAAAAATTATATATATAATATAATAAATCTATATATATATATTAATTTTTTTATAAATATTATATATGTATAAATATATTATATGTTCATAAAAAGAATCATATACGTGCACGTATCTTAACCTTTTGCACTCAAACTTTTTTCGGATTTCTTGGCTCTATCTAGCAATGTAATATATCAGTTATTCGAAGGGAAAAATTGAACGTAAAATTAAAAAGGCAATGTATTTTTAAAGGTATTTTATTATTATCATAATATGAACATTTCGTAAATGAATATCTGAATTATAAATTATTTGTCACTTTCGAGGGTCTGATACCATTCGAAGCAATTGGCAAGTTGTAGACCTGGTCGACTATCGCAAGTTTCACAAAAATAAATGGTTTGTCTTCTAGCCTTTTCGGTTGAACAGACAAGACATTTTGTCTTCCTACCTTCAGGGAGTTGATTTATAACGTGGAACTTGCCATTCAAATTATTTTTGAGGTTGATAGGTGACCGTACGAATTCGAACGTCGAAAATTTCCCACTAATTGCACGACTAACGTTTTAATAAATTTATAATGGGTTTGCAAACTTATGGGTAACGGATGTATGATAGGTTTCTTTCCTTCATGCTCTTCACGAAGTTTATGTAAAATATTTTCATTTACCGTGCTAATTTCGCCTCTCTCCACTCCACACTTATGTTTCATATAATCTATTATTACACACGGCTTCGATATTTTCAATTCTACCACCTCGAACAAATCTTTCCGCGTAAGTGTAACTGTTCATATTATTTTATTATTCCATCACATTTTTGGCCATGGCGACCAATATTTTTTTTTGTTTTATCCAATAAATCAACGCTTAAATACTGAAATCAATGACACGTGAAACCACATGGAACTAAAATTACGTCGTAAATTCAAACGATTTGACGTTCAGTGAAGCACGTTGTTGATGCAGTTCGAGTACAAGGCCAAATTTTGGAAGTGCTTAGGAATTTTTCGAGTGCAAAAGCTTAATATCGTGTCGAATGCATTTTGCACCGATCGAAAAAAAATGTTTAAGGGAAATTTTTGCTTGAAAAGCTGACGCGTGCTTGGCGATGCGTGCCGACCGTGATTGTTTGCAATAAGAAGCGATTTAAGAAGGTACGATTTTTATTAAGCGGCGACGTGATTTCTACAAGACGCCGCTTTAATTGTTGAAACGTGCGCGGACTCGCGAAGTGAAGCGTCAACTTGCCGACGTTTTCCACACGATTAGTTGCTCGTATTTACGATATGGCTTACCGAAAGCTTTATTGAAGCGGCGACGTTGTTGGAACGGTTCATTCGTTCGTAGACTTTCGTAGGCTGCACCACGAGTCGGACTATTCCCAACAGCTTCAATCGTTGATTCGACTGTTTATCGTAGTAAGTCTCTCATGGTTTGATATAAGATCGATTACGTAATAAATAATAAGGCTGATCGAGTCGCACATGAGCCAAGTTACGCGTGATAATAATTTAATTAATTATTAGGTTGTCCGGAAAGTTCGTGCCGATTTTGAAGACAATTTTTTTCTTTTTTTTTTGAAGATTTATTTTTCTTGAAGAAAAAGATAATTATATTATTTATTATATATATATATAATAAAGTATATAATAAAAAATATAATAGAAATAACAAAATAATAAATAAATGTTTAAAAAAACGAAAGTCGGCACGAACTTTCCGGACAACCCAATATTTCATAATTTTATTCGTCTTTGCGGATTGACAGAAGATACAAAATTTCTTTTGTACGATGCAACGAGCGTCAGGAGAAATAGTGATAACGGATGCGCGGGAAATTCACGGGAAATTCACGGGAAATGCGCGATGTTCATCACCGCGAGTAAACTCGTTCGAAGCTTTGGAAACGACGATTTCAAACTCGGTGGCTATAAAGGTGGTCTCGGTCGCGTGTTCCTCGTTTCGAGACATTTCGGATTTTACACCCGAGGATGTGTTAAATATTTTGTTACGTCGTTGGCAAACATTTCGCGAAACAGTTTACTCTTATAACGTGAATCTTTTCTACGATAGTAAAATTTACGTGTAACTTACAAAGCTATTTGGTCATTTTATTTATACGCATAATTTACGTTTCACAATTTTAATCGACATTAATTTTTATCGATGTTATTTTTCCTAATAGTATCTTTTCATCACTCATTCGTTTTATTTTTCTCGGTTATTAATTATTTAATGTTACTCCAAACGGAAGTGTGTGAATATTTTGATTTACACTTTTTTTTGGCTACACTTTCTTTGGAAAAATATCTAAGAGATGCGAAACTCGAGATCATCTTGTATGGAGCATTTTGGAGATACACCTCATCCACCGTATTTGCAATCAATAGATAGAAATTTTTCGATTGCTTTTCATCTGTCATTTACTATCAAATTGTGCTTTTAATTTAACGATTTGATTTTCAGTATTTTCTGAAAAAAATCGTATTTATTTATAAAATAATTCTAATTCTATTGTATTTACGAGTTAAACCGCTTCTATCGTTACCGACACATTTTCGTCTTTGGCAGTGCGATAAATAGAACTTTTAATCTCTCATTTTACGTTGCGATTATCGTTTTGTTATTTTAATCATATTTTGTTGTTACGAATTGCCGATCTCTTGGACGTATTCATACCGAAAACGTCGGAAAAAAAATCAATACCTTCGATATCGTGTCGGACAGCTGCGAAAATCGTTACGTTTAGCTACGATAAAATATTTTCGGTCCGTTCATTGCCGTGCAGAAATACTTTACATCGATATTGAAGCGAACGTAGGGAAACGATCATTGGCAGCTTTCAACGCGTCCAACGAGATTTCTTTTTGGAAGAATCGGCGCGCATTGCCTGCCGCATACCGAATGAAGCTTACGACGTTATCGATCGAAAATCGCGACTAATTGTGTTCTTGATCGAGCCGATCGTGTCTAGTTCGTGTCAAAGAGGGTCAACGAAGGATCTTAACGAGTCGCGCTGTCTCCTACGATAGGTCGTAGTCGACTGCTATATTTCATTCTTCCTTCCTGAGTTATTGCCTTGTTGTCTTCGATTATGTAATCGATCAGACGAATTTCAACTGGCGCATGGCTACACCTTCGCTGTCTTTGCAACTTTGTACGATGATAAGTGCTCGCACTCGCATAAATTACCATCGCTACGATTCATTAGGTGGATCGAAAAGTAATCAAAATTCCTTTTTTGCTGGCGAAAAACATTTATTTATTAAAGAAATCTTAAATGCTAGTCAACAAAATAATTTCCATCTTTTTCTAACACTTTTTGCCAGCCTGAAGGTAGTTGTTCGATTCCCTTTTTAAAAAAATCTTGAAAATAAAATAAAAAGAATTTTTTATATCAAAGAAATTTTGATTACTTTCCGATAGACCTACTACAACACGCTTCGAAATTATAATTTTCCGATCATCCCGTATTTTATTTGACGAGTGATAAAGTCGTTTTTAGCTGCCAACTCGCTCGCTTTGTTGGTTTTCGTCTCCCGAGTTGCAATTCGTTACGATTATTCAGAACGATTAAATTATCTTAAATCAGAAGCGTGAAAATAATTCGTTTTTAAATGGTGCTAAAGTTTTTCTTCGAGCCACGACGATTTTTTCAGATTGACCTTCTGGAGGGCTTCCGGTCCTCCAGAAAAAATACTAGTTTATCATTCGTTTATAGGCTTTATTAAAATAGCTTCTTCTGCATTCGTTATAAAAAGTTACGATATTTTTGAATTATTACTATAACACTCTGTAAAATGTTCTTACCTTATAGCGCTTCTTTTTGTTCTTCGTCGATACTAGCGTCGTTATATAATTTTGAGCAAAAAAGCTTAGATACCAGTGTACTATATCGTTTTGTTGACTTTCGTAACGCGTCATTATATGTATTCATTGATTAGAGAGATCAGCAACGATCTTGTCTGCATTGTAGTCAATCGCTAATTTTAATCCAGAGCGAAATCGCGCTTTTATCTTTATCGTATTTTTTGTCTAATCAACGATAATTGTCTGTTAATCATTTCGCCGAGTCGGCATTCTCATTATTTACATTAAACATTATTTGTTTGACACTGCGAATACTTCCTTGTAATATACTCGTAACGCGTTTGAGTTGCGAACCAAAACTATTTCGTGCGAGAATATCTCGTACGCTTTGACCCATGCTGAAAGAAGTTACGCAAACAGAACAAATTCATAATCTTTGTTTAATGTACGTGAAATTTATACATATTTTTTCCTTCGAGGCTTTACGATCTGTCCATGTGTGGATATTCGATAAATTGTTTTAGAAAAATGTTGATTGTAACACGCGAAGATTTCTCTCGTTACAGAAACGTCGTCAATGCCAGTAAGTAACTGCATTGTTTAAAACTTGCGGAAGATTTGAAACAGCTGTCAGAGGGTCTATTAATTTCACAGTGATCGATACTGGTTGTTCTTAATATCGAGAGGATTAAATGATATTAGTCGAAAGTTGAACGACGATGATGGAGTGACGATGTTGTTGTTCATTGATTAAAGGATTATCCACGAAGATCGTATAAATTTCGATATGTGGTTGCCATTCTCTTCGAGTATATCAGCTGGAAAATATTTGTTAAAGGTCTTGAGTTAATCCGATTAAAATTGACGATGCTGACTCACGCTGTGTCTGGTAACGCGCTTCCGCGAGCATCGAATTACTTTCATTTAAATATGATTACAAGGTTTTAATTAAAACTTTTTGAAGTTTATAAAAGTAATACGCGAGGGCCTTGGCGCATAGCTTTACGCGCGGTACGTTTGTGTTTTTACGAAGAGTATCGATTAAAGTCATAATCAATCCATTTAAAAAATTAGTTTAAAGTATGTATGTAGATCGTCTATAGGGAAAATTGTATTTCTTTTCTAAATCGTACTGAATCAAAGTCATTGAAAAGAAATCGGCGTGGAAATATGATTGGGTTTTACTTCTAAAAACATCAGTAGTTGTGGAAGAACAGTCTTGCAAACGTTCAACAATATGTAAGACGAACTTCCGTATTAAGATGTTTAACTGTCATTAAAGTACTTAGGAGATAAGAGAGGTTCGTCGGGAGCTACAATTAATGTTTAAGAAACTGCGGCTGCAGTAGCAAAATTCGCTGTATAAGTTAAAAAATTATCATTCTTCTAAAGCGAGTACCTAATGGGAAACTTCATTCGCATTTTTTTCACAAAGACAAGCTAGCTTATCGTGTAAAATAAATTTCTTAGTATTTTGGATTTGGATAATTTTTGATTTATTAGTATCGTTAAATTTTAAGGAGTAAGGAAACTGCTTTAAGTAGATGTTTTAAGAAAAATACCCAGATAGCACCATTTTGTGGTTACTAATTTAGTGTAACTTCTAGACGAAAAATAAGATCTAGTAGCTAGCGTTTAGCACGTAGCACAATTTAACGAAGCATTTAAAAAAGACGTGTCTTGCAGAGGTTCCCAATACTTGCGACAATTTTTGAGCCGAGAGTAGTGTGCTCATAGTTCTCCTATATTTAGTGGTTACTAATTTAGTGTAACTTCTAAAGAAAGAATAAGATCTAACATCTAGCGTTTAGCACGTAGCACAATTTAACGAAGCATTTAAAAAGACATGTCTTGCAGAGGTTCGCAATATCTACGACGACTTTTGAGGCGTGAGTAGCGTGCTCTCAGTTTTCCTACACCTACTTTGCGTATCTACTTATACAAATGCACGAAAGCGTCGGTTTTACGAGCTACGCCAGTTAATCTTATGCGGTATTTATCTTGGGAAACTAATAAATCGTAGTTATCCGACGTTCGCGTTAGACGGCCTTAATAAAGGACCTGCTTTCTCGCCCCGAACGTTAACGAGTTTTCGCAATGCGCTTTCGTATCTTGGGACAGACGTGTCCAAGTAAGTTCAACGATCCACTCTTAGCTTTCTAAGCGTCGTAAATTATGCGATATCGAAGATGCGACTGACAGTTCAGCAGGTAAGGTAGAACGTATTCGCAAAAAAACTTAACGTCCTCGACGTTGATTACCTTTAATCGCTTGCATAACGACGGTACTCGTTTCGATGCTACGTTTATTCGCGCTGATGGCTATATTTTGTGGAAATAATCCCTCCGGGGATCGCAAGGATCCGATCACGTATTGCGATCAACACGTAGGAAATTAAGTTTAACACGGAAGGTTAAACTTTTCGTTCCATTATCTTTTTATGAATTTTGCATCGGCATTACTCTAATTTAAGGTTGAACTTTGTTTTATGAATTCTCAAATCGAGACCGATTATTAAAAT
The DNA here is from genome assembly GCA_025433975.1 of Liostenogaster flavolineata. Taxonomy (NCBI): domain Eukaryota; kingdom Metazoa; phylum Arthropoda; class Insecta; order Hymenoptera; family Vespidae; genus Liostenogaster; species Liostenogaster flavolineata. The sequence goes on along the minus strand of JAITYT010000056.1, from coordinate 548,043 downwards.
ATTAATAAAACAAATTAGGTAAATTGTGAATAAAATAATATCGATGGATATAAAGCAAAACTAAATGTCAAAGTCGTGGCATCCGGAAGTTTGGAAAATTCGATTCAAAGTTTCAGATAGTTTAATTAGACTTTGCCATTCGCTCGCATCGAAGCACCGCGACCGAGCACTTTATGTAATTACGATTATGCGAATTTGTTTAAAGATCTTGACGTATGAGTAACAGCTGATCAAAGTTTATCGGTGATTTTATTAATATTTTATTCATCGAATAACCGGAATA